>JANRMT010062856.1:25730076-25741026 GCA_026402145.1 Polypterus bichir lapradei | reverse complement strand
CTCTACTTTAGCTCAGCATTTAACACTGTTGGACCTTCAAAATTAATCACCATACTCTGGCACTTGATATCATTGCCACTGTCTAAAACTGAATTCAAGCCTTCCTGACTGGCACACCCCAGCAAGCGTAGACTGACAGCATCACTTTTTCTACACTGATCCTCAGTACACACACCCCACAGTATGTTGAACCCACATGTTCACTGTTCCATTACATGTTAGCTTCTAGGGAATAAGTTTTGCACCATCTATTACTTATTTAACTAAGCAAAAACTTCCATAAATGTAACATTAACCTTAACTTGCTTTGGCTCTCACAGTAGGCAAGCTCAGTTTCTCCACAGGGCATATTACCAAGATATGCAACAGGGTGGAGCAAACCTCTGGCTCACATTCCTAATTCAGGGAAATCAGATTCTTTAACTTTGTGTTTCAGAATTATAAAGCAATAAAGATTGCCGTGTAAAGCATGTTTTTTGTCTTGGTAGAGCTCTATATTATTTTACTTTCCCCTTTTGTATTCTTTAATGTGTAGCCTTTGTCAGAATGACTTAAATCCCATAGAGATACCACTGTTTATAATATATTGTACTTTATAACTTCTCCTTATCTTCCCATTTACATCTATAACCTCAGGCAAATACATATAGTAAAACACAAGCAGGAGTTAAGTTACAACTTAATAGATTATTAGTAATATTCATTAAATAATAACAATAAGCAAAATACATTTGAATATTGGCAACCATACAACCTGATAAATGCTGATGTTTAGTTTCAGGCGGCACATAGACTTGTTACCAAGGAACTGGTAGTGGATTTTAGGAGGCCCAGGCCCCTCATGGACCCCGTGATCATCAGAGGTGACTGTGTGCAGAGGGTACAGACCTATAAATACCTGGGAGTGCAGCTGGATGATAAATTGGACTGGACTGCCAATACTGATGCTCTGTGTAAGAAAGGACAGAGCCGACTATACTTCCTTAGAAGGTTGGCGTCCTTCAACATCTGCAATAAGATGCTGCAGATGTTCTACCAGACAGTTGTGGCAAGTGCCCTCTTCTACGCGGTGGTGTGCTGGGGAGGTAGCATAAAGATGAAGGACGCCTCACACCTGGACAAACTGGTGAGGAAGGCAGGCTCTATTGTAGGAATGAAGCTGGACAGTTTAACATCCGTGGCAGAGTGAAGGGCACTGAGCAGGCTCCTGTCAATCATGGATAATCCACTGCATCCACTGAACAGGATCATCTCCAGGCAGAGGAGTAACTTCAGTGACAGACTGCTGTCACTGTCCTGCTCCATTGACAGACTGAGGAGATCATTCCTCTCCTACACTATGCGACTCTTTAATTCCACCCGGGGGGGTAAACGCTAACATTATTCAAAGTTATTGTCTGTTTTTACATGCATTTTTATTACTCTTTAATTAAATATTGTTTTTTTTGTATCAGTATACTGCTGCTGGATTATGTGAATTTCCCCTTGGGATTAATAAAGTATCTGTCTATCTATCTAGTTACTTAAAATGCCTCTAGTTAAGTTATCATTTTTAGTCAGTTTTCTTCTGAACAGGCCGCATGCCTGTCTCAATATGGCTGCCTAGATGTGCTTCTCGGTGTGGTCTTCTTTTCAGTCCATGGTGTGTGAGATGCTTCATCATGATGGTGTGAGAGAGAGAGATGGAGAGGTAAAGCAACTGAATTTATATATTGTCACAACCAGCTGGGGGCCAGACCCAGCCGGGACGCCTTGAAGGACTGGAAGGTGGCATGTACGTCCTCTGGGCCACGAGGGAGCAACCGCCCTGGATCGGAGGAGGACCACGGGAGAAACGTAAGGAGGCTCAAGCCCATTGGGGCCCGGGAATTATCTACTTCCGCCACACCTGGAGTGCTTCCAAGTGCTCTCCTGACATTTCTGCCACACCAGGAAGTGTCGTCAGAGGGAGCACCTGGAGCACATCTGGGTGAGAATGAAAGGGCCCGCCTTCCTACAGTCTTTGAGCTAGAGTCGGGAGCGGGAGTGGGACGAAGCTCCCGTGGAGAGAGGAAAGGCGGACCACGGACATTTGAAGAGAGGCCCGGAGTAAAGGTGGTTAGTGCTGGGACGCACTGTGTACTGTGTGAGACTGTGTACAAAATAAAGCGTGTATTTTGGATAAAGATATGGTCTTAGTCTGGTGGTGTCCGGGCATGTCTCACAACATTCTTTGACTAAATCCTTACACCAATAGGGCATCATGCTACAGAATGGCCTCTGATTTAAACCAATCACAAACATCCATACTTCAGACCAATGGGACAAACAATACCTTTCACACCTGCCCCCAAAACCATTTGTTGAGCTGATGTTTGCCAGCTAGGCAGTCCTGCTTTCCTGTGGGGGTTGACTTAGAAAGTCCTGCAGAGAATCACTTGCCAAACTGGTTTTAGGCACTTCCCCTAACCCTGTCGTAAAATTACAAAGAGACTCAGTCCTAAAAGCGGGTGGGGTGGTAGTTAAACATCAAACCGTTGTTGTTATCATCCATAATATAACACTAATATTACATTGCTTTGTCTAATTTATAAATAAATACATACAAAATATTTATCAACAAAATTTCAGTATACATTTTGCATTTGTTAATTTTTTGTCCTGTGGTCATTATGTGGGGTATTGGGGGTGTGTGGCCATGTACTTACATGCAGTGGTCAGAGGGTTTTGTCAGCTATTATAATAAAACCATGCTCTTGCTTTGGCTGAACTTTGTTTTCAAAGGAAATATCTTGCTTTTGCTTAGGAACAGCCATTAAACTGGGCATTTCATTGGAAGGATTTGTGACTTTTAGCTTTGATACACCTTTGTTTCAAACTTTCAGTTAATTCTATCCTTTAGTCTTTTTGCTTTTATTACACACAAGTAACTGACCACTGCTCCTCATTTTTAATTGACCTACTATAACATAATACTTCTGCCTTACTCTTGAATTGTTCTGGTGTATTTGTTTCATATTTATTAACAGGTTGAATCTGTCACCTCAGAAGGCAGCCTGTCTTCTTCTTCTTCTTCAAAAATAAAGTAAATGAGCATAACAATGCTTATTTAGATCCTAAGATCTAAATAAGCAACATTATCACAGATCCTAATACCAGAGTACAGGCCATGTTTGTTTTTCCCTTTGCACGCACAGTCCAGGTTACAGATCACAAAACAAATTTTACTGTAATTTTCTAAATGCTGCTCCATTATTATATCTTCATAGAACAAATGGCGTTTTATAATAAAAGACAGTATGTCCTAAAGCTGAGGCACTGTTTGTATACTGACCTAAGAGCCTATATAGGCGGAGTAGTGGCTCTGAGACTAGAAATCTCCACCAGCAACCGGAGGGTTGCCAGTTTGAGTCCCGTAAATGCCAGAAGTGATTTCACTTCCACAAGGCCCTTAACCTGAAATTGCTCTGTCCTGGGTATGACATTATCCTTCTTCCAACCCTGCAGGATCCTCCAACTTGCAGGTAGAACTTGAGGGTTGGTGGCAGGATTGTCACTCCAGCCACTGTAAAAAAACCGCATAGTGTTCCATTCCATTTGACTAGTGTGGTGCTGAGGTGTTATTCATTGCATGGCTACGCTCGGGTCCTAATTTGGGATCCTGAGGTGGTTTGTTGTGTGGAGGGTGCGGCAACATGCTGTATCAGTACATGCTCCCAACCTTCCTTTCTTTCTAAGTGCCTGCCATTTGCATACACTGAAGCATGTCCATTTATTGATTTTTCTAGTTGTTCTACCTTCCATCCATCCATGTTTTGAAACTTTCTTTCTTCTGACCAGGGTCACAAAGATCTGACGACTATTCTGGCTATAATGAACAGGAAGACAGAAATGATCCATGGGTGGGATAGATATCAGCTCCTCACACTCTCTCGCCAATCGAGTTCAGATCTGAATGCCAACCAAACAGTAACCAAAACATGAGAACTAGACCTAGATCCAATGTAAATGAGGAAACCATGCCACCATGCATCTGGATTCTTTGTCTTATGAAAACTTTCTTTTTAGAGCTCAGCCTACCTTTCACATTTCATTTTTGCCTCCACAAATAATATGTAGTGTTATTTGTAAAGGACTGATTACTGTGAACTATTCAAGTAAATCTGCATAAATCAACATTGTGCTATCACACAAGAGGATGTTTCTCAAAATAGACTGTGCAATCAATCTGCTCTCATTTTACTGTTTTTTTAATCGAGGAACAGAAACAAAATTAAATAAACTGAATAAATCCATCCAATGTCCTGAAACAAAAGAAAGGCATTTTATTCTCTGAAAGCCAGTGAAGTCTGCAACTCAAATATGTCTGATATTAGCAATGAGTAACTTTCTGGGAAATACAAGTGATTCTGATATGAAACAAAATATCCAAGTCTATTAACCTCATGGAACTTTGTTCATCAATCCATTATCCAACCCGCTATATCCTAATTACAGGGTCACGGGGGTCTGCTAGAGCCAATCCCAACCAACACAGGGTGCAAGGCAGGAAACAAACCCCGGGCAGGGCACCAGCCCACCACAGGGCGTGCACATACTCACACACCAAGCATACACTAGGGACAATTTAGAATCGCCAATGCACCTAACCTGCATGTCTTTGGACTGTGGGAGGAAACCCATGCAGACACTGAGAGAACATGCAAACTCCACGCAGGGAGGACCCGGGAAGTGAACTTGGGTCTCCTAACTGCGAGGCAGCAGTGCTACCTACTGCACCACCTGCACTTTGTTCAATATTTTACAAATATCCCCTATGACAAGTGGGTCATAATACACTACTAGTCAGAATTATAATTTTTTGCTCTCGATTTTAACTCTTCCCTTTTGCCTCTGATGCTGTTCATTGTTCCTCATGATTCTGTTTAGATGGGTCACCTCACCACCATCCACCTGAATCTCACAGCAATTCAAACTTAGTTCACCTTAATTACTTATCAGAAAAGTCTTCATAAACCTGTTTCCATGTCAAGTAATATAAGACAGCTTTGTCAGCCTTCCCCTCTCTCACGTATGACCCCCGGGTATCTGTTACTGTACTGATTTGTGGTGCCATTCAATAATAAGCACAGCTTTATTGGTGCAAAGAAACAAAAATAAATCCCACACCCTGTTTAGAGACTCAGTGAGCCACTACTTTTAAGGATGTGTGACTGCTCGTCAAGCGTCTGCTTAAAAATGTGGCCTTGGTGACTGGTGGTCTGATGGGCACACACATAAAAGGCAAATACAGGTGGTACAGGAAACTGCAGAGTTCTATTAAAATAAATAAGGAAGTTAAGCATAGGAATGGTACAGTATGTCATGCCTGGGCCTAAATCAAATACCATGAAGTACGGCATTCCCTACATTCAAACACAACATAATTGGAGGGGATAAGAGATATGGAATGATGGCTCCAGTCAAAACGCCTCAATATATTTCTGCATCGGAAACAAAAAATGGGCAGGTGCTAGGTTTATATTTCTATTTATTGAGAAGGAAAAGGATCAGGAGATGGGAATACATAAAAAAACAGCCGAAACAAAGTCTAATTAACAGGTGGAGGACTAAATGCAAAGAGGCGCTATCCAAATGAACTGAAGCAATTATACTATCTTGCTCCTAATTAGCAATGATTTTTATTGTTTGTTTTAAATACATTTTGCGAGGTTGATGCAATGCATGGATCAGAAGTAGCTGTGTTCCGTCATTTAATATAGATAGCACAAGATGGCCCACTGTATCAAGTGATTTGCAACAAGCATTATTACAACAAACACTAACAAATCTAGAGGTTATACTCATCTTTGGCTTCCTTGTGTGTTTAGCCTTGTTTAAAGCCATTTACATTCTCCAGCAATACTGTCTTGTTTTCCTTAATGGTGCCAGTATGTTGGAGACTAGTTGCTAAGACGCAGGGTCCCATTACTGGGAGATGGTCCCCAGAAGTCAAGCATCATGATGAGCCTAGCATGGCATTTTCAAAAGTGGGGGCCACACATATCCAAGATTTCGATTCATGAAAGGAAAAACTGTGCGTTATTTGATAATATTAGATTTTGAATTTAGTGGTTATGACAGTGACCTCTCATTACAATTTATGACTCATGTTTCTAGACTCTGGTTACGTGTTCCCGTTTTGGCTTATTACTTACTTTTCTGTTTTCTGGTTACACATTATGAGGTCTGTTATTTAATATTTCTCTTTCTGGTTATGATCCCTGATGTCTCTATGTCATTTTCTGATACCGTTTTTGCTGCCACCTTGTACAAGTACTAAAGCCAGAAATGTTAAAATTAATAAACCAGTTGTAACCAAATACACAAAAATAAAAAATACACAAATTCCTAAAATGAATTGACTGAACCAGGAAGATCAAAAAATTGCCACTTAAAATGCCACAATGGAATGAGACTGTGACTAAGGCTACATTCACATTACCAGGCTGAAGTGACTTAAATCCAATTTTTTGCCTTAATGTGAAACAAATCTGGGCTGTGTAGAAACAGAAATCTGATCATTTTTATATGTGGTCCTAGATTGGATACATATCTGATTTGTAGCCATGCACCATGATTGAGAATGGTCAGGTCGGGATTCATGTGGTTTTTTGCTTATATTCATGAGCTAAATGCTGCCACCATCAGCCAGCACCAGCAGCGTGGCAATACAATGGATAAGAGCTGCACCATTGCTGGATCATTTTTTATACCCTCAAATCTTTTGGTGTAGCAGTGCCAGCAATAACTGCAAAAACAGCAAATGCCACCTGTTTGCCTTTTTTTGCTTTCTCGGCATATACAATTGATAAACCATCATCCTGAGCAATATATGATGCATACACTAGCTACTAGCACATCCATTTTGTCAGTTTTAACACCATAAGTCATCTCACAAATATGATGTTTCTTTGTGGTTGGTAACAGATGACTCGTGTACAAATGTATCAATGTTTGCAAGTGTGCCATTTCGGAGGACAGATTAATTCATGTTACAGTTAGATACAGCTCACTTGTACTAATGAATGAATGTCAGTCAGTTAGTAAGTCATTTTCCAAACCAATAAATCCTAACAACAGGGCCATGGGGGTCTGCTGGAGCCAATCCCAACCAACACAGGGCGCAAGGCAGGAACAAATCCCGGGCAGGGTGCCAGCCCACCGCAGGACACACACACACACACACACACACACAATATAGGAATGCCAATGCACCTAACCTGTATGTCTTTGGACATGAAACCGGAGTACCCGGAGGAAAGCAACGCAGACACGGGGAGAACATGCAAACTCCACACAGGGAGGACCCGGGAAGCAAACCCAGGTCTCCTTACTGCGAGGCAGCAGCACTGCCACCGTGCCACCACTAATGAATGTGAACTGTCAATATAAGCAAATCCGATCTGATCAAAAAATCAGAATTGAGCAATGAGGCTTGTAATGTAAACATTGCTTTTAGGTTCTCCGGGACAACATGCTTTGAACAGGATGGGCACAATTATTTATAATTTTATTATTTTAATATTATTTTATTATTAATTTTATTATTTATAATTTGCCACAATCATATTTTCTTCCAAAGAGAGTCTAAAGTCAGGCCCTTAGTACAGCTATTATTTTATTCAGTATATTTAGCTTGTTCAGTTTATTCAGTCAGTTTATTCAGCTGTTTCATATCCTCTAAGCTGATGTGACTTCCAAAACCTTCCATTTGACAAGTAGGACATCCCCAGCAGCTTCATAGACATACTAAAAGAACACTGAGTCTGCTGTGGGCCTTTCATATAGCAGGTCTGTTGTTGTCCACCTAGTCTTGTCTACTATACAGATGGGACACAACTAAATGCGTGCCACTCTAGCCTTCAACTTATTGGTCTTTTTATTGTATTTTTATTTTTTTATTGGAGTTTTTTTTTGTTTTTTCTGTCCATCCTGGCCATTGGACCTTACTCTTATTCTATGTTAATTAATGTTGACTCATTTTATTTTCTTACCGTTTCTTTTATTTTTCTATTCTTCATTATGTAAAGCACTTTGAGCTACTTTTTGTATGAAAATGTGCTATATAAATAAATGTTGTTGTTGTTGGTCGTACAAGTCACTCCATATTCCTAACTGTTGAATGGAAAAAGGTCCATTAAATGGGAAGTTCAGTTTCAAAACTTTGCCCGATGGATCACTCGATAAAACTAAAGTTGTGTGTAGTTACTGTCAAGCGGAGTTTAGTTATCACCGCAGTACAAACAGCCTATAATATCACATGCAAGCCAAGCATACATTTTACACTACCAGCATTAGCCCGGGTAATATTCGACAGACCACATTCAATAGCGTTTGGCAGAAACCAACGGATGCGTCAACTTCCAGCAATTAACGGTAGCAATTACTAAATGGATTGCCGCAGCATGCAGACGGATTTATACAGAGGACGACGAAGGTCTGCGCAACACAATTTGGATCATAATTTGGATCGCATCCAATGACCTAACTTATGAATTACCCTCAGAGAGGGCAAAACTAGCTAAGGAGTTGGAGTTCACGAAGATGGTCACCCTTGACATCACTTGGAAATCATAGCTACCTCGGGGTTACAACCCATTATGTTGATGAACAGTTGAAACTGCATTCACATGCTTTGACGGTCATGAAAACATCAGAGAGACATCATGCTGAAACATGCGTCGAACATTTTATGGATATAGCAAAGCAGTGGAACGCTGAGTCTAAAATGAGCACGCTCAGCACAGATAAGAGGACAAAATTTAATTCTGGTGGCGAGACACCTGCCTTTTGAACACTTGCCATGCATTGCGCACAGCATTCAACGTTCTGTAACAGTGTCTCTGCAGAATAGTGCATTTGATGGTGCACTTTCCAAATGCCAAAAGGTGATGAGCCACTTCAAGCACAGTCCATCAAATACTGCAGAACTTGAGAAACGGCAAGTCGCGCATGGCCTGAAGACTGAGACACTCGTACAAGACATGCCGACTAGATGGAACTCCACTCTGGAGATGGTGAAACATGTGAGAGGAAATGAACATCCACTATGAGATGCACTAGCCATACATAAAACTAACGTAGACATGTAAACAAATGCTGAGCTGGAGAAACTTGAGAAGCTGGAGGCATTGCTCGAGCCCTGCAGGTAATAAACCTGTTTTTTTTTGTTTTTTTTTTTTATCTTCTAGCAATCTCACACTTGGTCATTGAAATATGTGCTTCTCCATCGATCATTAAATACACTTAGTGAGAGTGTGGAGTCTTACTTTAGCGGCAAGTTCTCCTTTCATACTGACAGGTGCTTGGCCAGTCCTTTAGCATATGGTTGTCATAAGTCGGATTGATGTTTATGCCATTTTTTATGTAATAAATTTAAATGGGCCAAATTTTGTGAAGGGATGTGCGTCTTTTGCGATAAAGTACACAGTGTTCACTTTGATTTTAAGAACTTACTCATTACCTTTTATTTTTTGTGTGTCATTAGCAGCGGTCACAGATGATGACATGCCATGTGGTTTTTTATTTATTTTCTTTTCTGAAAAGTTATGCTTATACGTTGTTCCATTTTAAAATCGGGTTTCCAGTAATCTATGGCATTGTGCCTGCCAACATTTCTCCTGATGCTTATCAGTACCTGCAAAACATTGGATTAATCATAACAAAAGACTGGGAAATCTTTTGGCCACTGTGCATTTTTTTGTGTCAGATAATAATACATTTAGTGGCGGGGCCGCCGCCTCACATGACAACTCTAGTAGCACTGAGCTTAAGTTGGATTGGGAGGGGAGCTTGCTATCCTCTACTTGTTGCCTATTCTGTCCTTTGAATGTTGTGATATTACATTACAGTACAGTACATCAACAAAGAATGTTTTTTAATTGCAAATTAGATCAAAAAAACTGTTGCAGTGTGCAGACCTAATAAAGTCCAGTTATAGTTAAGTATGACTACCTCTATTTAATTCTCAAGTCAATCTAACAGCTGTTTTGGTATTGCTTTTTGTGTATAAGTGAATACAAATGCATACATGGCCCTCACAATTTAATTGATATTGAATTGATTTTGTCAGATACTTTACTGAACTTGTAGGAGAGAAGCTTGTTTCACATTTAGTGGTGCTGCCCACTTTATGCCATCTGTCTCAGGTGATGGAGAGTTCAGAAGATGACCCAGCCTATATAATAAAGTTCAAGCAAAACTTCACAATGGACATGGAGAAATGGAAGGAGAAAACAAACAATACATGGCTAAAGATTTCCACAGCACTTGACCCCAGGTTTAAGGACCTTAAGTGCCTACACAGAGCTGGCAGAGCTGAAGTGTGGTGATTGATTGCTGGTATCCTCAAAAAAGAGACAGCAGCCAGTCCAAGCTGCAACTTCAGAACCCCCACAGAAGAAAGCAACTCTCTTAGTGGCTTCAGAGTCGGAATCTGATGAGGAGGAGGACCGTATTCAAAAATGTCTGGAGTGCTAAAAAGCAGAGCCTGTCATCAGCATTGAGGATTGCCGCCTAAAGTGGTGGTCCACACATGTTCTGGTATACAAAGAGCTAGCTTGCCTTGCTCGCAAGTACTTGGCAACAACTACCACATCAGTGCCTTGCGAGAGGTTGTTTTTCACTGTCTGGGCATATTATGCAGAAGAAGCAAACTGCCTTGTCGTCCGGAAATGTGACCAAACTTGTAGGTTAAGCAACTGGCTTGGTTTAATAAAATAGAATAGTGTATTATTCATAGTAATCCAAAAGGCCAACCTGCTGTTTCTGCTGAGAAATTAACTGGTTTAACTGGATTAACAATTTTGAATTGTATTCTGTTTATAAAATCCTGTTTCTGGAGTTTTCATATGGCTTTTGAGTGAGATTTATTAAGCATTACTGAGAAATACTTGGAGACTGCAGTCAGAGACTACATTTCTTAAATAT
>JANRMT010062856.1:25696632-25720076 GCA_026402145.1 Polypterus bichir lapradei | reverse complement strand
TCTCTAAGATTATTGTTTTTCCTTATATAGTTTGAGAAAGTTACTACTTATTCATTCAGAAATACAAGTAAGACATTGGATCAGAGAGCCAAGAGCATCAGGATCATCAGGCACTATAGATAAATAAAGCTGTGTATCATCTGCACAGCTGTGGTAGCTCACCTTATGTTTTGAGATAGTCTAATCTAAAGGAAGCATGTAGATTGTAAAAAACAGTGAACCTGGAATAGATCCTTGTGGTACATCACAATTAACAAAGAATTTTCTATTTGTTAAGTAAGGCTGAAACCAATGTAACACTAGAATCCCTGACGCCTACGAAAAAACCACATAATTCCGGTCCACCTTAAATCCTTTTGCACCTCTCCATTAGCATCTTTTGTTTTGTAAAAGCGTCGATCAACACAAGCAGCAAGCAGCCTGCTCTCCCATCCCATGCCTTGACGGAGCTGAACTCGGGCAAAAAGTTCTCCCAGCTCAAGCCAAGGCTCTTTGTGTGTTTTGTGCCTGGAGTGGTGCAGGATAAATACAATATATCATTATTTGGAATACATGCATTTCATGCGTGTTCCATGTCTACAAAGATCTGGGTAAGTTTAGGATGAAAGGAAATGTGAGGCAAGAAATGCTGAACACGTACCTAAAGCAGAAACTTTTTCTATGTTATACTAATAATGACGTGAAGTGTATAATGTGAGAAGACTTTAGTACATTATTATTACTACTATAGTATAGTAAAAACATACATTTGATTTGAGTCTGTAACACCTGGTATAAATTTTGGCTACTAGTAAAAGTTAGCGCTTGTTTTTTTTTTTTTTTATTATTCAGTTTTATTCTCTCAGTGACATTCACGTGGTACAATGAACTTGCCTCTCCCTGTCTGAGTTGATTCTGTTCATCTCCATTCTTTTCACAAGAGCAGCGCTGTGGCTGATGCCTGCTCAGAACTATTTGTTGTACTGGCAATCAAAGATATGGTGTCCCATGACCGCTATCAGACTGGACAAAGGCAGGACCATAACAGACAGCTTTTTCACAGCACTTTTGCTGGCTAATAGATTGCTGCACTCTGCTTGGCAACATAAAGTAAAATGGGACTTCCACCTGCAGCTAAAGTCACTTCAGTACACAAGCAGTTCTCCATGCTGCTGTTTAGATCTGGCAGTGCCATGATGACAATGTATGCGCCCAAAAAGAAAAGCTTTTGATCCTGCCCAATACAGTCTTACTGCACTGTAGGACGAATCTTAAAACTGAGGATGGCTAATCTACCAAAGTGATGAGTTTTTTGGCTTTATATGAGTGAATGAGTGGTGTGTGATTGTAGTGCCATCAGGGAAGGTAGACTGGCATTTTGGTTATAAAACAATAGTGTCATTCTGAATAAAGAATCAGCATGGAAGAAAGAAATAAAGGACCAGAAGAATAGACTTAGTCATTAAACAAAGAAAGAAGGAATTCAAAGAACTGTCCTTTAACCCCAAAATTGAAAGGAACATAGCCAGAAAGTTCTTTAACCGGAAAAGAACATTGGAAAATAAATACTAGCAAAGTCTATAAGGATGCCTACAATCTCAGAGGATGACAGGACAGAAGAGTGACTTGATCCTTTAATCTCATTGCTTTGTGGCATCACACATGAACGCCAGTGGGTCATCATTAAGGCGACAAAACAATTAATGCTGACATCCATTGAGAATAAATATGGCTTACAAGAAGGTACAAAGTCATTTTAAGACATTCAAAAAGCTGTCAGTATAGACCACCACTGAAATAAATGAATCCTCCACCATTCAAATCCTCAGTAGAATTAAAATGAAATATAGCAGTAATTCCATAGTAAATTATGAATGAAGGTTGGGAATACAAGCAGAGAAATCTGGAAGCCAAAAAAATTTAAGTTCAAAACCTAAAATGTTAACCATAAGCAAAGTCATAACACCTAACAATTTCTCAATATACCAGGGTATCTATTAAATAATCACATCTTTAGAACATATTTAACTTAAATATATTTTTACACCAGTGATGGCAGACAACACAAACAGCCACACATAGGTGACATCTACACAGAATAGTGATGCTAATAACCAACAATAAGTGGTAAATCCAAAATATGACAGTAAAAATAATAAAAAGTCACCAATTAAAATAAAAGTAAAAAATGAAAGTGGAGCTAAGTTCAAGTTTTAAAACCCTGGAAAAGAATCAAGATCCCCAGAAAAAAGTCTGAAGGTCAGAAGAAATTCATGAAGAAAACTCATCATAACTATGATTAAGTGTGTTCTAAGGTGCACTTCTCTGTGTTTTGGTTCCTGTCTTGTTCTTGATGACTGTGGGACAGACTTTGGCCTTAGCATGACTCTAAACTGAACAAGCAGGGTCAGAACAATGGCTGATTTAAAATGAAAAAATGTCTCTCCCCTCATAAGCCTTCCTTTGTTTCTCATGTTAAAAATCCTAAATGTCTTGATAGGTCTTCTTGGGTTGAAAGTCAATTGATCTTTATTGAGGAGGTCACAGTTATACACTAGGGAAGAAGCCCCTTCACCCTTAATTATGGATGCTTTCTCCAGTCTGACATGTTACCCTTCATTCAGCTGCATTAGGCTCTCTTTTCCTTAGACTCTTGAACAGCAATAAGTCATGAGTCTCTACCCATATGTAACATGAATAATCTGCAATGTACATCCTGTAAGATCTCCTAGTCCTTTGTATCAATTGCAGTGTTCTGTAAATTTATCATGTAGTGAGGATTATCATTATCATGACTAAATACCACCCAGTACCATAGATTAATTCAAAAGCACCATGAAATACCTAATAAGCTTCCCTGGCATTTATGTATCTTTTTGTCCAAGAAATGGAAAGCATTTTAAAATACCACTGCATAAAACAGAAATTTTTATATCTGAATTCATATCTCATTTTTAATGACACAAGACAATCATAGTAACAATATTTCAGCAGAGTATACTCCTCTGTAGTAGGAAGACATCTTCATTTCACTCTGTGCCAAAATCCATTTGACATTTAATTAATCTTTTTATGACATCTGATATTTCTCAGCATATCTGATCTTTCAGAAACCTTTCAGAAGCAAGCACTGAAAAAATCACTATGGCATACAAAGGCAGCAATATGCTGACATGACCATCACCATTCAAATCTAGGGAAGTACAGAAAGTTGCTCAATGGAAATGCAGTAAGGTTGTATTTTAATTTTAGCTAATTGTTAAAGTAAATAGATGGATATGGTATCAAATGTTCAAGCTGGTCAAAATGAGGGAAGAGGGAGATATTCACTGAGATGCCTCAGTTAGTACACACCAGCCCAGGACTAACATTATTCACTGTAAACATGCATTGAATACTGCAAGTGTAACCTTAGTTGAAACTGCCCTGCTTAAACACCAATACTGGCACTTTACTGGCACTAGATGTGGCGTCTGCACTTGATGTCCATCATGATGTCTCTCCACACCTAGAATGATATTTAAAAGCCAAATTATATTAAATATAAAGAACAAAGGGAGAGGGTGGGGATAAAAGGTAGAATCTGAAGTAGCCATACCATCTAAGGAAAATGACTCATTGATGACCATTATTGCTTAACCGAAGGGATTGACATACATACTTTTCCAATTCCCCAAAGCCAGATCTCTTTTACTAGTCCTCCTTTCTGGTTTCCTCAGTGCTAGAATCAATTATGTCAAAGCATCCTCCATTAGTCATTTCCAGATAAAGTTCAGAATCATTTACAGGATTGTGAAGGCCATTCTTTGGCTACAGAGGAAACAAGACAACCCCTCACCACTGGTTCTGTATCCGTGATCCTGCAGTAGCCCTTAAAGGGTAGTCATACAGTGGCTCACCAGTATCCCTAGCTAAAGGCATTGTTCTGGCATTTCTTAACCAGGAGGCCTCTCTCTTTTTCTCTTAGTTTCTCCCTGTCTGTCTCTTTCAATAGTTCAGCACTCTTTCCATTTTCAGGATACCTTCCCACTAACATGCCAGAGAAGTCTTGCATGTTTCCTGCCTCTTTCTTTCATCTGCTTTGGTGTCCTTGCCTGCAGCACTTCCAGGGATGGTCTTTCCGACTTGTGATATATTACAATTAAACTTTTCTAAGCCCTATGATAGCTTTGTAATATCCTTTCCCTTAGCATCCCCTTATCTTGATGTTGCTCACCTAGAATGACTACCCCTTTCCTGACACACTCATTTTATAAAAACACTGTCATCTCATACGAGTTGCTCAGGCTTAGAATATACGGTGCCAGCTAGAGAAAAGATGTGCTGTGGTAGCTACTTGTGATATTCCATTTACAGGCTACATCACTAACAAAAATGACCAAAAGGTGTTGCAGATGATGCGTCATTTATCGTTGGTATACAATGCTCCATTTGCTTTCTTTATTGTGCACCTTTAAATCATCTTCATACAGAATTTTACAACAACTAGATCATTTGCTATGCTTTAAAATAATATTGCCATTTAAGTCCTGACTATATTCAGTTTTTGTACTTCAGCTTGTTGTTACAGTAAACAAAAACATTTAGCATTTAGAAAATGCTGAATGAGAAATATAAAATTGACAAACTGAAAAATTAATATCCATAAGGATCTAAATTTTGTATACATTTGTACATTATTTATCCAAAAAGTACTATTATGTTCTGTTTTCTGTGCAAACAACAACTTGAATTTGACTCATGCATTTGCTACATGTTAACAGTGTGGCATGTATTTTATATCATGCTGCTGTAAATCTTTGCTTTGTGTTATGGAAAGCAGGGCTTGATTCCAAAATGAGGCAATGGTGGTTCTGTTTCAGATAAAATAAAATAAGCAAATAAGCATTTTTTAAAGTTACATAAAAAATTAACATCTTATTAAATGTTTTTAAACAGTTCTCCTAACTTCTCTTTATTGTTGTAAAGCACATTTTAAGCGTGTAAGGACAGCTTGTACCCTGCCTGCGGAATAATGGCTGCTTTCTTGATTTGCATTGGATGTCGCGGGAATGCGCTCTGTTTTCTTCAACATACCATAGCAGTGATTAATGCTGCTACTATACTTTGAGCTATATCAGCCTTTAGCAATGCAGTCAAAGCTCCATGCCATGTTGTTGTTGTTACTATTGTTTTATTATTTATGTTGTGTGACTGGAAAGAAATTAAATTTAAAAAAGCATCTGCAGAAGGAGGGAGCCATTACCCCTCTAGTTTAGTCATATATGCACATCAATTTCCATTATTATCACTTGCAATACATTTTGTTGCTTAGATGCATAAATTTTATATTAATATTATTGTAAAGTAGAATTAATCAATGCATTTCTTTATTCTTAATGGCAAGCTATGTTCTTAATATTGCATAGCATGTATTAGAAAAGGATAAAACATTACCTAGGGAAAATTTTGGTGCATAAAATATTTATGAAAAAGATGAAATTCGGTTGTGTATATTTTCATAGAATATAATCTACATTGCAGATGCCATTTTATGGCTTCATTTTGTAATGTGCTCTTGGATCTCATGGAAAGACACAATTAAATAAAATGTACTATTATTACTGTTTGCATTTTCTCTGTGAAGTTGTACGCCAGCAAAGCACACATCACGCTCAGATTCTATGGAATAAAATCCAAATGGTGTTCAATTTTAAATTAAATAGCCTAGACTTGGGTTTAAATGCTGTTCATTATGAAAGATGTCATTTCAGCCTTTAACCCGCTGGATTTTTATTGGTAGCACACCATTTAAACTTTTCACGGCTCCACCTGCTGGATTTTCAAGCTAATGCAATTAGAGGTGCAACTGCCTGTAGTTCAGTACAGGCGGACTAGCACAACGTTATCTCTGTATTCCTCTGTAAAATGCCAGAACAGCTTCACTTTTAAACATGAAATGTTTAAAATAATACTACATAAAAGAGGATGGTCAAAACGAGAAGTCAAAAGTAACAATGAAATGCCAGGAAAACAAATTATGTGTTCCCACTAGCTTAGACTATCAGGTGGGTAGGCCTTCTCACCTTCCCATTTGCAATGTTCTACCAAAAGTCTCACTTTCACCTGACATTCTGTACCTTAGAATCTACTCTCTGTTGGGTATTTATGGCTATTTTGTGTCTCATTGTTGGCTTTGTTAATTATGAATTATTATAGGGTGGGTTGGTGTCAGGAAAGGCATACGACCATAAAAATCACACTGAAACATACAAAACATCGACCCCACACAGAAGTGGGGAAGGATAATCATAAGAAGATTTGTCATATTTATATTAGTTGTGTTTTTTTAATTAAAAGTACTATGTATGTTTTATCTATTTTTGGGTTGAGCCAAAAGAGGCTGGGCCACTGTGACCTCATCAGCTTCTGAGACCTCCTTTGGCCATTACAAAGGGAGGATGAATTAGCACTCAGCAGGTACCCATTTGGCCTTTGTGAGTATTGCCTCCTTTTCATTAGTATTTTTGGATTTTTCTGATCTTTTTTGCTCTGGACTTTAAGGATTAACATATTAGGACTTGTTTGTTTCAGGTTTGGCTTCAGGCAATACTTTTTTTATATCTTTTAGCTCATTTGATCTTTTTTGCACTATTTTATTAATACTAGGGCTGGGGAAGTTAACACGTTATTATTCCTGCCAGGGGGCGCTACAACTGCTGCTGAGCTCTGGAGAGCAGCTCTTCCACCACACTTGGAAGTGCTGCCGGAATTTCGTCATCAAACACCTGGAGCACTTCTGGGTGCCTTATATAAGGGGTTAGCAGACACCACTCAGGAGCCAGAGTCAGGAGGAGGGAGACAAAGCTTGCCAAGGATGAGTGAACTGTGCTGTTTTTCCCACAAGGGAAAAAATAAAATAAAATCAAGTTGCCTCCTGAATCTGTCCGTGTTGGGTTGGGTGGCTGGCACGCCTAAAGAGCTGTCACAATCACTATGCACATTGACGTGGCAAACATATTACACCTCAAAGCATTGAATGAGTTGAATGAGATGTACAGACTGTATTTTAGTTCCCTTTTGAATGGGGCCAATGATGTGTATTTGCACTGAAAAACTTTTTTTTTTTTTGTTAATTTATATTGGCTACCTGTTCTTCATTCTACTTCTGTGCTGTAAGCTTGACCGGTGGAGCGCTACTTCCAGTTTTCATATGATGTGGGTGCACATATGTAAAAATACATAATTTGTCCAATATAAAAAGGCAATTTGCAGCAGTTTTTTCTAACATAATCAGAGCACTTTACAAAATTCATATGGCAATAAGGAAACCTAGCAAGAATAGTGTTGCTTTTGTTAACTGTAAGTAGTTATATCTCTCTATTATAATAAAAAAAATCCTGCGACGAGACAAGACATTTTAGAAGATTTTTTAAAGTCCTGAGAGTTGAGACCTTGGCCATGAGCTTTGCAAGTCACGCCCTCCTCTCAACTATTTTCAACCACGCACACGGTAATCTCATAAAGTAGAACATCATAAAGAGGTTCAAAAACATTGGAGCGATACACATGAAGGGCAGGTTAGAGATTATGAAAGTAGTAAAATTCAAACGTCTCAAAAAAACTGATAGTAAAGATTGCATTAATGTTAACAAATAGAAATTATTAGTCAGTGAAATAACAGAACAGCAAAAAGAGATTGAATAGATGGACATAGGTGATATGACAGAAGTATGTAAATATTGTTCGGCTTTAAAATTTAAGTCTCAGTCTTGTAGACCGTCTAATTCGTATTGCCATCAGACAAAAGTAGTGTTTCTTCCCAATGATGACGCGTATGTGCAAGAATTAAAAGGTTTGTTGCTTGGTGAAAGTGAAATCCACATACACTACAGGCAAAATATCTGAATCTCTTATATATATTTCTTTTCTGGTTTGTCCTGCTTCCACTTGAAAACCGGTCCCGCCCACATGCAGCCGACATGGCATTTCTCAATTCCTATTCGTCCTCTTCCAAACCCCTCCCCATGCTGCTCCTCCTCAAAACCGGTCCCACCCACACGCAGCCAACACGGCATTTCTCACCAAGCTTCTGAAGTACACTTACAAAATAAAGCAAACTCTGCATGCAGCAAAAATTTACTTCTCCAGCTAGATTCCATGCTCAGAACCATCAAACCCTTTGCTAAATCATAAAAACACATGCATGAAATCGCTCAGTCCAATCCAATAGGATCTGTACGAATGCTTTTCGAGGAAAACCCTAGGCAGGATTTACAAAGATACAATGCCCCGACATGTCACACAAATGTTGCAGCGATTTTCGTCGGAGAAGATGGCGAACCACCTGCCGAAAGGGACATTTGCATCTGTCCCATAGGCAACTCCTGTAAACAGATTTCCACGCTCAATATGAATTGCAATCCTATGGTTTACCCACTTTTATTCCCTTACGGAGACATTGGCTGGCACAAAGATTTACAACATGTTCTCGATAAAAGAACCGCCAAGCGAAGAAGGCTTACTCAATGCCAATTTTACGCGTACAGATTAGCAATGAGGAATACATTTAGTATTTTGCACTCCAACGGCGAACTGTTCCAACAGTACATCGTAGATGCGTATGTTAAAACAGATTAGATCAACAAGATTTGCACGTGGAACAATACAAAGGACTGTAAAATATTCGTACGTGTAGGCAAAATGATCATATTACTGTCCACATTTCCAGGAAGTCCAAGATACATGCAACAAAACTAACAGGATGCCATGGCCATAGTACATAAATTCATACAGCCTCATTTATTTATCTCTTTCACATGTAATCCTGCTTGGCCAGAAATTCTACATGCACTGTCGGATACCCAAAGACCGGAGCACAGACATGATATTGTAGTACAAGTCTTTTGGATTAAGCTGCAGGAATTACTTGGAGACATTCTACACCAACATCTTTTTGAGGTTGTTATTGATTATATTTATGTAATCGAACTTCAGAAGTGCGGCCTTCCTCATACCCACATGCAGTTTACTCTTCACAATAATTCTAATCACAATAATTCTAACAACCAGCCTTCAGCCACAGTCAGTTGTACGTGGCTTTTTCTAGGGTTAGATGTTTCGACTCATTATCTGTCGTCACCACCTAAACACCTATTTATAACTGCGTCTTTCAAGAAGTATTTATTTCTTCTTGATTTCTGAATTAATTTCTCCCAGTTTTCCATTCCTATTCTTACACCACCGTATGCTATGGCGGGCTTCGGCTAGTCTGCAATAATCTGTTCGCGTTTGCAACATTTAATGCTCAAAACATAGATTTACACGATTCAGGACAATACGCTATGAGCATCTGTGGTCCCACAACAATTAAAGCTGCAACAAGTTTAATTTCAAAGAAACCACAATTCGGTCAGGTTTCTATTAATGATCACAGAGAAGCGAAGCAAAATAGAATTGAAAGACTTAAATGATCTGACATAGTAGAAATTCTACAGCCAATAATAGATACAAATCCATATGCCAAAACTATCTTACTTTACGCGAAATTTATCTGCAAAACCCAAACAAGCATTTATTGGTTACTTTGCAAAATAAATTATTATCTCCTGATGATGTAGATCATTTTGTCTGTGCTGAAATTGCACACAGGGAACCTATCCTGAATTATGGTACAAAGTCATTAAACACACAGATCTTATTTAAAAGATTCAGTATGTTGGGACTCAAAAGAAAAAATTGTTTAAAGAAATTTCCTAATGCTTTCATTAATTCAACAGATATGACTAAGGCTGGCTTTCCTGATTATCGACACAAAGATAATAGTCACAAACAGCACACTAATCACAGAAAGAAAGTTGTTAAAATTGTGATGATCGATAATTCAATGATTGTACCGTATAACCCGTATTTGCTCAAATGATTCGATGGTCATATTAATGTTGAGAACTGTGCATCGGTTATGAGTATCCAAAGAACAGTCTCAGGACAAAGTTCAAGCATATTTAGATACTCCGTACGTCAGTGCAATGGAAAGCAGGTAGCATTTAATGGAATTGCCAATGCACGGTCAAAGTCGTGTAATGTAAAATAGTTCTATTATGCATATGTAACAGTTCCCATGAAAATAACAATCACTTTAAATTGTACATCTGCTTACCCATACACGACCGGCAGAGCCATGAAGTGGCTGAGAGCAGGGGACAGAGCCCTCTAGTTCCATTAATACAGAAGTTACCTATAATGTCAGGATGTGACTGTCAAATGTTGTGTCTCCAAGGCCTAGGTCAGTTCGTGATCCATTTATTTTGAGTCAAAGTAACTTTGACGGACATGATGATGCAGAATGTGGTGGGTGGCTTGTTGGTAAGGTAACGAGCTGAACTCTCAGTTTTTCAGATGGCCTGTACTATTCATTGTAGCAATAATCATGTAATTACATGTGCCAGGTGAAACTGGCAATCCTCTCAGATGCTGGTGCCTTTTGCCTTTCACTGACCCTCAGAACATGAAGGAGAGGAGCTATAATGTCATGCATGATCCTGTGCTCTCAGTTGTGGAGTGCAACCTTATACTCTTGAATGCAGGTGGTGGAGTCTCAGTGCATCAGAAGTGAGGCTGCTCTACCAGTCAATGAAGTTCTGTGGCATCATGTCTGAATATATATGAGGTCGATTAGCATACTTCATATATGGATATGTCAGAATGGTGTTTAGACACGTATTGCCATACACATATTTGCAAGGTGTTTGTGATTTATAGAGTAAGTTGTTGTTGAAATGTACGTATGCCAGGTTTTATAACCCTGATTGGTTTTGGCATTCACATTTTCCTGTTTATTTGGGGGTGCACATGTTTTCACACTCAAAACTACACTACATTTTATAAATGGAACCCCTGGACTGGTAGTAGGCCACAGAAGATTTTGTGAAATAGTTAACTACTACACAAGAATGTACAGGATATGCCTGGTTGATCATGGAAATGGGCCCAGCAAGTTCACACCCAGCCACTCCATAATCAAACATACTGCCCAGGGGAACCTTTCATGAAGGTGCAAAGGTTGTAGCATCTACAGAAATCTTGATCACATTGTTGAAGGGGATTTAGAGTTTAAGTAGTTCTGAAATGTCCTGTTACAGACCCCGCAAGTTTACTATGCATGACTTTCTTCCACATTTTCCTGGCACTAGCATTTGCCAGGGTCCTTCCCAGATGGCTGGGTCATGCCATTGTTGCTACAGTATCCCATCCCTAAGGACACATTATCCCAATAGGACCAAAGTCCCTTGACGCTGTCCCCTCTCAAGTAATTAAGGTGTTGGATTCAATCCAGACTCTCACCCAGCATACTTCAGGTTACCTTGCTACCATTCACTCCATTCAACCCCTTCCCTTCTGCAGTTAGTACGCTGTAGTGGGATTTATCCTTCATGATCTGATCACATTTACATTCTCCTTGGTGAGAAAAATACTGATAGTCATATTCTGCATACAATCTTTATGATAGCGCATCAATGTCTCCTTCGCTATGTCTGACTGTAAAGGCGTGCAGCAATTCCAGGTAACAAGCTACCTCAGGATAACTGAAAGATTGGAGCCACTTCAGCACTGTGTGATCCATGAATATTTCAAATGGAAGACCACAGAGGTAGTTCTTGAACTGCCATAGCCCAGAACTTTCTTCGAAAGATACAGTAATTTTTCTTGAGTTTCTTATAAGCTGTTCACTTTAAAAATGTATATAAATTTTTCTAAGTAAAAATATATGTAAGAACATGGTTTTCTATTACTCTGGAACATTTATTCTTGGTTACTTTGCATTTATAATGTTGGTACAGAATAGTGATTATTTTTTATTATCAAATTTGCATTACCAATGGACTCCACCACGTTATGATTCTTGTTACCAAGACCCTGCTATCGATTGCCGAGGAACATGTGTTTGGATTTTATCACGTCTTACGTCATCTGCGTGACGCCTTAAATACTGGTGCAATGGTTCTTTCAGTATTTTTGATTTGGATATAAACAAAATCAAACATGGCGTAAATTTCATTCTTGAATCTCTTTGTCAGTCTTACTGATTTCCATTCGACTGAACAAAATTAGCTTAGTGTGGTTACCTTTTATACAAAAGTAATGTCCTCTTGGTTTTGACTACATTTCATCTCCTGGTCATCTTCCAGTCTTTGGGAAGAATAGGGTTTGCTGAATGACCAACTAAAACACAGCACCACCCATTCACTTTATGGATACTCCTTGGATAACACAGCTTCAATGCAGACAATGCTCACGTCTGTATCCCATATACAGTAAAAGACAGGCTTGGCTCAGGTGGCTTCACAGACAAACCTCCTGTAACAGGAGGCCAAAGATAGGAATTCTCTGACTTATCTCTGCATTAGTGGGGTTGATGTTACTCATCAAATAAAATCACAAATGTATTGGCTTAGTTTTCATATATATATTTTTTTTATTTATTTGATCATTTCAGTTTGGATTGTTACTTGTTTCACATAGCTTGCTGAGGTCTTACATCTTTCCAGCAGGGTGTAATTGCAGGCTGTCTGTAGTGTGAAGTCTATATGTGACCTTACAGAGATCACAAATGCAAGACTAACATGGAATATCAGATGCAGTATGTTCTCAACTCTCCCATGTTCTTATATACTTCACAGCTATACTCTGTTTCAGTGCACTGAACTTTTATT
Organism: Polypterus bichir lapradei; assembly: GCA_026402145.1. Lineage (NCBI taxonomy): Eukaryota > Metazoa > Chordata > Cladistia > Polypteriformes > Polypteridae > Polypterus > Polypterus bichir. Next base: position 25,707,405 of record JANRMT010062856.1, on the reverse strand, counting down.
CATTCATCCTCCAATTTAAAAAGGAAAACAGCAAGCATACATTTTTTCTATTAAATATGTTTAAGCTTTAACAGTCTGACCCTGTTAAATTTGCTTCCAGTGTGTTTTGTATTTTCTTGCAGATTAAAGGTAATTGCTAAAGAAAACAGTTTGCAATTAACTCACCATATACCTCAGTGTCTGTATATCATATTGGAGAGGCTGTAAAGAGCATCAATATCAATAAATGAGTGTTAGTTAAAGGGCTACATTATTAGAAAGATCAATTATTTACAGAAAAGAGTCCATGTTGCTGCTTGCGGTGCCATTAAGATTCCAGTTTCTACTCTTGCTTGAACCCATGATTTAATTTTATAGGTTGCTTCTTCTCTCTCTCTCTGTTCAACTACAAATATTTTTCTGTTGTTGTTTTAATTTAAAAAATAGAGAAAAACTGTATTATCATAATTTTAATTCAGCCGGAGCCTACTGATTATCATTATGTTTGCAGTAATGTAGATGTGCATGTTGAATATTATTCTGAGCATATGTTTGTTCATTATGCACTAAGTAATTTAAAGTAAGATTAAATAAAACAAGAAGAAACTGCATGCACAGCCTATCGGGTGTTATCTGAATGCTAAAATGAATTAACAGAATAAGAACATATGGCCTACTTAAACAGCTGTTCAGTTACAATAGCAGGTCTCTAATAATAATACCTGCGGTAGGCTGGCGCACTGCCTAGGGTTTGTTTCCTGCCTTGTGCCCTGTGTTGGCTGGGATTGGCTCCAGCAGACCCCTGTGACCCTGTAGTTAGGATATAGTGGGTTAGATAATGGAAGGATGGATAATAATAATACTGGCTGTAAAGTAATCCAGTGGTCTCAGTCACCGGGGATGGCTTGGAGACCCTTTGCTTTAAGGCAGGGTTCTCAACTCCCATCCTGGAGAGCCGCAGTGGCTGCAGGTTTTCATTCTAACCCTTTTCTTAATTAGTGACCTGTTATTGCTGCTATTAATTGTAATTGACTTGTTTTTAAAGCTTTGTTCCCTGAATTTCTTCATCGTTCCTCTGAATTGCTTAATTTCTTTCCTTAAATGACACCCAAACAGAAATGAAATTAGAAGTGAGTGAGCTAACAGAAGACCAACTAAGTCAGGGTCTCAAACTGCAACCAATTTCACTCCTTTCTTGTTGTTTATTAAACCCGTTCTTTGATTCTATGGCTCGTTACTGCTCTCATTGTGCAATAGCATACATTTCTGAAATTGTTGATTTTCTCTTTTCTAAGAGCACTGTTAAAATATTTTGCGGACCTGAGCAGACAGGCATTCCTGAGAGCTTCATCTTTCTTCATTTTCAGATATTGTATGATTGACACAGTTTGCTGGTCATGTTTTGGTTCATTTTGTATCTCACTGTTTGGCAGCTAATTAAGGAGAAAGAAACAATTAAGGGGCCTGAGTCTGCAAGAGCAAGTCAATTACAATTAATTCAATAAAAGTTCATTCATAGCAAAAACAGGTCACTGATTTAGAAAAGAATTAGAATGAAAACCTGCAGCCACTGCGACCCTCCAGGACCATAAAACTGCGTAAGTTTGAGAGGGTGAAAAAAGGTGGTTATCATATAGAGATGCCACAGATAAAATATTCTCTAATTTAAAGTGCTTCCTACTTTGGTTCCATATTCTGAGTGAATGAAGGACAATTGGGTTGTTTGTATATTGACAATACCTTGTATTTATTGGAGTACAAAGCAAGGAATATAAAGAGGTACTGCAGGATTTCATTTCTATTGCAGACCAAGCTTATGTGTGTTCATCTGTCTGTGTTAAAGTCCAGGTTTTTATAGCTTGTATGTTTGCCGCCCTGCAATAAAACTGAAAAATAGATAGAGCCATGCCTCCTTCTGATTTAGGTTGTCGTAGGGTTGCCTTTTGAATGCATGGATTTTTCGATTTCCAAATAATTGAGGTTATGATTGAATCTAATTTCTTTAAAAAATTGCTAATGTATATGGGGATGTTTGGAAACAGGAACAGAACCTTTGTGAGGGTATACATCTTGGCAATGTTGGTAAGACAGACTATCTATGCATGTCTTGTTTAATTTTGTCCATGCAAACAGCAACATTTTGTTGAAAAAGAGCTTTATATTGACTTGTGATGTTGACCCCTAGAAATTTAAACTGATCTGTAATGAAAAAAGGGAAGGTGTCCAATCTAATGTTGTTTGCTAGAGAATTCACTGGAAAAAGCACACTTTTGTTCAAATTAATTTTGAGCACAGAAATCTATTGAAGTTCTGCTAGTGCTATTAGGGCTATAGTCACTGAATTTTTTGGGTCTGATATATACAGTACCATATCATCTGCATATAGTGATCTTTTCTGTTCAAGTTCTTCTCTGAAAATCCCCTATCTTTGATGCATTTTGAAAGTAAACAGCCAATGGCTCAATGTGGTGACAAGTGGCATCCTTGTCTAGCACCACATTCTTCTTTGAAGAATTCTGAAATAATGTTGTTAATACAAACTGAAGCTTCTGGACTGGTATACAGTAGTTTGACCCATGCACTTATATTCAGGCCAAACCCAAATTTATGCAAAGAGGTGAACAGGTAATCCTTTTCAACTATATCAAATGCTTTTTCTACATTCAAAGATAATAATATCTCTGGAGTGTTAGACTTTATGGATGAATATATTACATTAAATAGGCTGTAACGACCGACACCTTACCCAGCCGGCAGCTTACACCTCCAAGACCTGTGGCCTGGATAATTTACTGAGATGAATCTAACTATCAAGCCGTACCTCTAACAAAGTACACTTTTCCCCACAATCGACGGTGTAAATATAAAACTCACAAAAGCAGATATGTAAAATTATACTGATTAAATGTATTAAATGAAACAACAAGACAAATGCAAAAAATAGAAAGAAACTTAAATATAAATATTCCTCCACCACATCAACAACGAGACACCACCATATATAAATACAACAAAACCCTCCCTTGCCCCTGTAACATATAACAAACAACACAAATAACAAAAATGAATGAGATACGGAAACGATCATGAACTTGAGTCCGGTTATAAAAACTGTCCTGAATACGGTTGACTGAACTAATGATAAATGAGTCGTTTGATTTTCCCGGAACAAAATAGAACAGCCTCACCGTGGATCCTCGGTGCGTGGTGGATGATGAAGTCTGACCCCGGGGTCTCTCGTGATGAGGATATTGAAGTCAGTCCGGCAAATTGAAAAACAAACTGGATGAAATGCGCGTGGTGGAATACGGCAGGTATAGATGGCTCGTGGTCGTGAAATGAAAGTCTCCTTCTCTTCCTCCTCTCTTCTCCTCTCTCTTCCTTTCTCTCTCCCCTTGCTATTCCCTCCTGATGGCTTAAATAGTCCTGTGACAGCTGTAATTGATTAATAGCGAACAGGTGTTTTCCAGGTTTGAGGCTGTGGTCTTCTTCCATTATCATTTACTGATACACACACAAACAGCAAACGGGACAATGAAACGAGACGCACTCAGTACTGATATTTGACAACACAACCTATGTAGCCCCGCTACAAGGCAACAAAAATTGGAAGCCAAATGTCTATCTTTAATATATCCAGTTTGGTCTTGTGATATTACTGAATGGAGCACTTTCTCAATCCTTCTAGCTGGGGCTTGGAGAGTATCTTAACATCAAGAAGTGCGATTGGTCTGTATGATGGACATTGTAATATGTCCTTATTTTTCTTAGGAAAAATGTTAATTAATGCTTGACGAAAAGTCTGAGGTAGAATTTTTTTCTGTTTGGCTTCTATAAATGTTGGTAATAAGAGGGGAGCTAAATTAACTGAGGTTTTATATATATATATATATATATATATAAAAAATTCAGCAGGGTGGCCATCAGGGCCTGCTGCTTTCCCACTATGAAGTGAGTTTATAGCATTTACTACTTTATATAGTGTCAGAGATTTATCCAATTCCTCTGTGCTTAGAGTATCTAGCTGTGGTATCTATAATGCATCAAAAAACGCATTAGATTGTGTCTTGTGTTCTTTAAACTGAGTATAATATAGGGACTTATAGTAGTCTCTAAATGTGTGCATTATATTTTCATGGCCAATGATTCTATCTTCGTCTGTGTTGGTGATTATTGATATTGCATTGCAAACGCCCTGCTTTTGGATTTATTGTGCTAAGATCTTGTTAGCCTTCCCTTCGTGTTCATAGTAATGACGTCATGATTTAAAAATTAGTTGTTCTGTTTCTTTTATTGACAAGAGGTTGAGTTCTGATTGCAAAGCCTGTCTTTTCCTAAAAAGTGCTTCACTTGAAGACCTGGGGCCTCATGTATAAACGGTGCGTACACACAGAAATATTGCGTAATAAATTTTCCACGTTCAAATCGTGATGTATAAAACCTACACTTGGCGTAAAACCACGCACTTTTCCACGGTACCTCATACCTTGTCATACACAAGTTCTCCGTACACTACACTGAAACTAACCGCATATTGTTTATTAGTGTAATGCATCTGATTGTAATTAACTTGTAACAATATAATGGTCCAGGGAATAGCCATAGTATTCCAAATACCATAACTGCTTTAGCGTTGTTACTCTCACTGCACCTCCTTCTTCTTTCAGCTGCTCCCATTAGGAGTTGCCACAGCGGATCATCTTTTTCCATATTACTCTCACTGCACCACTCAGAGTATTTATATCACTGTATCTGAGTGTGAATCACAGCAGCAGCTGATCGGAAAGAGAATTATCGGTATACAGCTTCAAGCACACGCTGTCTCAGCCACGGCAAAACGTTTCAAAGCCTTTCCTGTACGGATCAAGCGGTTCAGAAACAGTTTCATCCCAAGAACTTTAAACACACTTAATCAATTGCTCCTTGTAGAACTGTTTGTACTTATAAGTACAATCACCCTACTGTAAACTTGCACTACATTTATAATATCGCACAACCTGAGCCACTTTATAAAGCGCGTATTTACATATGATGACGATATCATTTTTAAGATGAAATGCAGCAAAATATGTTTATTATATTATACAGATAAAACTTTAACTTCATTTAAATAATCTATATTCTTCACTGGGACTGTCGTTAAGGATAGAATAATTAAACATGTACTACGAAGATATTTCAATGTTCCTTAAATGTTTTGAAGAATCGGCGCTCTGAGCTTACAGATGGCTTAACGTCTATTACAGAGCTGATTGTGTGGCGATCGGTTACTTTGAGAAAGAAAAGCAAGAACTGCAGGGGCAGCTAAGCCAATATATATTGAATATAAAACAGAAAGAGAAAATAACAACACAGCTAAAAACGCAGTGACAAATTTCGGCAAAAGTTAAATGCTTATGTCATGAGCACGAGGTGGCTATGCAGTGTCCGCAATGAACGTGGCCATCCACCGTGCATAAGATACCATATTGACATTGGCGGGCGAAGGCCTCTGCCCAGGGCCACCACAAGGCTAGAGCCGCCCCGAGTACTGCTGCAATAAATTATTTCATCAAAGGTCGCACACAATCACTGCGCCGTGAAACCCATGTTTAATAACGTGCTTTAACTCCTATCATCATGAAAATGATATCACGTATACATCTCAGTATTTTAGTTATTCAGAGAGCTGTAATAACATGAATGTAATGGATTCTGTGTCCAGTTGGAGGAAGAGAGCCGGTTTAAGAAGCAAGTAGTGATTCACACACATAGAGCACATAGAAGATCACATACAAAACAAAGCATTTAACGTGCTACCTTAATTACGATGTGATTTGAGAAACTGGTTAATTAAACGATTTTAAGATGAAGTTTATGATGTTCTACTTTAATGACAAAATAAACTACATGATTAAAGTGGAAATTTCGAGATTGAAGTTGACATTTCGTGCTTTTTCCCCACTGTGTGCCTTTTTTTCTCTGTACCCTAATAAGCTTTCATATGACACTCAGACAGTGGGCTACAACTCGCCTTTTCACGGCGACTTTGATATGTGACTTCTTTTTTATTTCCGGCACTGTGCGATTTTTGTGAACGTGAGCTTTCAAGTTTCTCCAACACGCTATGTCACTCGATCAACTCCCTTTTGTTGATTATACCACGGTTTAATTAAACAAATAGTATGTTTTTCCTTTGCCTCCACTTGGTATTCGCTGAAATTCTTATATTTTCCCCCGTGCTTTTCCCATTGTCTTTTCACAGAAGGCTGAGCTTAAGGACGATTTATATTGATTTGCATATTCAAAGAGGCGTAATTCTGGGAGGAGTTGGGGCATTACATAAAGTGCGTGCACGAGCGTTACTTTTCACGCTGATCGGGATTTATGTAGCGGAAGAACGTGGAAGTTGGAGTACGCACAGATTCCTGCATCTGTTTTTTTCTGTGCGTAAGCACATTTCGGCTTTTGTGCTTACGCCATGTTATAGTGCGAGTTCTACGCACGGCGTTATATATGAGGCCCCAGGTCTGGATTTAAAACACAATTAAAGTCTCCAGCCATTATAATTTTGTAAGTGTTCAAGTTAGGAATGGATGCAAATACGTTACATTATGCTTAAAGCTCAAACAATCTATTAACAATAGATACTTAAGGATGTTTTTTGAAATTTGTATATAATAATAATAATAGTAATAATAATTGTTTACATTTTTATAGCAATTTTCTCACTGCTTTACATAGTGGGGAGCCACTTCAACCGCTACTAATGCCGAATCCACCTGGATGATCTGACGGCAGCCATTTTGTGCTTCACCACACATTAGCTTTTAAGTAGTGAAGGGGTGAGAAATACTTAGCCAATTAGAGGCAGGGGATGATTAGGGGGATCAGAATGACTAGGCCATGGAAGGCAATTTAGCCTGGACATCGGGATACACCCTACTCTTTACAAAGGATGCCCAGGGATCTTTTATGAACACAGAGAGTCAGGACCTTAGTTTTACGTCTCATCTGAAGGATGGTGCCATTTTTGAAGCACATTGTTCCCATCACTACACTGGGGCATTGGAATCCACAAAGAGACCACAGGGTAGGTGCCCTCTGCTGACCTCATCAACACCACTTCCAGCAGCAACCCAAGATTTTCCTAGATGGTCTCCTATCCAAGTATGATCCAGGCCCAAACATGCTTAGCTTCAGGTGGATGACATAAAGTGCTTGGGATATGGCTGCTGGCATATGTTAAGTTCTTTTTCTTTTTCCTTTAAGATCTACATTTGTATTCTATTCTGTTCACTGGAAAAGCTGCATCCAATCCAAAAATTCCTATTTTCCTATATTAAAACATCACACAAACTAAATATTACGAGTCATATTTAACAAACTGTAAAGAGCTTTATATTTCACCACAATACAGAGAGAAAATCCAATTAACCAAAATTCATTTGTGAAGTAATACCAATTACCTAAAATTCCTTCTAAAATAAGAAACTAGGGAAAATGATTGCAAATGGCTATGTATATTTTTATTTACTATAAGCAGTAAGAAAGACGTTTGTAGAAGAGCAACTCCATCACAAGGACAGAATTAGAAAGAAAAGGGCAAGAACCTAATAAATGTCTTTGATAAGGTACTGTGGTGGATAATGCAAGTAGTATTTAAAAAAAAAATGTTAATTAACTGTTACTAATTGCAGCCCAATCATAGAATTAAGGACACAACTGTTCTAGTAACTGTAACACAAAGCATGAAACAATAATGTTATGATGACTTCAAATAAGTTTTATGGACTGTTTTACGCATCTATATGCTATGTTATAAATACATCTAGTACACACAGTACTTTGCAGCATTTTTCCTATAGTATTTTCCAACATTTTTCTCTCACACACACACATATATGTGTATACAGTGACCCTTCGCTATATCGCGATTCGCCTTTGTGGCTTCACTCCATTGCGGATTTTATATGTAAGCATATCTAAATATATATCATGGATTTTTCGCTGGTTTACGGATTTCTGCGGACAATGGGTCTTTAATTTATGGTACATGCTTCCTCAGTTGGTTTGCCCAGTTGATTTCATACAAGGGACGCTATTGGCAGATGGCTGAGAAGCTACCCAATCAGAGCACGTATTACGTATTAAATAAAATTCCTCAATGATATATGATATGCTTCCCACGCGATGCTTTGCAAACTTAAAAGCCCGAACAGCACCTATTGATTTTTGATTGTTTGCTTTTCTCTCTCTCTGACATTCTCTGCTCCTCACAGAGGGGGTGTGAGCACATGGGCTGTTTGCACACTGGCCTAGAGGATATGGACGCTCCTCTAAAAAATGCTGAAAGACTACCTTCACATTGCTCCCTTGCTGCTTTGTCGCGTGGTGCTTTGCATACTTAAAAGCCCAAACAGAGCCTATTGATTTTTGATTGTTTGCTTTTCTCTCTCTGTCTCTCTCTCTCCCTGACATTCTCTGCTCCTGACGCGCACTCCTTTGAAGAGGAAGATATGTTTGCATTCTTTTAATTGTGAGATGGAACTGTCATCTCTGTCTTGTCATGGAGCACAGTTTAAACTTTTGAAAAGAGACAAATGTTTGTTTGCAGTGTTTTAAAGTCCTTGTCTCTACAACTTCCTTCTATGCAAATCTGTGACCCAAGCGTGACAATATAAAAATAACAATATAAACGTATGATTTTTATTTCATGGATTTTCACCTTTCGCGGGGGGTTCTGGAACGCAACCCCCGCGATTGAGGAGGGATCACTGTAAATATATATATATTTCAGTCGGGTTTTAGAATAAATCACAGCACAGAAACTGCACTCGTTAAAGTAGTAAATGATTTGCGAGTGAACGCAGACAGAGGCCATATATCTGTTCTCATCCTCTTAGATCTGAGTGCTGCATTTGACACTATTGATCATAATATTCTTAGAAATCGCCTTAGTCAATGGGTGGGCCTCTCTGGCAGTGTCTTAAATTGGTTTGAATCCTACCTGACAGGGAGAAAATTTTTTGTTAGTTGTGGTAATTACAACTCAAAGACACATGATATCCGATTTGGTGTTCCACAAGGCTCTATCCTGGGTCCGCTGTTATTCTCAATCTACATGCTTCCGTTAGGTCAGATTATCTCAGGGCACAACGTGAGCTACCACAGCTATGCTGATGACACACAGCTGTATTTATCAGTAGCACCTGATGACCCCGATTCTATTGACTCACTAACACAATGTCTGACTTGTATCTCAGAATGGATGAATAGTAACTTTCTCAAGTTAAATAAAGAGAAAACTGAAATCTTAGTGATTGGCAATAATGGATACAATGAGGCTATTAGAAATAAACTGGATACATTAGGATTAAAAGTCAAGACGGAGGTAAAAAGCTTAGGGGTAATTGTTGACTGTAATCTGAATTTTAAATCGCATATTAATCAGATCACTAGGACAGCATTTTTTCACTTAAGAAACATAAGTAAAGTTAGACCTCTTATATCACTGAAAGATGCTGAGAAATTAGTTCACGCGTTTGTTTTCAGTCGACTAGATTACTGTAACGCACTCCTCTCAGGACTACCCAAGAAAGACATAAATCGTTTGCAACTAGTGCAGAATGCAGCTGCTAGAATCCTAACTAGGAAAAGAAAATCCGAACACATTTCTCCAGTTCTGATGTCACTACACTGGTTACCTGTGTCATTCAGGATTGACTTTAAAATTCTGCTTATGGTTTATAAAGCCTTAAATAATCTCGCCCCTTCTTATATATCGGAGTGTCTGACACCTTATATTCCAAATCGTAACCTCAGATCCTCAAATGAGTGTCTCCTTAGAATTCCAAGAACAAAACTTAAAAGAAGTGGTGAGGCGGCCTTCTGCTGCTATGCACCTAAAATCTGGAATAGCCTGCCAATAGGAATTCGCCAGGCTAATACAGTAGAGCACTTTAAAACACTGCTGAAAACATATTACTTTAACATGGCCTTTCTATAACTTCAATTTAACTTAATTTAACTTAATCCTGATACTCTATATGTTCAATTTCCTCATAATAACTATTCAGGGTAGCTCTACAATCCGTACTGACCCCTACTCTCTTTTCTGTTTCTTTTTCCGGTTTCTTTGTGGTGGTGGCCTGCGCCACCTCCACCTACTCAAAGCTTCATGATGCTCCAACAATGATGGATGGACTAAAAGGCAGAATTCTACGTGACCATCATCATCAAGCCTTTCCGTGAGAACCCTAAATCCAAAGAGGACTGTTTCATTTATGTTAGGTAGAATGCCCAGTGGGGACTGGGCGGTCTCATGGTCTGGAATCCCTACAGATTTTATTTTTTTTTCTCCAGCCGTCTGGAGTTTTTATTTTGTTTTTTCTGTCCCCCCTGGCCATTGGACCTTACTCTTATTCGATGTTAATTAATGCTGATTTATTTTGTTTTCATATTGTGTTTATTTTTCTATTCTTTATTATGTAAAGCACTTTGAGCTACTGTTTGTATGAATATGTGCTATATAAATAAATGTTGTTGTTGTTGTTGTTATATATATATATGTTACACAGTATCTGCCAAATAATGCAAAGAGTACACAACATGTGGGCACAACATGCACTCTTTGCATTATTTGGCAGATACTGTATAACATATCTATGATCTGCTTCTCGTAACTCGTAACTTCTCGTATATATATATTTATTTTGTCATGCATGCGCATCTTTGGATTTCCTTGCTGGCTCATGTGACGTAGATGGTATATATATATATATATATATATATATATATATATATATATATATA
>JANRMT010062856.1:25657267-25696532 GCA_026402145.1 Polypterus bichir lapradei | reverse complement strand
TATATATATATATATATATATATATATATATATAGTGACAGCAGGGGTCGCTGTTGCCCCGTGAAAACCCGCAGGCAACATGTACAGACACCAGGTAAAATAAAGAAATGAATTTAATATTTCTTCAATAGTGCACAAAGCACCTCCACCTACACAATACTCAATAATAAATCAATAATAATAATAATAAACACAATGATCAATAACAATAACAATAACAATAACAATAAATCCTCCTCTCCACCCAGCAACTCCGTCACACTTCCTCCCAACTCCAGCTCAGTCTGCTGGGTTTCCCACAGTCCTTGACCCGGAAGTGCTTCTGTTCCTCAGTCCATGTGATTTCATAGCACTTCCGGGTCAGATGAAAACTTCTTCTTTTCTTCAGCCCGGAAGTACTTTAGCTCTTCCATCCCCATGACTTGTAAGTACTTCCAGGCTATAATAGAAACAATGTTCATGTCTTCCTGCAGCGTCCCCTGGCAGCCCCCACGGTATCCAGCAGGGCTGTGAAGCCGAACTGCCCAAAGATTAATTTCGACGTACCAAGCAAATGGCGATACGTTCTAAATTAATTACGTTTCCGGAGCTGTCAAAGGGTTTAAGTCAGTTGACAATGTTAGTCCTGGAAAGTACATCCCACCAAACCAACGTTCCAAAAACCAACCGAACTTACTGTTATCTGCTCGAACCAACACTGACTTACTATACTCGGCCATCCAGCGGTGTCACTGAAGCATTTGAACATTCTTAGCCAATCATGCAATACTGCGTCAGCGTTTGTCATGTTATGTTCTAACTACAGAGGCAGAGTCCCATTGCATGGTTCTAACTTGTATTGAGTCGAGGTATTGACGTGAACACCATACATACGGGGTATTGAAGTGAACACCATACATACGGATAGTAGCAAATTATATATAAGGATATATAGCCATCAGTGCAGCACCTGGAATGTTTATTGCTTAAGTAAAGGAAAATTAAGATACAGCACTGCAGATGTTATTTTATAGTGAAAATCCATCAGAATTTGCTGAGACCACTTTATATAATCGAGAGTCAGATATTTTAAAGTCATTACTGAAAGATATCATACAAAACTAAGTTCAAAAACAAGACCAGAGATCAAGTGCTTAGAGAGGGCCCACTCTTGTCCTGTGAGTACTAGTAGTCAAAGTTAATTTATAATTAGTTCAGCCCCCTCACTCTTTGATTTAATCTGTGTATGTCATTGTGCCTTTTCAGACCACCAATAGGAAATACCCTCCACACTTATGCCCCCGCCCTTTGACCTACAAGCACAATAATTTCGAGATTTTCTTTCATGGACGTTGCCGTATTGTTTATAGTTATGATATGGAGTTACAGATCCTATGGCTCATTCATATAATATGCCATTCTCAGTGTTGAAGATTTAAGATGAAAAACAAAAATGACAACTGGTGCTTCTTTTGTGAATTAGGAAATTTCTTGCTAGTTTCTGGCATTTGCTTTTTTTTTTTTTTTTTTTTTTTACTTTGTTTCACATTTCGATCCTGGTTATTTTCACCTTGGTAATGATCCCTTGATAGTTTTTTAACTCTCCTTTTTAGTCCAGCCCTGTTGTTCTCTTATTTTCAGAGTAGTTTTTCTCAGTTTATCCTTTTCAGAAGAAGCCATTTTCCTTCATCATAAAATCACCATGATCATCTATACTAATAAAAGGCAAAGCCCTCACTGACTCATCACTAATTCTCCAACTTCCCATGTAGGTAGAAGGCTGCAATTTGGCAAGCTCATTCCTTACAGCTTACTTACAAAAGTTAAGCAGGTTTCAATTCAAAATTCTACACATAACGGTCATAACTGAATCCTACTTACGTACATATATATGGCCATAGCCTGCAGCTCGGTCGCTGTGTGAAGCGGAGTTGTGTCCCTCATCATCACGCCTCCCATGTAATTGATTGTCTGCCCACATAAGGCCGTCCATCAGCAGCAATCCAATAGACACGCTGCTGCTAAATATTCGCTGGTGAAGGACTGTGCTTATGCAAACGAAGATGAGATGGTCAGTGATAGAATAGTGTTTGGCACAAACTCAGCAAAAGTGCGAGAGAAACTTTTAAGTGCCGGGTCTGAGCTAACATTAAATAAAGCCATGGACATCGCAAGATTGCAGGAGATGGCACAAGCACAGCTGAGAACCTTCGATGCATGTACTCTGAGAGGCTCACGTGAACGGACTGTGAACGCAGTACACAGAGAACAAGCAAGAGCTCCAAAGAGCGCTGAACAAAAAACGCATTACACAATTAAGACGGCAGCAAAAGAATATGAAGCGAGTGACGCATAGATGCATATTCATAAGTTCAGCTACTGCGGAAACAAAGCACACGGTGGAAAAGTCAATGTCCAGCTAAAGGAAGACAGTGTAAAAAATGTGGTAAATTGAACCACTTCGCTAAAGTTTGCAGGACTGGGAAAGGTAAACCCGTGCATGCAGTGTGTGATGTCTCAGATAAAGAGGAAGACGAGCTGTTTATTGATGCAGTAGGCAAGGAACAACCCTCTGACGCTGAACAAGCCTTTGTAGACATATCAATAGGAAAGCAAGGTGTAAAGCTTAAGTTTAAATTACGTTCATAGACACGCTGCCGCTAAATATTCACAGGCAAATCCACAACTTAATACCGGGAATGCCTGTTAAACATCTTAGATTCATGAGTACCGATTTGGGTAGTGAACACTTCGATGAATGAAACCTGTTATCTTTACAACGGTTGACAACGAAGATGAGATGGTCAGGGATAGACTAGACAAACACGGAATGTAACTTGAACACAACACATCCTCCAAATACGAACCTGATTGAAAGAAATAATGATAATCAAATCCTTGATGACAGCAACACTCATAACAGTCACAAAACAATTACATTGACAATCATGTTATGTTATTTTTAAAATGTTTCCTTTTCCTTTTCATAACTTCTTTAACACACTACTTTTCTGCTGTGAAGCGTGGGTATTTTGCTAGTGGTATAATAAAAAGTTACCATCTCTGCGTGTGTGTGTGTGTGTGTGTGTGTCTAGTCCCTCCGAGCAATCTGATTGTTTAGTTTGGCTTATCTCACTACTCAAAGCATTCCACACAGGGAGGACCCAGGACATAAACCCATGATCTCCTTAATGAAAGGTAGCAACGCTACCATTGCACCACCTGCTTTAGGGGGGCAAAGTTTGATTCTTTATTGTGACAGTTTTTCTATTTTACAAGTAAAGAGGTAGAATGGAGCATTTCAATGGCAAAAAGGTGAATAACTACTGAGCGATGTTGGGTCGCTAAAGACTAACATGGTGCTATCTGAGTCTCCTTCAAATATAATGTTTACACAGTGGGTAATGGGGGCCCATCCATTATTGGTGGTAGTCATGAAGAAGATAGGAGGCAAGTAACTGACCTCAAAATGGCAGAGTCTGAGAGTCATGCTTTACAGGAACACACTAGAGAGAAGGAGCAGCAAGTAAGAGAGGCTGAGATACATAAGGATACGCAAGAAAGGCATAAAAGGAAAGCTGAGGGTACACGGAGGACAACAGAGGTTGAGACACATGAGGATACCAAGAAGAGATCATGAAGCAAGAGAAATTGAGTCATGCAAAGATACCAAGGAGAAGCACAGGAGGATGCTATTTTTCAAATGTATTCTATTACAGTACTTGTTGATCTTCACACAGCAGACCATCAACAGATGGGAAATTTCTCAAAGAGGTACAGCAAACAGCACTAATTTTGGAATATCCATCCATCCATTTTCCAACCCGCTGAATCCGAACATAGGGTCACGGGGGTCTGCTGGAGCCAATCCCAGCCAACACAGGGCACAAGGCAGGAATCTAATCCCGGGCAGGGTGCCAACCCACCGCAGTAATTTTGGAATATTTAAATTTCAACTAAACGCTATTTTCAAAAGTTAGGTTACATGGATTGATGAGCCATATTTGGTTGAATGGCCTGTTCTGCTCAAAAATCTTTATTCTTATGTCACATATATACAGTATGTACTCCTATGTCAGAATCTTTGAATCTACCACCTAAAACAGATGTGTAGCCCACCACTCTAGCTCCACATTTCACCATTATTAATATCCAGAGCTCAATTCAATTGTCAGAGATGATTTTTACTATTTGATTTGTTATATTGATTATTATAACCTTTTCACTATTAGCATTTGCCCTTAGCACTCTTAGGAAGCATTTTAATGAAAGCGTCTTGATCTATGACCCAGTCTCAAGCTGTGCCAAGCTGCTACTTGTATGTACAGGGTTAAGCACCGATAAAAAAAATAAAAAAAACTGGTGTAAGCGAGAGTAGCAGTTGTTCTGGCTCCATGGGTCCGTTTAGCACTAATTTACAAGGACATGAGAAATACCCACTAATCACATACTCCTGTGTATTTAAGAAGTGTAATCAACCACTGGAATTCAGTCATCACCTTCACTGTACTGCATGGTTTCACACATGCGATTACAAAAGTTTCTTCCCTAAGCATGCCAGCTTAAAAAGTCAAGCCAGTAATTGTGTGCTACAAAAATGCAGAGGAGAAAAAGCAGCACAAAATTCTCGCAAAACTCTAAACATGGTTGAGGTTTTGATTATTTTTTGATGACAAAGAATGGGATTTTTTTCTCAATTACTGTTATCCTCTATTTTTGGCCTTCTGAAGAAGGTTCACAGAAAAGTGAAAATTTTACCATTTTTATATTACAGTATTTGAATTTTCTTAAACATAACTTCAAAGTCATGCCTGAAGATCAAAACACAAGCCTGCATTTTCTTTCTCCTGGCAGTTCTCTCTCAAGATTTTTAAGGTTTTTTTTTTTTTTTTTATTCACATGATTTATGTCTACAAAAATTATAAGATGAAAGTCAGTGTTCAGAACCAGTCTGCTTGGCTATAGAAACTTTCAGATAAGAATGTTTCCCTTCTAGGGCTTCATCAAGACATTGGATTTTAATTATTCGTGGCAGCTGAGTAGCAGCAAGTTTGAAAGGAGCATAGGATACCACGAGAGAGAACACATCAGTAGATCCCTGTCACAAGATAAAAGAAGAATCATAAATAATGTTTATTTCTGTCATCTGAAGGCTTCGGTGAATGGTGACAACCATTGACCACAGGAAGGCTCTGGAAAGAAGGGAGAGCATGAAACAGAAACATGTAGAGTGTGGCTAATGAGTGACAGTTTCAATTGAGATTTTATCAATATATCTTCACAAGTAAGTATGCTTAAGGGGTCAAAGTGTCCTGAACAGGTGCTCTTACATGGTCACACAGCCAGGTTGTGCAAAGGGCTCATAATAATTACAGTTGTTAAAAATTAATATGATGAGACTGAAGGATGCACTTACATCGTTGTTCCTAGAAAACATAGACATGACATTCATAGCATGACTATTAATCGATAGCATGATTACTGTGTATGAAGATTTAAATCTGAAGGCAAACTAAAACCAGAATGCCTAATGGTGCAGTGTTCAAAACTGTATTCCTGCATTTGGCAACATTCAGCTGCTAGGCAACAGTTTCAAACACACGTTAGTTCATCAAGTACCTCAAATTCCTATCACTTTTTGTCATGAGTGTAACTTGAAATTTACTGGGATACTTGCCTGTACTGGGGTATTTGCCTTATTAGATCGTGTTCTGGTTAGTTTAAGAACATAGGAAATTCAACAAATGAAAGGAAACCATTGAATCCATCAGGCTTGTTTGTTTAGCTAATAGCTATGCTGTCCCAATTTCTTATCCAGATTCAGGTTGTCAAAGTTTCTGCTTCAACTCCATGTCTTGTTAGTTTGTTCCAAATACCCACAACTCTTTGAGTAAAGTGCTTCTTGGCTTCAGTCCTAAATGCCCTTCTTCTGAATTTCCACTGGTGCCCTCAAGTACCTGATTCACTCTTAAGCTGAACGAATTCTGCTGGATCTAGTTTATCAATACCTTTGAGCATTTTCAGGCTGTGGATTAGGTCCCCATGCAGTCTCCTCCACTAAGACATGTCCTTAAGTCCTGGGATGCACATGGGTGCTCCATTCTGCACAGCTTCAAGTACTGTTATGTCCAGGACTGCACACGATACTTCGGATGTGCTCTCACCAGCACATTATTTTGTCTAAATATAACATCCCTCAATTTACATTTAACAGTTTTTACGATACAACCTTACATTTTATTTGCCTTTTTAATTGCCTCTGCACATTAATTAGACAATGAAAATGTGTTAACATAAACCCCTTAATCCTTGATGTTTCTTTTGCTCATGTGTAGCACTTTGAACTTTTCCACAATTAAAAAGCTTTTTCAAAATTTTAACCCAGTTCTAAAGATTATCCAAGTCTTCTTGAACTGTTTTTGCTGCCTCCTCAGTGTCTACCATTCCTCCAGTTTTAATATCATCTGTAAATTTCACAAGTTTACTAACTATACCAAAATCTATGTCATTAAATATAAATAAGAAAATGTAAAAGATCATTGAGGGACTCTATTGAGGACAATTCAGTTTTCACATCGATTAACTCTGACCTTCACTTTCACTATGGTTTCGACTGCCAGCCATGTTTTAAAGGGCAGTGTGCCACACTTCACTCCTGTGGCATGGCACTGAGGGCTGCGCTACATGTGTTCTGGCTTCTGGGGGTGTGTCTGATCAGCATGGGGCAGACAGATACAATGTGAATCTGTGAAACTGTGATCTTGTGGCGTGGGTGGGAAATCCTAGTTTGTCTTGCAAACTTGTTCTGGGCTTATGAAAACAAATAAATTAACTTGTGAGAACAAAAAATCTACTAGAAAATTAGATATAAATTGGGGAATCTACTCACAGCTACAGATAAATACGATGCAGGAGAGGAAGGTATATGTGTGTAATTTAAGTCTAGCTTTTGGAGAAAAACTATTAACTACAGCTAAGATGCAGAAGACACTTGTCTAAAGAATAAGGAGGCAAATAATTTCTAGAATAGAGTCTCGATTGAAGAGCAATTTACAGGCATGTGATACCAGATGACCTGGAGGCTATAGGACAGCAGCAAAAGAAGACAAGCCATGAAATTAGTAAGACAAAGGAAGAAAACCTTTATTTAAAAAATGGTGAAATTGTCTTGATTATGGTGAGAATGAGATGTTCTTAGAAAAGAGCAGCTTTTTAAATTACAGAAATCATTCCTCATTTAAACACCATATGTCTAGTTAATTGAAATTTTCAGTTGAAATATTACAGTATAAATATCATCCTTTGGCATTGCTCTGAATAGACATGTCAGAAACAGATAAGGTCATTTGACATCACAGATAAAGATGACATGCGTCACCAGAGACGTGATATGTTAACTGCTCTTAATGCTATAAAGCCTCAAAATACTGCTCACAGGTGCAGCTGGGCTTCTTTTATTCAATTTCTTTACTATTAAAGTTCCACTTCAGTTGAACTGGTCTGATGTAAGAAATAATTTTCATTCTGTTTCTTCATCTAAAACATCAGCAAAGTACATTTCAAAGTAAATCAGTAAGCCACTTAATGTTCTCACAATTTCTTTCATTTTTATCGGTCAGAGATTGATAGCATCAGCTGTGTCTTCTAGTAAACATCATCCCATTTTGTGAAAAATATGATAGCACCCATCCTGTGTCACAGACGGCCGGGGTCCTTGTCCTGCTGGGACGCCTCTTCAAGGAGAAGACCGGGGGAGCAAATGTGGGCATAAAGTACTTCCCCTGGGATGCTAGATGGCAGCCCCCAAGGGTTGCAGTGGTGCCTCTCGGATTCCCGCAGGGCTTCATGGGACTTGGAGTTATCTACAGCCCTTTTGGGATTCGGGCGTGCTGCAACAGCTGCTGAGCCCTGGATAGCAGCTCTTCCGCCACACCCAGAAGTCCAGCCAGAAATCACCTGGAGCACTTCCAGGTGGGCTATAAAAGGAGCCAGCAGCCACCTCACCGGGAGCCAGAGTCAGGAGGAGGGAGGCAAAGCTTGAGGAGAGGAATGGAGGAGAAAAAATAAGAAAGAAAGAGAAAGTATTGTGATTGTGCTTGTGTTTGGGACTGTGTTTTGGGCTCGTGGTAACAGGGAAAACGTTCCATATGAGCGAAGAAAAATAAAAAGCTTGTGTTTTTATAAGTGTGCCCCCCGTGTCTGTCTGTGTCAGGTTAAGCACTGGTATACTACAGCTGTTTGCTGTACCTCAAAATTATACATTTATATATACACTAGCGACTAGGAGCCAGATCGAAAGGGGCTACAAATTCCATGTTTGTGAAATCCATACTTTCTCTGCAAAGAATTATTTGTTTTTTTAAGTCCTTAAAATGATTTTGTTATCATGGCACTAATTTGTACTTAAAATAGACCTTTTCGGCCGATGTAATGAAGAGCTGCCTGTTTAAACGGGGCTGCAAGACGTGAACTCAGCTCTTCGGCGCACTTCATTTGATTTTTTCCGGCAAACAAATTTTCAAAACAAACCATATTTTACGACTCTATTCAGTGTCGGAGTAATAATTATGTTGCCGTGGTCATTTTAGATCTGAGATCAGCTAAAATTTAAACAATGACCGTTGTTAATACCCAGCCGTCATTACTCAGTTTGCCAATAGATGTCAGAAGGACGAATGCCAAAACCAAACTGCCCAAAGATAGATTATGACGTGCCAAGCAAATGGCGATACATTCTAAATTACTTGCAGTTCCGGAGCTGTCGAAGGGTTTAAGTCAGTCGACGATGTTAGTCCTGGAAAATACGCCCCACCAAACCAACGTTCCAAAAACCAACCGAACTTACTGTTATCTTCTCGAACCGACTTACTGTACTCGGCCATCCAGCGGCGTCACTGAAGCATTCGAACATTCTTAGCCAATCATGCAATACTGCATCCTCGTTTGCCACGTTATGTTCTAATTGCAGAGGCAGAGTCCTATTGTATGGTTCTAAATTGTACTGAGTCGAGGTATTGACGCGAACACCATACATACGGGGTATTGACCTGAACACCATACATACAGGGTATTG
Source organism: Polypterus bichir lapradei (assembly GCA_026402145.1). NCBI lineage: Eukaryota > Metazoa > Chordata > Cladistia > Polypteriformes > Polypteridae > Polypterus > Polypterus bichir. Next base: position 25,687,480 of record JANRMT010062856.1, on the reverse strand, counting down.
ACACGAACACAATACATACGGATAGTATCAAATTATATATAAGGATTACTTACCCCATGTTTTTTGTGATGCAGGTGAGTAAAGTTTAACCTTGTGCAATATAATAGGTGTCTTTGGCTACCAATGCTGGACAACACCAACCAATATTAGAAAACATCCATGAGAAAAATCTCACATTTCTTGTGTCACATAATCCGCATGTCAAGGTGTCCATTTGTATGCTCCGATACACATGTATTTTTACTAAAATATTGCTAAATAAAGCACCTCCTAAAAACCCTATCTTGAATAAAAAAGAGAACATGCTCAGAACAGAATGAACATTTAAATTGTGGACCCACATCCTGTCGTTTCATTTATATTCATAGCAGTGAGCCGCAACTGGAGTACCTGAAGATTATTTAGCATCAGTCTGTGAAACTGCACGTATGAACTGACCTTCTGCTTTTGAAACATCTTGGATATGCACAAGCATATTCTTTTAATGCATTCAGTCACTTTTCATTAACTTCTAACCTTTAGTTTTACATGTCTCTCACTGTATGCTTTCTGTTGATATCATATGAAGCGCAACGTTACCCCATGAATAAGCTGTTACTAGGGGCAGGTGACACTGGCGCCTTGGACAGGAGGCTTGGAAGCACTGGCTGAAGAATTTGGGTGTGACAGATGAAGCATTGGCTTTTGATGTACAGTTGGTTTCTGCTCTATACTAATCAAGTGATTCCAGATCGACTATTTCATGGTTGGGATGTATTCATTCATGACATATTTTACTGTAAGGAAGGCAGAATGCAAGTGATTGTTTATTCCGATAAAAAGCTAACATAATACTCAAAATGCTTAATTCTACTCAAAAAGGACAATGTTTCCAAAGATTTATATACAAAGTTATTCAATTGTTCATAGCTGAAAGTTCTTTCTTTCTGGGGTATCTGGCTACTGAAGTCTGGCATTTTATTCATCACTTCCCAGAGATACTTTTGCAGAAATTGTAACTGAGGGATCAAAAAGGTAATCCTAAAATCCAAAACTAAAAGTAAAGTTTAACAACCAGGAAAATAGAAGAAATGTATACAAAGTGAAATTCAAACATGTAAAAGTAAAAACCCAAAGACAGGACTAGAGCCAATCAAACATAACCTTTACTTTATTTTTTAGAGACAAGCTGCTGGAAATGTTCTGCCAGTCAATAGCAGGCAGTGTGGTGTTCTTCGCTGCACTCTCCTGAGGCAACAACCTGAGTTCAAAAGATGCACAATACTAACAAACTTAGTAGGAAAGCCTGCTCCATCTCAGTTAGAGCCCTGGACATCACTGGCGGCTTCTGCGGAAAAGACGATGGTGGTAAAATGGGAAGCAATCAAGAAAAATCCCCTCCGTCCCCTTCAAGAAGAGCTGTCGTAAACCTGTACAAAATGATACACATGGTAAATTCACTTCTAGTAAAATAAAAATAATTTTATTCTTTTCAATTTAGTTTATTTGTATTTATCTACATTTTTTTATATTTTCTTTTCAGTGAATCTAAGTTCTTGGATAAATATGAATTTAAATCTTTACATAGCATACTACTGAAATTGAATCTGTTTTGCTCTTTTGAAAACAAGGATGTTTGTTGTTCATGTAGTATGTGAACTTGCACTTTGTTTTCAGCATAATAGGTATTCCTAAATTTATATAAAGAATTATGAAAATATTTTTAAATTACTTGAAGTGACTTATTACTTGATCAACTGATAACTAAAAAGATATTGCATTTATATGACAGAATAAATGTGTGATTTTTTTTTTTAATTAACTGAAACTTTAATAATAGACTCATTCATTTACAATTATAAATCCATTTTGGAACAACGGGTGGTAATAATATTTTCCATTATAATATTACAAAGCAGTACTTACTCACACTTAAATATGACAGACTGTACCTGGATGTATGAAAGTTCTTGTTTAACCAAGCTGCTGAAAGAAGAATCGCAAATAAGATCTCACATTGAAAACATGAAATTGTAATTTTGATTTTGAATAAATTCACTTAGTTACTTTGAATTAGGATTACAAATAATTAAGGAAAGGAACAACATTTATGATGATCTGTCTACTTGCCAGGAAGATAAAGCTGAATTCAAAAGACGGAGTTTAAAAAACAAGTTGGACAGTGTAAATGTGTGGATGCTAGGGGTCGCTGTTGCCCCTTTTACCCCAACAGACAGACGCAGGACAAAGGTTAAAAACACAAAGAAGTTGTTTAATTCCTTCTTTTCCTAATATGAAGTGCCCATAAGCCCCACAGCCACAAATAAACATGCAAGAGAAACACCAAGTACAATAATAAATTCTCTCTTTCTCCACCACATCTTCCAGCAAGCTCTGTCCTACACCTCCGGCTCCCTTGCTGGGTCTTCAGCCATCCTTTAAATAGTGCCGACCCGGGTCAGCTGGAGAATCCAAGCTCTTTAGTCAGCCCGAAAGTACCTCGAGGCTCCTGTCCACATGATCCATTAGTACTTCCGGGAGAGTATGACTCCCCAGGTCCTTCGACAGCTCCCCCTGGTGGCACCCATGGCACCCAACAGGGCTGAGAAACCAAACTCCAATTCCCAGGATGCCCTGCAGGAATCTGGGGCACTGCTATACTCCAGGGGAGCTGGCATTTAGCCTCTTTAGGGAAGCAGTGTCCAAAAGTAGCTGGCTTCCCCCATCCTTTCATTTTCGGGGCATCCCGGCTGGGTTGAGCTGCCGGCTGTCCATTACAACAGAACATACGTACACCTAAGGATTTGATGATTGTTTGCATAGCATTTATTTCTTTATTAAACTCTTTTCACAGGCATTCCCTGAATCAACCACTTCAAACAAGTACTTACCACCCCAACCACAGTTTTTTGAACTACACTGCATTTTTTAAAAATAGCAGGGATTGTCTTTTTTTCATGTATGGCATCTGTTATGTGTATGAATGTCAATGTCAATTTATTTATATAGCACAATATAAAACACCATAGGAATGCTGTGGCCAAAGTGCTTTACAATAAAAGAAGAAAAAACATACAATTAACATAAATAGAAATAAAATAAATGAACATAAATAAAATAAATAATAAATAGAAATAAGATTACATAATCACAATGAGGAAACCATCAGTATTACTGAAAGTCACAGAAAGCAAGTGAATAGAAATGAGTCTTTAATCTTGTTTTGAACAATTCAATTGAAGACGGCTCCTTTATGTAATGAGGTAAAGTAAACTACAAGTAAATCAGCATTACATCTATTGCTCCACTCATCTCTTGCATCGCCACCATATTTTTCTGAATGAATAACTTCATGTTGGTGGCCAGTCGTTAATGTCTACAGGACAACTTCTGGATTCCTTATTTATAACCATATGGACATGTTCAGAGTAGAGATGCTGGGTGTATTGGAAGAAAGATGCTAAGGATGGATCTGCCAGGTAAGAGGAATAGAGGAAGGCCTGAGAGGAGTTTTATGGATATGGTGAATGTAACAGAGCTAGTTTTAGATGACAGAAAGATATGGAAAAAGATGACCCACTGTTGCAACCCTTAACAGGAGCAACCGAAAGAAGAACAAGAAATAATTTTAGGTGCAAAGTGAAGGATTGCTCTTAAAATTAAAAATATATTAAACTTTTTTTTGGAAATTGTTGAGATACATACACCACAAAAAACTCTTTGTCAGATATATTTGCTGGAAAAAACTTTGAGACCAAAGAAAATTCTGAACAATGTAGCAAAGAATGAATTAAAGACAGCACCTAGACAGTGTTCATTGTCACTAGCCTTAAGTTCATGCAGGACAACATCTCTGCACTAGATATTTCCCGATGATCCTACTCAATCATGAGCACCATATCTTACTCTTAAAAACAAAATAAAATAAATATTCTTTCTGCCTCTATTTCTTGTTTAAAGTTTTCATTCTCTTAGATTCCCTTGCAAAACAGCAAAATGAGTTTCTTTCTGATATTTTTAAAAAACAAAATATCACAAATTTTACATTTTGTTTTTGGTTATTGTTTTCTTTATAAGCTCCCTTGTTGGAATAATTTCTTTTAAATTGCGGCATGGTAAGTAACCGAAAAGACAGAGATATGATATTAAAAGGCGATATCCCTCCCATAGTGATTACGACGGTAGAAACAAAGAATCACATGAGAGAATTATACTTAGCTTTCTTTAATGACGATTTTACGCAGTGTGAAATATGACAGCCCGGACACACACAGACGGACACCGTTTCACTCATCACACATGTTTATTCACAATATATTACACAAAGTCAAGTGCACCACCACCAAACCCCCAATTCCCCAAAGTCAATAAACACAGTCCTCTTCACACAACACTTGGGCCTCTCCTCACCTCCTCTGCCTCGACCTTGTCCTCCTCCTCACCCGACTCCAGCCTTGATTGCAGGGCAGCGGCTCCTTAAATAGGTGGCTGATTGCCGACCACACCCAGCCACCTGCGACAGCAGTTACAGACGGGAAGCTTATGACAGACTCTATCAAGGTGGGATCTTGATCTATGCAGTCTGCCATCTTTCGTCACCACGCTGAAAGGATTTTTCCAGACGGATGACATAATCTTCCGCCTGACAGCTTCAAAGTGTATTGGCAGTAGGTCCATCCTTATATACTGGTTGCTCCATGTGCAGGCTCTTTCTCTGGTCACCAAACAAGGACAGAAAAGGACTCAACTCCACCTGCAAAAAATACTGTAACAGCACAATGCCTACATGCAGTTCTCATTCTCCCAACAAGGAAAGAAGATTTTGTGCTGACAGAGGACAGACGTATACTATTCTGTCTTTTAGGCTGACTATACAATCCTCCAGTTGTCTTTGGCTATCTAGTCCTACGCTTGGCTGGCAATTCTAAATGCTGAGCCCCTGTGTACTATACTTGGTCTGCCTGTATGAATGAATCAATAACAGTGTGCACAGAGACAGTGACATTAAACTTCATATTATAACAAACATATTATAACATTTATGCAATATAAATTATCATTTGGGTTAATATTTTATATCACAGGTCCAAGTTGTCTGTTTTCTTGTGGGTACAGTCATGTTGGTGATGTTTGCTGTCACATCACTGACCCTGGCATCAGTTTGATATGACTATAAAAGATGGCGGAAGCCACTGTTGAGTATTTTAATCGCTGGTTAAAGAAACCAAGCAACTCATTGACATTCTAAACATCTTAGACAATCTTAGTTAATGGTAATGACTTGTTGCTTCATTGTTCATTGTTGTAAAATATATTTTAAGTTTCAAATATCTCAGAACTTCAATTCACAATTCACACCAGTTTGCCACACTCTGAATATCCAACACTGAAAACAACACATGTGCATTTCAAAGCTCAGTCACAGATATTGCCATTCATTTCCTTGATTTTAATGGGTTAATCCTTTTATTTTTTTCACACTTTTCTAAAAATAATCCCTTTATTATTTTGCCTGTTGTTCTGAGGATTTACTGTATTGTGGAAAAATGTTATTATAAACCCTGTATCACAATATGTATGCTATGTAGATTAAGCCTATCGACTTCTAATGAATAAAAGGCAGGGTTGAGTGGCAAAATTATTCCTTGCCTCAGTCAGCATGACTTACTGCAGTGGCCGTGCTTATTATTGTCATTGCTGTGAAGTGAGACAGTGTTGCCCTATTATATAAAAAAACATCATTGGAAATCCTCTTTGTTTAATTAAATCTTACTCAGACTTTCAGCAGCACGGGTCATCTGGCTCCAAAATCAAGAAGGGACAAGCTGCTGTACGTCTGGTGGGAGGCTGGTTGACTGCAGATCCATGTTGTGTTACTCCTGATCCCTAAGTTTTTCCTTTTATGACCACAAATTTTGCAGAACCCTTTTTACTTTTGTTGCTCAATCTTTTTACTGTTTTGACCTTGGTTTGCCATCTTGACAGTGAGTCAACTTTAGTGTATTCTAATTTTGAGAATTTGTGTTGGATCTTCGACTTTTGCTGCAAAGTTTCTGGTTCCTGCTTTGCTGATGTTTTTGCCTGTGTATTCTTCATTGTTTGACTTCCTGCCCAGATTTTATTTCTGGATGTCAGACTTGTTTAAATTAGTTATATTTAACTTACCTCATCAAATTGTGTGAACTTGTCCCAGTTTGCATTCTTCCTCGGACAGGCGTACAATCAGTTGCCCTTTACACAGTGGTGGACATTTTGTGCAGCATCCCACTGGCCTGCTGTTTTTTGTGATGGAGCTGGTTCCAGTATCCATCTGACAACAGCTAGAATGACACGGCTGTTACATGTTACCATGAAAATCTTGATGTAAATAAAATAAATAATAAAACTTAAAACAAATAACAAAAAAATGTCAGCCCACACTCTTGCATGTTCCACACTCCACTTGTATTCAATAGAGCTGCCCATTCACCTGTTTCGGATATGGCAGAAGGCCATAGCAATACCAGGGACACATTTTGAATATGCAGGTCTCATCAAGAACTGGGTAATGCCCTGTTCTCTAAACCTTATATTATGCAACTTGAAGTTCTCATCACTGGACCTTGTCAGTTTACTGAAAATCACTGAGTATGTGAAATTTAGCAACTACATGACATTCTTCCAGCGCAGGTATGCCCACAGCTGCTGCTTGATGGTTTTTTAGCCAAGTTCTCTCACCTAGCTTGTGTTTAAATACCTATTTATCTCTTTATTGTCCATTATTGATCCTTTTGTTTATTTCAATATTTTACTTATATTTATTACTTGTGTAACTAATTATTTATCAGATTTATGTGATATTTACTTTCTGCTTGCCCATGTGTTTTTTAAAGGTTGTTGCACAAGAAGCGGGGCCACCTGCATATCTTTGCATAAGCTTTCCCCTCATCACTACAAAGGTTGGGGAAACAAGAAGTCCCTTGTAGTTATTTGAATACTCTTGATGGTGCTGGTGAATTCTCCTGTGATTATTGCTTCATTTATTGTTGATTCTCTGGATGTTTGAGCCTCTTGCTCTGCTTCTCAGCTTCTCTTTGGAGTTATGTTTTTTGGGACTTGTTCACCAGTGTTAAGTCAATGCCTTCTGGGCCTTTTATTTTTGAAAATATTCATTCATTGGTTGTTAGCTCTCATGCCCACTGAGAACCCGTCCCTACGACTAAAGGCAAAAATCAAACAATTTTGTCAGTGTGAGTCACTGGGCACATCACATTATGCACTGGCTTCATGGAGCGTGCCACTGACTGCCTCTGACTGGCTAAGATTATGTAAATGAAGGCTCCAACTGAAAATCACTGGAAAAGTCAACAATGTGACATGGCCTTAAGCTCTTAAATCAGCTGGCAGGTTGACCCCATACCTAACAAGGTAGTATCATGAGTATAATCATTCTGCTACCCTAATTAAGGGAATACAGGAAGGGAGGTTGAAAGAATCCAAAGATATAACACACTTACTTGTCTTCTTCTTACTTAGCTCCAGTATCACCAAAAACCAGAATACATACGTCAGCCTCAGGACCTAGGGGGGAGAAGGGGCAGACTCTTCTTTCAATAAGAGAGCAGCATTAGGTAGACATTTCTTCCAGTTCAGGAGAGTATGTAAATCGAGAATCTTGGCTGGTGGCTCAGCTAACTTTACATTAGGTTAACCATAACTCAGAGTCATGATAATAAGTGTGCCATGTATTTGTGAATGCAATGCATTACATTTTGTCTCATTAAAAACAGCCTTTGCATAAGTTCCTCTGCAAAAAATGTCAATATCCTGATAGGAATATACAGGTTATATTCTCCTCCATAGTTAATCTTTAACTGACATTTTCTTTTAATTTTGATCAATTTCTTCCAATTGTTGTTTTGCTTACTCAGTAGCATGTAAATTTACATTTTTGTGGTTTATCTTAATTTTTTTGTTCTTTATTTCGCCTTATACAACTCCTCGTATTAGGAATTTGTTAGTTTTTGCATACCCCTTGGGGTCAGAGCGCAGGGTCAGCCATTGTACAGCTCCCCTGGAGCAATTGAAGGTTACGGGCCTTGCTCAAGGGCCCAGCAGTGTCGAATCAGTGATGGGGATTCGAACCGGCAACCTTCAGCATACCAGCGCAGATCCTTAGCCTCAGAGCCACCACTCCACCCAAATTTAATTTGTGGCTTTGCCTGATACGTTGGACTTTTCCATACCAGTTTGTATTGTGAAAGGTGTTAAATAAATCAAATATTAATTTACATTTCTATAGTAGCTCTTGAAAAAGGTGTCTACTTTATAAAGTGATTTATCACATTTCAGAGGAATAACTGTTGCAGTAAACCTTTTCTAATTCTTCTGGTGATTTTTTCATACTTCATTTTTCATTCCTTTTTAATTTTCTAATTTTTCATCTTGAAGAGTGGAACATTTTCCCATTTACTTTGATTTAAATGTTGCCCTAGTTTTCATTTTATTTTATAATTCAGATAAGGTAATTAATACTCTTACACTAATAATGCTGAGAAAAAAAAATCACACAATTGCTCAGGGTGTGCTAATTTAAAAAGCAAAAGAAATGAAGATCATTTTAAAAATGTTGTTAAAAAAGGATAAGCTACAATTGTTGCATAATTCATTTAAATAGGGTGCCAGTTAAAAGCAGGTTAATAGGCTGGTTTCATAAGTTTAATATAAATTATTCTTTTAATGAAATATGTTAAGTAACAAATACATGTGCCTCTGCTTTCTGATGAGCACCAGGATTGATCTTTTCAAGTAGTAAATGCACATTTTTCTTGGTGAAGGCCAGGAGATGGGACACTGTGGATCTTTACAAAATGCACTTAATCACCTGCAATGTCACGAGGAAGAGGAGGCTGCACAAATGGCAAAGACATGTTACTTCAGGTTCCTAACAGATACAAGACAGATAAGTGGGCTGTGTAATTTTTAAAATTAGCTCTTTTAGCTGAAGAATGAGAAACTGCTCCATTAAACAGAAAACAAGAAGCATGGAGCTCCAGTAGCAGCCTGACATGCATGTGCTCCTGGAATGACACCCCATCGTTTAAAGTGTTAGCATATGACAGTTTGAGGTTGGTGTGAAACGAAACATAAATATCAAGTACAAATACAAAAGGCCACAGTAGCACTTAACCTTCACTAGAAACAATGAGGAAGACGAGGAGGTGGAGTTGTGGTGGTCTAGTCACGTGAAATTCTAACTTGCATGGCCAACCAACATGCAACACATTGCCATTTCTAGTGCCATGATAAATAAAAATGTATGATAATATATAACTGCATTGTGCTTATTAGAAAAACACAACTGTGCTTACCTGAAGCACTCCATAAAGCTGTATGAGGCCATCTTACAGGTACAGGTGCACTTCTGTTCTGTCTTTGTGTTCCCAATTCCATAATGATAATGTCCCCATAAGTACTAAAAAATGAATTCAAGGTTAGTTTCATGAACAACATGTAAAGTCAGAAGTCACAGCTTAATATTAGTGATGAGCAAGCATGCTCGGCTCGAGTCTCCGCTCCGCACGTTTCGCAGGTTGGAGACAGCCAATCAAGGAGCAGGTAAGTACTGCCCTCACTGTAATGCCAGTAGCCATGTCAGGTGCTTGAATTACAGTGATTGGCTGGCCGGAACACGCCATTAGGTGCTAAACAGCATGCACTCGCATATAATGTTATAGAGCGTCAGCTCACCTGCAGGCACTCCCATATCATGTTTTAGAGCAGTGAAAGGGAACCTTTTTCGAGTTGCGGCGCACTAAGTCCAAAAATTTTCTTTCGCGGCACACCTGAAGGACTGCCCATAAATAAAGTCGTGACGACACAATCTATGGACAATCGCCAATAAAAACAGTTAATTTTACAAGTTTGAAAGACATTTTATTAATAAAGGAATCAAAGGATAAATCTTAAATTTAATTAATGTGAAGCGTTGAGATTGTTTTTCAGCACATATGAGATTGATGCGAGGATCAATTTTCGAAAGACAGACGTGCATTTCCTTGTCGATCATTTGAAGTCTCTCGCGTTTCTTAGACTTCATTTCCTTAAGTGTTCCGTTATCTGTTTTTCCAACATAATTTTTTTTTAAACATTATCTTTTTAATCAACCAAAAGTTCAAAAACACTAGCAATTTTAAATATTTTACAAAAGTTATCGCGGCGCCCCTAGAAAATTCCACGGCGCACCGGTTGCCCGACAATGTTTTAGAGCATCAGCTCACCTGCAGGCACTGGCATATAATGTTTTAGAGCGTCATTTTTCCTGTAATTTATTTTTTTGTGGGGTTTTGGGCGTGTTTTTGTCAGTCTGTAAAAGTGGCGTACAACTCGGACAAACTGTTTCCCAGCAGCGACTTGGGAGTCCAAGATGCATCCAGACATCGTCCCTATGTTGTTCCCGGTCCATTTGGGTGGTGTTTCTGTCACTTTCTGACCTTTTCCAATGGATCAGGCACCCTCCCCTCTTCAAAGCAGGGGGTGCCTGGTTGTCTCCCATCGACTTACATTAAACTCGTGTGCTCGGTAGACTGAACACCCGAACACCTGAACACTTTGGCGCTCGCTCATCACTACTTAATATGTAAACATTTGCTGTTTTTAGTATTGACTTGTTCGATATTGTTCTGTTTTTAATTAAAAATACCAGTATTTTAAATATTTAAGTAATGAAAGATTATACATTTTGTGTTGCAGGCAGTAAAACAGACTCTCTTAAATAACTGCAGTCCTAGTGACAACAACTCGCCTGATAGTCATAATGTATATCATTGAAAGATGCTGAGAAATTAATTCGCGCTTTTGTTTTCAGTCGACTAGATTACTGTAACGCACTCCTCTCAGGAATACCCAAAAAAGACATAAATCATTTGCAACGAGTGCAGAATGCAGCTGCTAGAATCCTAACTAGGAAAAGAAAATCCGAACACATTTCTCCAGTTTTGATGTCACTACACTGGTTACCTGTGTCTTTCAGAATTGACTTTAAAATTCTGCTTAAGGTTTATAAAGCCTTAAATAATCTCGCTCCATCTTGTCTGACACCCTATATCCCAAATTGTAACCTTAGATCCTCAAATGAGTGTCTCCTTACAATTCCAAAAGCTAAACTTAAAGGAAGTGGTGAGGCGGCCTTCTGCTGTTATGCACCTAAAATCTGGAATAGCCTGCCAATAGGAATTCGCCAGGCTAATACAGTAGAGCACTTTAAAACACTGCTGACAACACATTACTTTTACATGGCCTTCTCCTAACTTCACTTTAACTTAATCCTGATACTCTGCTTGTTCAATTCATCATAATAACTATTCATAGTGGCTCTAAAAACCGTACTAACCCCTACTCTCTCTTCTGTTTGTTTTTCCGGTTTCTTTGTGGTGGCGGCCTGCGCCACAACCACCTACTCAAAGTATCATGATGCTCCAACATTGATGGACTGAAAGCCAGAAGTCTACATGACCATCATCATCAAATCCTTCTATGAGAACCCTAAATCCAAAGAGGACTGTTTCATTTATGTTAGGTAGATTGCCCAGAGGGGACTGGGCGGTCTCTTGGTCTGGAATCCCTGCAGATTTTAGTTTTTTTTTCTCCAGCCGTCTGGAGTTTTTTTTTTGTTTTTTCTGTCCACCCTGGCCATCGGACCTTACTTATTCTATGTTCATTAATGTTGACTTATTTATTTTTTACTGTGTCTTTTATTTTTCTATTCTTCATTTTGTAAAGCACATTGAGCAACATTTTTTTGTATGAAAATGTGCTATATAAATAAATGTTGTTGTTGTTGTTGTAATGTATGATAGGGCACTGCATGTGTAAATCCAAAAGAAACAAAAATAAACTACACAAGAAAAACATGTAAGCAAGAAATAAAAGGATAAAGAAAAACATGGACAAGGCAGTGTTCTAAATGTAACATTGAACATGAGCCACAGAGGTGTGCATGGCAACAGATAATAAGGGAGTGATGACAAGTGGCTACAATCCAAAGGCCTAAAACAAAAGTAAAAGTACAAATCACATGAAAAAATAACAAAAAAAACCTTTAACCAACTGTAAACTCTATTATAAGCATCCATGTTCAATTCTTATGCAAAACATAAATGTGTGACTTATTACAAAGAAAGTGGACTCTAAGCTGGTCACCTACCTGATCCAAATAAAAAAAAACAGACACACTAATAATTTTAAGTAAAACTACCATATACACTCGCGGATAAGTTCTCCCGCTGATAAGTTGGGACTTGATTTTACAGTATAATTTCTGGTATTTTATAATGTCGGTCGTATAAGTCGAATGCGGAAAACTCATGCTATTGGTACAAGAGATTACGATATGCTAACGCCCACCTGAGAGAGTAACCATGGAGCACACTGCCTTTTTTTTCTATGTGGGTGCGGAAATGTGCTGTATCAGCGTGTGCTTCTCACCTCTCTCTGTCTCTCTGTCTCTCTTTCTCTATTGTGCCTACATGACCACACGGTAATACCCAAACTATTCCGAAGTTAAATTTGCACTGATTTGTGTTTTTTGTATCTAGCACCCTCATACACCTTTATCGCAAGAGCATCCCTTATCTACAATGGAGCGTTCGATCAGAAGAAAATATGAAGCTGGTTTTAAATTAAACGTCATTGAAGTAGCGAAAGAAATTGGTTACTATGCTGTTGCAACAAAATTCGATGTGTCTGAGAAACTGATGCGAGATTGGAGGGGTCAAGAAGATGTAAAAAAAAAAAAAATTAAGTGTCGCATTTTTGAAAGGACGTATAAGTTGGGATCTGATTTTATGATCGATTATTTGGGTTTCAAGACCAGACTTATATGTGAGTATATACAGTAAGTGAAATAGAAAAACAAACAAAAATAATATTAACCACAATCCTAGTAATGCAAGACAGTACATACAATAATACCAGAAATTACGTTAGCAATACAAATGTAAATAAAACAGAAGCACAAAACAATGTCCAGTTTTAACATAAAATAATGAGCTTCTGATGATCTGGAAGAAATTGTTACCTCAGGTGACATTTTAATCAGGGTGACATTTTCATAGAGGAGTATTTCTTTTTAAGCATTACCAAGTAATAATACAAAAAAAGTGAACTGTTCCGAACATATAAAAGGCCTTATTTATTTAGTGTTTTTAAAAATTGTAAAAATTATTTGAGCTTCAGTGTCAGAAGTTAATTTCACAATTCACAACAGTTTGCCACACTCTGAATATCCAAGACTGATAACAACACACGCACATTTCGAAGCTCAGTAACAAATATTGGCGTTCATTTCCTTGATTTTAATTTGAGTTAATCCTTTTATTTTTTTCACACTTTTTCAAAAATAATCCTATTAATTTATTATTTTGCCTGTTGTTCTGAGGATTTACTGTATTGTTGAAATTTTTTATTTTAAATTCTGTATAACAATATGTATGGTATGCAGATTAAGCATATCAACTTCTGCTGAATAAAAGGCAGGGTTGAATGGCAAAATTATTCCTTGCCTTAGTCAGCATGACTTACTGCGGTGGCCATACTTATTATAGACATTGCTGTGAAGTGAGACAATGTTGCCCTATTACATAAAAATCATCATCGGAAATCCTTTTTCTTTAGTTAAATCTTGCTCAGATTTTCAGCAGCACATATCATCTGGCTCCAAAATTAAGAAAGGACAAGCAGCTGTACATCTGGTGGGAGGCTGGTTGGCTGCAGATCCATGTTGTGTTACTTCTGATCCCTAAGTTTTCCCTTTTCCCCTTCTGATTTTCCCTCTCATTGGGCTACGGTGGCATCAGTAACTTTCAATCCCTCATTTTACCTTGGGTGACATGGGGGGTGTGGGGTTGGTGTTGCTTGCTATCACTGCTGCTATTTGCGTAATTGCTGACTGTTGTTGTTTTTTAAAAAACTTTGACTGCAAAAAAGTATCTTTGACCAGATCTGCAAGCCTGCTGGATTAATATTCCACTTGATGGGTGCGGGCACCTTCCTGAAACCACAGACTTCTTTGTCACTTTTTCTTCATGGCTTAGACCTTTTTGTACGATATCCTTTCAAAAATAAAAGTAATTCCCACAATGGCAAAGACAACGATATGCAGCATTCAAGGCTGTCACCAGATGGTTTGAGTTTTCTCTACCTTTTTCTGTTGTTTCTGCACTCAGAGGGGTAAAATACAAAGATGTTGCTTTACTAAAAACTAACTTTTGTATTGTCAATATCTGAGATCATTCAGATATTATCAAACAATTAAATCATGGAATAAAGGACTAGAATTGTTTAATTTGATTTCTAATGCTTAAAAAATATTTTAAAAAATTAAATTTACCTACACAGTCCTTGAAAAGACATTCTGTGATTTGTAATTATTTTTTTCTGAGAATTAATTTGGTGTGCACTTAATAATAAATTGTGCCCACCAGACATGAATGTAAGGCTGCCCTACAATATTGTGTTGTAGCGTACAGCCGGTGCCCTTGCCTAGCCGGGATACCTCCATGCTGGGAGGACCGGGGGTGCAAGAATGGCCAGAGCGTTACGTCCCCCGGGATGCTAGATGGCAACCCCCCCGGGTTGCAGTGGTGCCTCTGACTCCCACAGGACTTCATGAGAGTTGGAGCGTGGTGCAGCCCTGTTGGGATCTGCAGGCACCACCAGGGGGTGCTGAATCAGAAGCCGCTGAGCCCTTATTGTCAGTTCTTCTGCCACACCTGGAAGTGCTGCCGGAAATGAGTAATCAAGTGTGGCTGTTTGCCTGTTGTAGCGGGGGGGGTGTTAATTAATGTAACACCCATAGAACGTACATGTAGTGTACAGCAGTCTCCTGGCAAAAGCTTCTCAATACTCTCCGTCTCTCGTGTAAGCAAACAAGTTTTGAAATAGTGTTTTCTGTTTGAAACTGCATTGAAACATCGCGTCATGTAGTTATTAATGTATTATGAGGTTCTGTCGTCACTTTTGGTTGGCAGAAATGGATTTTAAAAGTGTTTTGTTTAACGGAGATCCAGCCTCATTAATATATTGTTTGGTTTGCTGCAGGAGACTGAGAGAGCGCCTGTTGCTGCGTGTGCTGACTGTGCCCCTTACTGCTTGTCTTGTAGAATAAATGGCAGAATCCGGATATTGGTGTGTCTGTCTTCCTTTAAAGCATCAGCAACTATTTTACAGCAGCTACATAAGCACCTGGAGCACTTTCGGTTGCCTTATAAAAGAAGCCAGCAGCCATCACTTGGGGAGCCAGAATCAGGAGAAGCTTGACTAGAGGAGTGGAGGAGAAGGAAAACAGTGAAAGAAGACTATTGTGTTTGTGCTATGCTTGTGCTTGGACTGTGTTGCTGTGCTTGTGGAAGACATTTCCCACAAGGGAAAAGAAAATAAAAACTTGTGTGTGTCTTGAACTTTTGTCCCACGCTTGTCTGTGTCGGGTTCAGGTGGCAGTGCCAGCCTGGGTAGTCCACAGTGTGTACCAGTTGCTATCATGTGCACGTAAGATACTATGTAGAGAACACCAGATAAGTTTACATGAGGACCAGCACAGTAGACAGCTTTTATTATGAGTAACAGTTATGATCAAGTCTGAAGTGTGCTGGTTTGGTTTATTTAATTTGTGGAAATATTATTATCATTATTGCCATTAGACATTGTTATTCCTTTTCATTAATACTGCTGTGTTATTGATAGCAACTGTGCCATTGTTAAATCTCAACATACAAACCTGTGTTTGATTGTTGCCACCAAAAAAGGTGGCACAGATCTGAAAAAAACGTAGGGAATCAAAACTTTTCAGAAGGATTTCAAATGCTCTTGTAATAGCTGTTTCCATAATCAGTTAAAGATTTCAAGAGTGTGACCAAAGTCAACAGACTTTATTTCAGTCTGAACATGACTCTTGACCTGGTGCCATTGAAAGTGACTGATTGTTTGTATCATTATCACACACCATTTCTGGAAGCACTCATCCTCTTGTTTCCTTCTAATCCACCCTTCATCTTGTATTTGCACGTTAAATTTCCTAAACCATTTATCCAGTTCATGGGCATGGGAGCTGGGGTCTACTCCAGCAGAAATGCTGCCTGAAGAATTTATTTGTTCCTGATATTATTTACTTTTCATATTTGATTTGCAAGCCATCTTTCTTCATGTGTTCTTGCCAGTTCATCTTAGGTTCCTCCTGTATTCCTTCATGTTTTAAATAAATCTGACATGCCCCTTTCTTTCTTGATAAAGTTCAGATCTCATAAAATTTCACAGTATATAATGCTGTTTAGATTTATATTGGTTGCATGGAATGTAATTTGGTATTAATGCAAGTAAATATCAATACAGACATGCAACATAAAGAGAATAATAATAATAGTTCCAACAACCCTAAACAATTCACTCAACAAATTATTTAGAGATGTCCATTAAACCCATGGCTGTTCTGATTTCTAAAGTACGTAAATAAAACATAAGGCTAGGAATTTTTGAGACTCTAAGGTCATAATATGATGTTAGTGTTTGTCACAGATTGCAGGAAGTAACTGTCCTACTCTTGATCATCCCAAACTATTTACTAGACAAAAGCAGAGTGAACAGAGGATGGATGCAGTATGTCAGATAATACCTATAAGTGTCACATTTCAGCTTGGATGAGTAAAGTGAGATGAGTTGGAACCTATGATTTTAGAAGTGATGCACACTACTACTGTCTATATCTGCTTCTTGGCCTCAGTATGGATATTGCCATAACACACACACATAGATCGAAAGATAGAACTTTATTTGTCTCAAGATTTATCTTTTTATAGAAGTTTAAAAACAACAACAAAAACCTCCTCAAATACACACAAGAATTACAAAAAAGAAAAACTACTGACTTGACTTAAGATAAACAAGCAATCATAGTGAGGCATTATGCAGATGTATTGCCATTTATATGAAGGAGACGGAGTAGCATTTCTTGACATCTTCTGCTGCATAATTCAGTGGCTGATAGTCCTCAGTGTTAGTGTGTCAGAGAGAGGATGTGCAGCATTGTTCATAATGACACTCAGTTTTGTTTTAACTCTCTCCTTTGCTACAGCTTCCAGCAGGTTAAGGGTGCATCCTATAACCTGCCTTCTTAATTAGCTTATCGATTCGGTGCACCTCTCTTGAAGTGATATTATTGGCCCAAGAAACCATCGTATATAAAATCACACTGGCCATTACAAAGTTGTAGAATATGTAAAGGATGTCACTCCCCACATTAAATGAGGAAAGTCTCCTCAGAAAAAAGAGCCCCTGCCCTTTCCTATATAGTTCTTCTGTATTATGACACCAGACCAGTGTCATAACAGTGTCACACCACAGTCACACCAGTGTCAGTGTGTCATTTATTTTCGACCATATTTGTAGCAATGTACCACCTGTGCATCCACCCACTAAATAGTGACCAAGCATAGATCATGTTTGGTGCAGTGAAAGTCAATAACCAGTTCCTTGGTTTTGCTGATGCTGAGTTGCAGACAATTTATTTTGCAAAAAAAACCAAAACTCTCCACCCGACTCCTATACTCTGTCTAGTCCCCCTTGTCAGTACACTCCATAAGTGCAGAATCATCTGAACATTTCTGCAAGTCCCATGACCCGGTGTTATAGTCATTTGGTAATCAGCTGTGGACAGCCCATACTAATAGTCAGAGGTTGACTCATTACTGACCAAACCAGTTCAAGTGGTACAAGTTTTTGATGCAATCGGGGTGATGTGAGGAAACCAGTCTTTAGAAGAAAAAAGAGAAAAATCTATTAAAATTAGCTTGTTCATGATGTTAGCCTTGTCCACATTCTTTGGTAGAGCCTGAGACGCAGATTGCTTGAGCCCATTATTTATGCCCTGTGCATTCCAAATGTCTTATATGTTATTTTAAATGAGTTTGTTTCTATTTTAGCTCTCTAAGATTCTTTCCTGTCACTCAGCTTTTTCCTCAGATCTCTCTGTGCACCCTTCAAAGCCCAAATGATATCATATTTGAAAGCTCTCTTCTTTTAATTAAGGAGACATTTTAACTCTTTAGTAATCCAGGGATTGTTGTTTGAAAAGCTGTTTTTCAGTTTATAATTGTGTTGACACAGAAGTAAATATAGTCTTTGATGCAATGACTGAGTTCTTCAATATTGACCCCATGTGACTTTCACATCCTTTTCCATTCTTTCCTTTGAAAACAGTTATTCTGAGCCATTTTGTCCTGCATGGTCCAATTCCTCAGTATTTTGATGGCAGCATGTTCCTGTTCAATAACAGGCTTTATAGGCTGGAGTAAAATGGGTCAGATCTTCCCAGTTGTTCCATAGGTTTACATTTAACACTAGAATCCCTGAAGCCTATGAAAAAAGTCATAATACCGGGCCACCTTAACTTCCTTCACACCCCTCCATCGGTGTCTTTGTTTTGCAAATGTGCCAATCAGCACAAGCAGCAAGCAGCCTGCTATCCCACCACCCCCATCCGTCACAGCTCAAGTCAGACACAAAGTTCTCCCTGTTCAAGTCTTGTTTGTCTGGGTGTGACGCAGGTCTGGAATTGTGTTGGGTAAATCATATATCGCTATTTGGAATACATACATTTCATTTGTGTTCCGTGTCTACAATGATCTGAGTAAATGTAGGATGATAGGAAATGCGAGGCAAGACATTTTGAACACATAACTAAAACAGAAACCTTTTTCATGTTATAGTAAAAATTAATAAAATGTTGACGTGAAATGTATAATGTGCGAAGACTGAAGTATCAAATACTTTCACAAAAGATATAACAAAATAAGTGCACCTTTATTCAAGTATATAACCAAAGAAATTATTCAAATTACATGTTGCTGTCAATATGTAAAACCGAAGCCCATTTATCAACTACTTGGTTGGGTTAGAGGTAAGAACAACTGCTTCTAAATCAAGAGGTTGTAGGTTTGATCCCAGGACTTCCCTGCATTTTCCGTTTTGAGTAGTGAGCTTACTATTATTACTCTTCTATAATAAAAACTGCCTGTAGCACCCACTGTGAATTTTTGCTACTTGTGAAAGTTAATGTTTTTATTCAGTTTAATTCTCTCAGTCATGTTCATGTGGTACAACAAACTTGCCTATCCCTCTCTGAATTGATGCCGTTTATCTCCATTCTTTTCACAAGAGCATTGATGACCACAGTTGGTGCTGTGGTTGATGCCTGGTCAGAACTATTTCTTGAACCGACAATCAGAGATATGATGCCCCATGACCGCTGTCAAACTATCATGTGGTATTTGTGCTTTGACAAAAGAGACTTGTGCAGAACGTATATATATATATACATACACATACACATATATATATATATACATATACACATATACATTGTGGCAGTAGGGGGCGCTAGTGCTCCCTTGAACCCTCAGGTACAACTCCAGACACCAGGTAAAAGTCCAAGACTCTTTATTGTTTAACAACAATGTGCACAAAGCACCCTCCACACTACTCATAAATCAGTAACTCACACAATAAACTCTTCTAACAAACTCTCCTCCTCGCCCAGACACTTGCTCTTCTACCTCCCAGCTCAGCTCAGTGTCTGGACTGAGCCATCGTCCTTTTATAGCCCCTGACCCGGAGGTGTTCCTGTCCAAACAGTCCACAGTTCCTTATTCCTTCCGGGTCAGGGCAATCAGTCCTTTACTTCAACCCGGGAGCACGTCGTTCCTTCCTGTCACGTGACCGTGACGTACTCCCGGGTCATAAGGCATAAAAGAGCCCATAAGCCCCCCCACAGCAACTCCTGGTGGCCCCGAAGGTATCCAGCAGGGCTGTGTATAAATACTACAAAGTCCATAAGGCCCTGCTGGACCTCGGGGCACTATCCTGCTGTCGGGAGTGCTCCTCCTGGCGGCCTGGGGGTGAGGACCGGCATGAGAAGCCGGCAGTCCTCCACAACATATACATATATACATATACATACATATCTACATATATACATATACACATATATATATACAGATACATATCTACATATATTCACACATACATATACACACACACATATATATATATACTAACAGAATACCCGCGCTTCGCAGCGGAGAAGTAGTGTGTTAAAGAAGTTATGAAAAAGAAAAGGAAATATTTTAAAAATAAGGTAACATGATTGTTAATGTAATTGTTTTGTCATTGATATGAGTGTTGTTGTCATATCTATCTATCTATCTATCTATCTATCTATCTATCTATCTATCTATCTATCTGTCTATCTATCTGTCTATCTCTCTCTCTCTCTCTCTATATATATATATATATATCTATAATAATAAAAGGCAAAGCCCTCACTCACTGACTGACTGACTGACTGACTGACTGACTCATCACTAATTCTCCAACTTCCCATGTAGGTAGAAAGCTGAAATTTGGCAGGCTCATTTCTTACAGCTTACTTACAAAAGTTAAGCAGGTTTCATTTCGAAATTCTACACGTAACGGTCATAACGGTCGATAACGGTCGACAACGTCCGCCATGTTGAACTTTTTTATTTATGACCCCATCTTCTTGAAATTTGGTAGGCGGCTTCCCTGCGCTAACAGAAACCGATGTATGTACTTATTTCGATGGTATGATGCCACTGTCGGCCGCCATATTGAACTTTCCAACGTCACCAATTTTCAAACTTCCCGTGTAGGTAGAAGGCTTACCCCATCTTCACGAAATTTGGTAGGTGACTTCCCTGCGCTAACCGAAACCGATGTACGTACTTATTTCGATGGTATGACGCCACTGTCGGCCGCCATATTGAATTTTCCAAATGTCACTAATTCTCCAACTTCCTGTGTAGGTAGAAGGCTGAAATTTAGTAGGCCCATTCCTTACAGCTTACTTACAAAAGTTAAGTAGGTTTCATTTTGAAATTCTACGCGTAACGGTCATAACGATCAACAACGTCCGCCATATTGAACTTTCTTATTCATGGCCCCATCTCCACGAAATTTGGTAGGCAGCTTCCCTGAGCTAACCAAAACCAATGTACATACTTATTTCGGTGGTATGATGCCACTGTCAGCCGCCATATTGAATTTTCCAAAATCACTAATTCTCCAACTTCCCGTATAGGTCGAAGGCTGAAATTTGGCAGGCTCATTCCTTACAGCTTAATTACAAAAGTTAAGCAGGTTTCATTTCGAAATTCTACGCGTAACGGTCATAATGGTTAACAATGTCCGCCATGTTGAACTTTCTTATTTATGGCCCCATCTTCTCGAAATTTGGTAGGCGGCTTCCATGCACTAACCGAAACCAATGTACATACTTATTTCGGTGGTATGATGCCACTGTCGGCCGCCATATTGAACTTTTCAAAAGTCTTTGTTACTTATGGGCCCATCTTCAAGAAATTTGGTACACGGGTTCCCAACGCTAACTGAATCCTACTTACGTACATATATACGTCCATAGCCTGCAGCTTGGTCACCATGTGAGGCGGCATTGGGTCCCCCATCCCAACGCCTCCCACATTGTTGGCTGCCTGCCTATATAAGGCCGTCCGTCACTCCAGTCTCTACATTCTCTTCCTTGCTTCGCCACGGGATTCACGTCTCCCTGCTGATAACTACAGCCTTTTTGTTTAATCCATGGCTTCTCCACTGTTTTATTGTTTGTTTATTACAATTATAGTTATTGTATAGGTATTTTACACTTACTTTACATTACTCAGGTACCCATTTCCTTCATCATTCTAACCCCCATTACCATGTCTATCGAGGTAATCACCATCGATCAAAGAACTGTCACTTACTGAGTGGTTTCTATGCCCGGAGATGGCACCTACCTTTTCCATTCTCTGTGTTACATATTGCACGGCCATATCAGGCTCACTCTTGATATCCGGAAGAACATTGTGTCTTATGTATTGAATGACTGGGACAGGTGCAAGGTGTGGACTGATGACGGTACAGGAGATAATTATACTACACAGGATCACTAGAAGAGTAAAATGCTGAAGCCCTTCACCTATGGTTCTGCATGTGAGTTGATGGCTGCCGCTGAATTGTTCGGTTGGTGCTTTCAAGTGTACCGAAATGGCCAAATATTTTACACCTTTCGACAACCACCAATGCCTCTTAAACATCTTACATTCACAGGTGATGATTTCAGTAGTGGACACTTGATGTTTATGAATGTTTAAACTCTCAAAAGCTGGATGTGAAGTTATCGATGAAACCGGTTGTAAGCTTACAACGCTTGACAGATGCCGAATGTCACTTCAACACAAGTCCTGCAAATACTGTCGTAATTGAAACAAACCATGAACCTCAAACTGATTATGACAGCAGCAATCCAAGCTGTGAGATTTGAGACAAGATTACTGTTCACATGGCCAACTGTAAGTTACATGCTCAAGAGTAAACTCAGCGCACAGCTTGGTCATGTTACAACCGGAGGGCCGAACTGACAACATGGTATACAAAGAGATCCTTAACAAATAATTATTGGCATATTTTCCCTCAGTTTAAAAAGGTTAAATTTTCTTCTTAATAAAAATTTTAATGCAGTACTTCGCCGCTGCGAAGCGCGGGTATTTTGCTAGTATATATCTATACTAATAAACGGCAAAGCCCTCACTGACTCACTCACTCACTGACTGACTGACTGACTGACTGACTCATCACTAATTCTCCAACTTCCCGTGTAGGTAGAAGGCTGAAATTTGGCAGGCTTATTCCTTACAGCTTCCTTACAAAAGTTGGGCAGGTTTCATTTCGAAATTCTACGCGTAATGGTCATAACTGGAAGTTGTTTTTCTCCATTTACTGTAATGGAGTTCAGCTGGAGGGGCAGGGTTTCGTATGACATCATCACGCCTCTCACGTAATCACGCATTACGTAGAAAACCAGGAAGAGCTACAAAACGCGCTTTAGAAACATGCATTATATAATTAAGAAGGCAGCGAAACAATTAGAAGCGAGCGACTGACATATAAAACCATATTCAGCGGCTCACGTGAACTGACGCAGTGCGCAGACAAAAAGTAACAGTTCCAAAGAGTGCTGAACAAAAACCGAATTACACTGCTACGCTCAAATAGATCAACCACACGCAGTGGCGCGATAGTAAAGCATTCGCTTGAAGCGCCCACGTCCGAGGTTCGATTCCCGAGAGGGGATGCACTAAGTATGTACGCGCGCTTCTCGATTTATTTTAACCTCGCATCACCTTAGTTTGAGACGTATGAAAATGCATGCGGTTAACGCAGAAAGACAGATCACCTATTCACCTATTGAAGCTTCATGAATAATGGATACTTTATTCGCGATCAATGATTGTTTTGGTAAAGCCATACTCAGTGTATTCATTAGATGAACGGTAAAAAAGTAAGAGCGAGGGGACGGTAACTTACTGAAGCACACAAGCAAAACCACAATAGCACGCGGGCTCGATGTACTGACTTACGCGATCACATTCCAAAAAATATTTCTTTTCAAGTTCTATTTAGTCCATATGAGTCAAACTCAAGGCCCACGGGCCACATCCGGCCCGGCGTGTAATTATATCCGGCCCGCGAGATCATTTTATATACTGTATTATTGTTATTAATAGCCCGGGTATATGAAGCGCTGGTAACACAATAAACTACAGATCCCATAATGCAGCGCTTCAGCTGCCTTGCCGAACACTTACCGCGTTGCTGCAAGTTATTGTGAAGCTAGCCCACACGATGCCGAAGAGAAAAGTTGATTCTGAAAATAGAGCCTTTAAAAACCGATGGGAGGTTGAGTATATGTTTACTGACATTGCCGGTAAACCCGTGTGTCTCATTTGTGGAGCTAATGTGGCTGTAATTACAGAATTTAATCTTTACAACAACTGACAAACACAGAATGTAACTTGAACACAACACATCGTACAAATACGACCCTGATTGAAACAAATAATGATAATCGAATCCTTGATCACAGCAGCACTCACAAAGCAATTACTGTATATTGACAATCATGTTACGTTATTTTTAAAATGTTCCCTTTTCTTTTTCATAGCTTCTTTAACACACTACGTCTCCGCTGCGAATATATATATATATATATATGGCGTAATTGTAGAGGCTTTGCCTCTATCGCCTACATCTGAGGTTCGATTCCCGAGAGGGGATGTACTGAGTATGTACGCGTGCTTCTCGGTTCATTTTAACCTCGCATTTCCTTGGTTTGAGACGTATGAAAAAATATGCGGTTAACGCAGAATCATGTTACGTTATTTTTAAAATCTTTCCTATTCTTAGCACAAGCACAGCTGAGAAGCTTCGATGCATGTACTCCATAATAAAAAATAACGCATTTAATCACATTTTCAATTCCAAGCAAAGGGGAACTTTTGCCAATGCATGATTTCCTGGTACATCGATTACACTGATGCACACATCACAGCTACAAAAATGTTACACTCGGAATGAAGCGCGTTCCTGATCAGAGGAAAATTTAATTTCAAAAAACTACCCGAGCGAAGCCTTGATAAAAGCATGGTTTTGTGCACAGTGAAAACCAAGCAAAATTAGATGCATTACAGAAAGCGGACTTTGTGGCTCTTACTGGGGATCATTGGACTTCCGTGACCGTTAGTAATTCTAATTACATCTAATTACAAAATGTTCAATGATCACACTGTTTTAGCCTAATGTACAAAATAATTTTGGCTAAGGTTACTCAGAGTTTAAAGATTAAGTTGGTCAAATTACCTTTTATGTTTCTGACTTATTTTTTTAAGAAGAAAAACTGCACTTTATGTTGAAATTTTGGTTATTATTATTTAAAGACAATACCATTCTGAAAATGTACTTAAAGTACTTAAACTACCACTTTATTTTTAAGTCTGCCCAATTTTAACCAGGGATGATATTTTTGTTTCTGTTTTGAATTCAAATGCAGTTTAAAAGCATTTTTTTTTTCAGAAATTAAAAGAGCTTGAGTTTACAATATTCATGTCCATGTCTATTATTTGATTCTGTCGCCCACTAAAACCCTTTTAAATTAAAAAAACACATTTGCGATTTGGGGCAAATTTACATGTGCGATTACATACGATTAATCAAGATTAATTATTACACAGCCTCTAATTAATTGGATTAATTTTTTTAATCAAGTCACACCCCTAATATATATATGTAGATTTGTATATATATATATATGTGTATATACAGTATATATGTAGATATGTATATGTGTATATATGTATATATATATGTGTGTGTGTATATATATGTGTATATATGTATATATATGTGTGTGTGTGTATATATATATATGTGTATATATGTATATATATTTATATGTATATATATATTGTCACGCATGCGTGAGTAGGAGACCGCGGACGGATTCGAAACCACTTCGAAGGACGTTCGCCGGTAGGGAATGGCGGGGTACTAACCTTTCTGCTCTTTCTTTCAGGAAAAAAGAAGCTCCGCCATCGTAACCTGACCGCACTACGTCCACTTCCGTTCTTCCTCCGCCATCTTCCCTGACGTCAGCAGTCCCGTCATCCCTCACGCCTCCTTCCCAGCATTCCTCCACTTCCGGCTCCTCCTATATAAAATGGCCGCCGACGCCTGTGAAGGCGTCGCGCATTTGAATGTTTTTCTTTATGTGTTTTGACCGAATTAACTGGAAAAATCTTTTTTTTGTTTACAGTATACGGGGCCAAAACCCCAACCCTTTATGCTGTGTTTGTCATTCTTTTACAGTGGCGTAGCCGGCAGGATACTGCATGAAGAAAATGACTGAAAGGCAGGACCTCAATACCGTGCTGCAGGGCATGAACGCCCAAATCCAGTCCCTGCAGCAAGCACAGGCCAGTACTACCCGGGAATTGGAGGCCGCGAAGGCAAAGCTCGCAGAAGCCGAGAGGGTAAGGGCCGACCCGCCTCGTCCTAAACCTCCGTCCCTAGTCCCGATGACGGAGGCGGACGATATTGAATCTTATCTGGGGATCTTCGAAAGGATGGCCACCCGGAACGAGTGGCAGCGGTCCGAATGGGCGTCCATCCTGGCGCCCTACCTGAAGGGGCCCGGGCAGCGAGCCTATTATGACCTCCCTGAGGAGGAAGCCGCGGACTATAAGCTCCTGAAACAGGAGATCCTGGCCCGCTACGGCATTACGCCGAGCCAGCAGGCAAGCGAATGGAGGAGCTGGCAATTTGACCCCGAGAAGCCGGCCCGAGCACAGGCTTTCGAGTTCTGGGGTAAGATGGGGAGGTGGCTACGGCCCAAGGGTCCCCAAGCCTGGAAGGTCGTGGAGCAGGTGGCCTGTGAGGGCCTGGTCAATGCATTGCCCAGCTCCCTTGCCCAGCAGGTTCGGCGCCACCCTTACACCGACATGCCGGGACTCCTGGAAGTCCTGGAGCGTCAGCTCGCGGTCTTCCGAGCCGGGGGGGCAGAAAGGCAAGCTCGCGGGAACCGGCAGGGACGGGCGGCCACCCCCGAGCCCTCTCGACGCGCTGCGGAAGCGCCTTCCAGACCCCGAGAAAAGCCGGCCTCTCCGTGCTGTTACAAGTGTGGAGAGACCGGCCACCTTCTACCGACCTGTCCTCTAAACACCCCCATGGAGCCGATGGACTGCACCTGGGCCTCTGCGGAAAGGTACTGTACTCCGCCGCATCCCTTGGCGAGTCCGAACACGGGAGTGGTGTTGGTAAACGGGCACTCAGTGGTGGCTCTTTTTGACTCCGGCAGCAACATAACAATTGTCGCTCGCCGCTATGTCTTACCACGACAGTGGCTAAACAAACAATTACGGGTCACTTGTGTTCACGGAGAGACCAGGTCTTACCGTTCCACCGAGTGTTATATTTCCTGGAGGGGGGAGTTGTCCAAACTGTTGGTTGCGGTGTTGCCCGAACCCCCCTTTCCGGTGATCCTGGGACAAGACTGGTCACAAAGGAAAAGCGGTAAGACACGCACCGCTCCTGGGGCCTCACTGGGTCTGGTTATGGAGGGATAAGGCACCCTTCCTGCGGTCTCCACGCCATGCAATGAGGTGGGCAACAATGGCGCGGGCACAATGGGGGAGGTGTCTCAGGCGACGGACTCTGAGCCGGAACCTCCCTCCGGCGAGGGGACGAGCCAGGGAACACCACCGCCCAACACTCCTCTGGATCCCCTGACTAACATGGAGTATCAGTTTCGCTCCACGCCCGCATCATTTAAAAGAGAGCAGTGGAATGACGATTCCCTGCGGTTTGCCAGAAATGCAATCGTTCTTCCAGGCAGCTCACAAGCTGATGGTTCCATGCCACGCGAGCCCTTCTTTGTATTAGAGAATAATCTGCTGTATCGGGTGGCAACTCACGAGGGTGAGGTGCGGAAATTGCTGCTAGTGCCGCGTACCTTCCGGCGGGAGGTATGCGAACTAGCTCACGCCCACCTCCTAGGCGCCCATCTCGGGGCCGAGAAAACGTTGGAGAGAATCAAGCTCCGCTTTTACTGGCCCAGGATCAACGAGGAGGTCCGGCGTTTCTGTCAATCCTGTCCTGACTGCCAGATTCGCCAGATTCCTAGGAGGGACCGAGCTCCTCTCGTCCCGATACCCCTGATAGATGTACCCTTCGACCGGATAGGGGTCAACTTAGTAGGGCCCCTGGAACCCTCGAACCGTGGCCACAAGCATATATTGGTTATGGTTGATTATGCAACCCGATACCCAGAGGCGGTTCCCCTGCGCTCCGCTACCACTAAAAACATCGCACGGGAACTAGTCAACCTTTTTTCAAGAGTGGGGATCCCTAAGGAAGTCCTCACAGACCAGGGCACTCCCTTCACTTCAGATACGTTCAGGGAAGTTGCCAAGTTACTGAGAATAAAGCACCTAAAGACGTCTGTCTACCACCCCCAAACGGACGGCCTGGTAGAACGCTTTAATCAGACGCTTAAACAGATGCTTCGTAAGGTAGTCAGCGCTGATGGCAGGAATTGGGACCAGCTCCTGCCCCTTGTGCTTTTTGCCTACCGGGAGGTACCCCAGGCCTCTACGGGCTTCTCCCCTTTTGAGTTGTTATATGGGCGACAGCCCCGGGGACTTTTGGACATACTAAAAGAGGGCTGGGAGGCCGAGGCCCTTCCCTCCTCCAATATATTGGAGTACGTAGCGCAACTGCGCGACAGACTCACTAAGATCAGGCCGCTCCTCAAAGACCACATGACTCGTGCGCAGGCAGCGCAGGCCCGGTGTTACAACCGCAACTCTGTCCTCCGGGAGTTCCGCCCGGGGTACCGAGTGATGGTACTCGTTCCCACCTCCCACTCCAAGCTGCTAGCTCACTGGCAGGGGCCATACGAGGTTAAGGAGAGAAAGGGGCTCGTCGACTATTTGGTTAAACAACCAAACCACCGACCGAGCGAGAGGATCTATCACGTTAACCTGTTAAAACCTTGGAAGGACAGGGACGAGGCTCCCAACACTCATAGATCCCTCTCCCTATTCGCGAGCATGACTGCCCTTAACCTCGGTGACGAGCTAACACCGGTACAACGGCGAGAGATAACCCAAGCTATCCACGCCATCCCCGAAGTGGTGAGCGAGTCGCCAGGCCGGACCTCGCTGATTGCCCACGATATCATCACGGAACCCGGAGTAGTCGTCCGGGAGAGGCCCTACAGACTCCCGGAGGCAAAACGCGCCAAAGTGGAACTGGAGGTACAACGAATGTTGGACTTGGACATTATCGAGGAGAGTCACAGTCCCTGGTCCAGCCCGATTGTCCTCGTTCCCAAGCCGGATGGCTCCTGGAGATTCTGCAATGACTTTAGACGTCTAAACCAGGTCTCCAAGTTCGATGCCTACCCGATGCCCCGCATTGACGACCTGCTCGAGCGGCTGGGTGCGGCTCGGTATCTGACTACTCTTGATATGACAAAAGGGTACTAGCAAATTCCCTTAACGGCATCTGCCAAAGAGAAAACCGCCTTTAGCACCCCTAGTGGACATTGGCAATACAAGGTCCTCCCATTTGGGCTGCACGGGGCCCCGGCGACCTTTCAACGTCTGGTGGATAGAGTGCTGAAGCCCCACCAGTCCTATAGTGCCGCCTACCTGGATGATGTCGTCATCTATTCCGGCACCTGGGAGGAGCATCTATTGCAGCTCTCTGCTGTCCTCGCAACTCTGGCTAAAGCCGGCCTCCGTATTAACCCCCGTGTTTCTTTGGCTTAAAGGAGGCCAAGTATTTAGGCTATCTTGTGGGGCGAGGACAGGTGAGACCCCAATGTTCCAAAGTCAAAGACATCTTAGAATGGCCCCGTCCGAATACCAAGAGACAGGTGCAGGCTTTCTTGGGGTTGGCGGGGTATTACCGCCGGTTCATACCCCGTTTCTCCGAGAGGGCAGCACCCTTGACTAGCTTAACGAAGAAGGGGGCTCCCCTGCACGTGGTATGGAACGACAAGGCAGAACACGCATTCAGTGACCTGAAACAGGCCCTTACTTCGGCACCCATATTTCGGACCCCTGATTTTGGGCTACCCTTTATTCTCCAGACCGACGCTTCGGACACAGGCCTGGGCGCCATGTTGAGCCAAAGCGTTGATGGTGTCGAACACCCCGTGATGTACTTAAGCCGGAAACTGTTGGAGCGAGAGACCAGGTACGCGGCGGTGGAGAGGGAATCCCTGGCTATTAAGTGGGCCGTGACTTATCTCCGCTACTACCTGTTGGGTCGCGAATTCACTCTGGTGACTGATCACGCTGCACTTCAGTGGATGTCCCTCCACAAAGAGTCAAATCCGCGAGTCACCAGGTGGTTCCTGGACTTGCAGCCCTATAAGTTCACGGTCACTTATCGCCGCGGCCCTCTCTCGCGTCCAAGACCTCTCGGCTAGGTCCGCCCGACCAGACGGTCTTGGGCTGAGGAGGGGGTCAAACGCGAGTATTTTGCTATGTATATATATATATATATATATATATATATAGATAGATAGAGAGAGAGAGAGAGAGAGAGAGAGATGACAACAACACTCATATCAATGACAAAACAATTACATTAACAATCATGTTATGTTATTTTTAAAATATTTCCTTTTCTTTTTCATAACTTCTTTAACACACTACTTCTCCGCTGCGAAGCGCGGGTATTCTGCTAGTATATATATATACATAGCAAAATACCCGTGTTTGGCAGCAGAGAAGTTAAAAGAAAAGGAAACATTTTAATAATAACGTAACATGATTGACAATG
>JANRMT010062856.1:25608489-25642267 GCA_026402145.1 Polypterus bichir lapradei | reverse complement strand
GAGGAAAATTTAATTTCAAAAAACTACCCGAGCGAAGCCTTGATAAAAGCATGGTTTTGTGCACAGTGAAAACCAAGCAAAATTAGATGCATTACAAAAAGCGGACTTTGTGGCTCTTACTGGGGATCATTGGACTTCCGTGACCGTTAGTAATTCTAATTACATCTAATTACAAAATGTTCAATGATCACACTGTTTTAGCCTAATGTACAAAATAATTTTGGCTAAGGTTACTCAGAGTTTAAAGATTAAGTTGGTCAAATTACCTTTTATGTTTCTGACTTATTTTTTTAAGAAGAAAAACTGCACTTTATGTTGAAATTTTGGTTATTATTATTTAAAGACAATACCATTCTGAAAATGTACTTAAAGTACTTAAACTACCACTTTATTTTTAAGTCTGCCCAATTTTAACCAGGGATGATATTTTTGTTTCTGTTTTGAATTCAAATGCAGTTTAAAAGCATTTTTTTTTTCAGAAATTAAAAGAGCTTGAGTTTACAATATTCATGTCCATGTCTATTATTTGATTCTGTCGCCCACTAAAACCCTTTTAAATTAAAAAAACACATTTGCGATTTGGGGCAAATTTACATGTGCGATTACATACGATTAATCAAGATTAATTATTACACAGCCTCTAATTAATTGGATTAATTTTTTTAATCAAGTCACACCCCTAATATATATATGTAGATTTGTATATATATATATATGTGTATATACAGTATATATGTAGATATGTATATGTGTATATATGTATATATATATGTGTGTGTGTATATATATGTGTATATATGTATATATATGTGTGTGTGTGTATATATATATATGTGTATATATGTATATATATTTATATGTATATATATATTGTCACGCATGCGTGAGTAGGAGACCGCGGACGGATTCGAAACCACTTCGAAGGACGTTCGCCGGTAGGGAATGGCGGGGTACTAACCTTTCTGCTCTTTCTTTCAGGAAAAAAGAAGCTCCGCCATCGTAACCTGACCGCACTACGTCCACTTCCGTTCTTCCTCCGCCATCTTCCCTGACGTCAGCAGTCCCGTCATCCCTCACGCCTCCTTCCCAGCATTCCTCCACTTCCGGCTCCTCCTATATAAAATGGCCGCCGACGCCTGTGAAGGCGTCGCGCATTTGAATGTTTTTCTTTATGTGTTTTGACCGAATTAACTGGAAAAATCTTTTTTTTGTTTACAGTATACGGGGCCAAAACCCCAACCCTTTATGCTGTGTTTGTCATTCTTTTACAGTGGCGTAGCCGGCAGGATACTGCATGAAGAAAATGACTGAAAGGCAGGACCTCAATACCGTGCTGCAGGGCATGAACGCCCAAATCCAGTCCCTGCAGCAAGCACAGGCCAGTACTACCCGGGAATTGGAGGCCGCGAAGGCAAAGCTCGCAGAAGCCGAGAGGGTAAGGGCCGACCCGCCTCGTCCTAAACCTCCGTCCCTAGTCCCGATGACGGAGGCGGACGATATTGAATCTTATCTGGGGATCTTCGAAAGGATGGCCACCCGGAACGAGTGGCAGCGGTCCGAATGGGCGTCCATCCTGGCGCCCTACCTGAAGGGGCCCGGGCAGCGAGCCTATTATGACCTCCCTGAGGAGGAAGCCGCGGACTATAAGCTCCTGAAACAGGAGATCCTGGCCCGCTACGGCATTACGCCGAGCCAGCAGGCAAGCGAATGGAGGAGCTGGCAATTTGACCCCGAGAAGCCGGCCCGAGCACAGGCTTTCGAGTTCTGGGGTAAGATGGGGAGGTGGCTACGGCCCAAGGGTCCCCAAGCCTGGAAGGTCGTGGAGCAGGTGGCCTGTGAGGGCCTGGTCAATGCATTGCCCAGCTCCCTTGCCCAGCAGGTTCGGCGCCACCCTTACACCGACATGCCGGGACTCCTGGAAGTCCTGGAGCGTCAGCTCGCGGTCTTCCGAGCCGGGGGGGCAGAAAGGCAAGCTCGCGGGAACCGGCAGGGACGGGCGGCCACCCCCGAGCCCTCTCGACGCGCTGCGGAAGCGCCTTCCAGACCCCGAGAAAAGCCGGCCTCTCCGTGCTGTTACAAGTGTGGAGAGACCGGCCACCTTCTACCGACCTGTCCTCTAAACACCCCCATGGAGCCGATGGACTGCACCTGGGCCTCTGCGGAAAGGTACTGTACTCCGCCGCATCCCTTGGCGAGTCCGAACACGGGAGTGGTGTTGGTAAACGGGCACTCAGTGGTGGCTCTTTTTGACTCCGGCAGCAACATAACAATTGTCGCTCGCCGCTATGTCTTACCACGACAGTGGCTAAACAAACAATTACGGGTCACTTGTGTTCACGGAGAGACCAGGTCTTACCGTTCCACCGAGTGTTATATTTCCTGGAGGGGGGAGTTGTCCAAACTGTTGGTTGCGGTGTTGCCCGAACCCCCCTTTCCGGTGATCCTGGGACAAGACTGGTCACAAAGGAAAAGCGGTAAGACACGCACCGCTCCTGGGGCCTCACTGGGTCTGGTTATGGAGGGATAAGGCACCCTTCCTGCGGTCTCCACGCCATGCAATGAGGTGGGCAACAATGGCGCGGGCACAATGGGGGAGGTGTCTCAGGCGACGGACTCTGAGCCGGAACCTCCCTCCGGCGAGGGGACGAGCCAGGGAACACCACCGCCCAACACTCCTCTGGATCCCCTGACTAACATGGAGTATCAGTTTCGCTCCACGCCCGCATCATTTAAAAGAGAGCAGTGGAATGACGATTCCCTGCGGTTTGCCAGAAATGCAATCGTTCTTCCAGGCAGCTCACAAGCTGATGGTTCCATGCCACGCGAGCCCTTCTTTGTATTAGAGAATAATCTGCTGTATCGGGTGGCAACTCACGAGGGTGAGGTGCGGAAATTGCTGCTAGTGCCGCGTACCTTCCGGCGGGAGGTATGCGAACTAGCTCACGCCCACCTCCTAGGCGCCCATCTCGGGGCCGAGAAAACGTTGGAGAGAATCAAGCTCCGCTTTTACTGGCCCAGGATCAACGAGGAGGTCCGGCGTTTCTGTCAATCCTGTCCTGACTGCCAGATTCGCCAGATTCCTAGGAGGGACCGAGCTCCTCTCGTCCCGATACCCCTGATAGATGTACCCTTCGACCGGATAGGGGTCAACTTAGTAGGGCCCCTGGAACCCTCGAACCGTGGCCACAAGCATATATTGGTTATGGTTGATTATGCAACCCGATACCCAGAGGCGGTTCCCCTGCGCTCCGCTACCACTAAAAACATCGCACGGGAACTAGTCAACCTTTTTTCAAGAGTGGGGATCCCTAAGGAAGTCCTCACAGACCAGGGCACTCCCTTCACTTCAGATACGTTCAGGGAAGTTGCCAAGTTACTGAGAATAAAGCACCTAAAGACGTCTGTCTACCACCCCCAAACGGACGGCCTGGTAGAACGCTTTAATCAGACGCTTAAACAGATGCTTCGTAAGGTAGTCAGCGCTGATGGCAGGAATTGGGACCAGCTCCTGCCCCTTGTGCTTTTTGCCTACCGGGAGGTACCCCAGGCCTCTACGGGCTTCTCCCCTTTTGAGTTGTTATATGGGCGACAGCCCCGGGGACTTTTGGACATACTAAAAGAGGGCTGGGAGGCCGAGGCCCTTCCCTCCTCCAATATATTGGAGTACGTAGCGCAACTGCGCGACAGACTCACTAAGATCAGGCCGCTCCTCAAAGACCACATGACTCGTGCGCAGGCAGCGCAGGCCCGGTGTTACAACCGCAACTCTGTCCTCCGGGAGTTCCGCCCGGGGTACCGAGTGATGGTACTCGTTCCCACCTCCCACTCCAAGCTGCTAGCTCACTGGCAGGGGCCATACGAGGTTAAGGAGAGAAAGGGGCTCGTCGACTATTTGGTTAAACAACCAAACCACCGACCGAGCGAGAGGATCTATCACGTTAACCTGTTAAAACCTTGGAAGGACAGGGACGAGGCTCCCAACACTCATAGATCCCTCTCCCTATTCGCGAGCATGACTGCCCTTAACCTCGGTGACGAGCTAACACCGGTACAACGGCGAGAGATAACCCAAGCTATCCACGCCATCCCCGAAGTGGTGAGCGAGTCGCCAGGCCGGACCTCGCTGATTGCCCACGATATCATCACGGAACCCGGAGTAGTCGTCCGGGAGAGGCCCTACAGACTCCCGGAGGCAAAACGCGCCAAAGTGGAACTGGAGGTACAACGAATGTTGGACTTGGACATTATCGAGGAGAGTCACAGTCCCTGGTCCAGCCCGATTGTCCTCGTTCCCAAGCCGGATGGCTCCTGGAGATTCTGCAATGACTTTAGACGTCTAAACCAGGTCTCCAAGTTCGATGCCTACCCGATGCCCCGCATTGACGACCTGCTCGAGCGGCTGGGTGCGGCTCGGTATCTGACTACTCTTGATATGACAAAAGGGTACTGGCAAATTCCCTTAACGGCATCTGCCAAAGAGAAAACCGCCTTTAGCACCCCTAGTGGACATTGGCAATACAAGGTCCTCCCATTTGGGCTGCACGGGGCCCCGGCGACCTTTCAACGTCTGGTGGATAGAGTGCTGAAGCCCCACCAGTCCTATAGTGCCGCCTACCTGGATGATGTCGTCATCTATTCCGGCACCTGGGAGGAGCATCTATTGCAGCTCTCTGCTGTCCTCGCAACTCTGGCTAAAGCCGGCCTCCGTATTAACCCCCGTGTTTCTTTGGCTTAAAGGAGGCCAAGTATTTAGGCTATCTTGTGGGGCGAGGACAGGTGAGACCCCAATGTTCCAAAGTCAAAGACATCTTAGAATGGCCCCGTCCGAATACCAAGAGACAGGTGCAGGCTTTCTTGGGGTTGGCGGGGTATTACCGCCGGTTCATACCCCGTTTCTCCGAGAGGGCAGCACCCTTGACTAGCTTAACGAAGAAGGGGGCTCCCCTGCACGTGGTATGGAACGACAAGGCAGAACACGCATTCAGTGACCTGAAACAGGCCCTTACTTCGGCACCCATATTTCGGACCCCTGATTTTGGGCTACCCTTTATTCTCCAGACCGACGCTTCGGACACAGGCCTGGGCGCCATGTTGAGCCAAAGCGTTGATGGTGTCGAACACCCCGTGATGTACTTAAGCCGGAAACTGTTGGAGCGAGAGACCAGGTACGCGGCGGTGGAGAGGGAATCCCTGGCTATTAAGTGGGCCGTGACTTATCTCCGCTACTACCTGTTGGGTCGCGAATTCACTCTGGTGACTGATCACGCTGCACTTCAGTGGATGTCCCTCCACAAAGAGTCAAATCCGCGAGTCACCAGGTGGTTCCTGGACTTGCAGCCCTATAAGTTCACGGTCACTTATCGCCGCGGCCCTCTCTCGCGTCCAAGACCTCTCGGCTAGGTCCGCCCGACCAGACGGTCTTGGGCTGAGGAGGGGGTCAAACGCGAGTATTTTGCTATGTATATATATATATATATATATATATATATAGATAGATAGAGAGAGAGAGAGAGAGAGAGAGAGATGACAACAACACTCATATCAATGACAAAACAATTACATTAACAATCATGTTATGTTATTTTTAAAATATTTCCTTTTCTTTTTCATAACTTCTTTAACACACTACTTCTCCGCTGCGAAGCGCGGGTATTCTGCTAGTATATATATATACATAGCAAAATACCCGTGTTTGGCAGCAGAGAAGTTAAAAGAAAAGGAAACATTTTAATAATAACGTAACATGATTGACAATGTAATTGTTTTGTCATTGTCATGAGTGTTGCTGGCATATATATATATATATATACTCAGCAAAAAAAGAAACGTCCCTTTTTCAGGACTGTGTATTTCAACAATAATGTTTTAAAAATCCAAATAACTTTACAGATCTTCATTGTAAATTGTTTAAACAATGTTTTCCATGCATGTTCAATTAACCATAATCAATTAATTAACATGCACCTGTGAAATGGTCGTTAAGACCTTAACAGCTTACAGAAAGTAGGCATTTAAGGTCACAGTTCTAAAAACGCAGGACACTAAAGAGACTTGTCTACCGACTGTGAAAAACACCCAAAGAAAGATGCCCAGGGTCCCTGCTCATCTGCGTGAACGTGCATTAGGCATGCTGCAGGGAGGCATGAGGACTGCTGATGTGGCTAGGGCAATAAATTGCCATGTCCACACTGTGAGACGCCTAAGACAGCGCTACAGGGAGACAGGAAGGACAGCTGATCATCCTCGCAGTGGAAGACCACGTTTAACAACACCTGCACAGGATCTGTACATCTGAATATCACACCTGCGTGACAGGTACAGGATGGCCACAACAACTGCCCGAGTCACACTAGGAACACACAATCCCTCCATCAGTGCTCAGACTGTCCGCAATAGGCTGAGAGAGGCTGGACTGAGGGCTTGCAGGCCTGTTGTAAGGCAGGTCCTTACCAGACATCACCAGCAACAATGCCGCCTATGGGCACAAACCCACCTTCGCTGGACCAGACAGGAGTGGCAAAAAGTGTGTGAGTTTCTGCATGACAGCAATGTCAGTGTTCTGCCATGGCCAGCGAAGAGCCCAGATCTCAATCCCATTGAGCACGTCTGGGACCTGTTGGATCGCAGGGTGAAGGCTAGGGCCATTCCCCCCAGAAATGTCCAGGAACTTGCAGGTGCATTGGTAGAAGAGTGGGGTAACATCTCACAGCAAGAACTGACAAATCTGGTCCAGTCCATGAGGAGGAGATGCACTGCAGTACTTCAAGCAGCTGGTGGCCACACCAGATACTGACTGGTACTTTTGATTTTGAGCCTCCCTTCATTCAGGGACACATTGTGAAACATTTTTAGTTTATGTCTTATGGTGTTGACTCTTTTAGTGTTCATACAAATATTTACACATTAAGTCTACTGAAAGTAAAAACAGTTGAAAGTCAGAGGACGTTTCTTTTTTTGCTGAGTATATATACTAGCAAAATACCCGCGCTTCGCAGCGGAGAAGTAGTGTGTTAAAGAAGTAATGAAAAAGAAAATGAAACATTTTGAAAATAACGTAACATGATTATCAATGTAATTGTTTTGTCACTGTTGTGAGTGATGAGTGTTGCTGTCACATATCTATACTAATAAAAGGCAAAGCCCTCACTCACTCACTCACTCACTCACTCACTGACTCATCACTAATTCTCCAACTTCCCGTGTAGGTAGAAGGCTGAAATTTGGCAGGCTCATTCCTTACAGCTTACTTACAAAAGTTAAGCAGGTTTCATTTCGAAATTCTACACGTAACGGTCATAACGGTCGATAACGGTCGACAACGTCCGCCATGTTGAACTTTCTTATTTATTGCACCATCTTCACGAAATTTGGTAGGTGGCTTCCCTGTGCTAACCAAAACCGATGTATGTACTTATTTCGGTGGTATGACGCCACTGTCGGCCGCCATATTGAATTTTCCAAACATCACTAATTCTCCAACTTCCCGTGTAGGTAGAAGGCTGAAATTTGGCAGGGTCATTCCTTACAGCTTACTTACAAAAGTTAAGCAGGTTTCATTTCGAAATTCTACGCGTAACGGTCAACAATGTCCGCCATGTTGAACTTTCTTATTCATGGCCCCATCTTCACGAAATTTGGTAGGCGGCTTCCCTGCGCTAACCGAAACCAATGTACATACTTATTTCGGTGGTATGACGCCACTGTCAGCCGCCATATTGAACTTTCCAATGTCACTAATTCTCCAACTTCCCGTCTAGGTAGAAGGCTGAAATTTGGCAGGCTCATTCCTTACAGCTTACTTACAAAAGTTAAGCAGGTTTCATTTCGAAATTCTACACATAACGGTCATAACGGTTGATAACGGTCGACAACGTCCGCCATGTTGAACTTTCTTATTTATGGCCCAATCTTCATGAAATTTGGTAGGCGGCTTCCCTGCGCTAACCGACACCGATGTACAAACTTATTTCGGTGGTATGATGCCACTGTCGGTCGCCATATTGAACTTTCCAACGTCACTAATTCTCCAACTTCCCGTGTAGGTAGAAGGCTGAAATTTGGCAGGCTCATTCCTGACAGCTGACTTGCAAAAGTTAAGCAGGGTTCATTTCAAAATTCTACACGTAACAGTCATAACGGTCAACAATGTCCGCCATGTTGAACTTTCTTATTTATGGCCCCATCTTCACGAAATTTGGTAGGCGGCTTCCCTGCGCTAACCGAAACCAATGTACGTACTTATTTTGGTGGTATGATGCCACTGTCTGCCGCCATATTGAACTTTCCAACGGTCTTTGTTACTTATGGGCCCATCTTCAAGAAATTTGGTACGCGGGTTCCCATCGCTAACTGAATCCTACTTATGGACATATATACGTCCATAGCCTGCAGCTCGGTCACCGTGTGAGGCGGCGTTGGGTCCCCCATCCCAACACCTCCCACGTTGTTGGCTGCCTGCCTATATAGGGCCGTCTATTGCTCCGGTCTCTACATTCCCTTCCTTGCTTCGCCACGGGATTCACGTCTCCCTGCTGATAACTACAGCCTTTTTATTTAATCCACGGCTTCTCTGCTGTTTTATTGTTTGTTTATTACGATTATAGTTATTGTGTAGGTATTTTAGACTTACTTTGCATTGTTCAGGTACCCATTTCCTTTATCGTTCCAACCATACCCCTATTAACATGTCTGTTGAGGTGATCACCATCGATTAAAGAACTGTCACTTACCG
Organism: Polypterus bichir lapradei; assembly: GCA_026402145.1. Taxonomy (NCBI): domain Eukaryota; kingdom Metazoa; phylum Chordata; class Cladistia; order Polypteriformes; family Polypteridae; genus Polypterus; species Polypterus bichir. The sequence continues at coordinate 25,633,536 of JANRMT010062856.1, read as the reverse complement.
AGTGGTTTCCATGCCCGGAGATGGCACCTACCTTTTCCATTCTCTTTGTTACATATTGCACGGCCATATCAGGCTCACTCTTGATATCCGGAGGAACGTTGTGTCTTATGTATTGAATGACTGGGACAGGTTCAAGGTGTGGACTGATGACGGTACAGGAGATAATTATAATACATACAAGCACTATAAGATTGAAATGCTTAAGCCCTTCACCTATGGGTCTGCATGTGAGTTGATGGCTGCCTCTGAATTGTTCGGTTGTCGCTTTCAAATGTACCGAAATGGCCAAATATTTTACACCTTTCGACAACCACCAATGTCTCTTAAACATCTTAGATTCACAGGTGACGATTTCAGTAATGGACACTTTGATGTTTATGAATGTTTAAACTCTCAAAAGCTGGATATGAAATTATCGATGAAACCGGTTGTATGCTTACAACGCTTGACAAATGGCGAATGTCACTTCAACACAAGTCCTGCAAATACTGTCGTAATTGAAAAAAACCATGAAACTTAAACCGATTGTGACAGCAGCAATCCAAGCTGTGAGATTTGAAACAAGATTACTTTTCACATGGCCAACTGTACATTGCATGCTCAAGAGTAAGCTCAGCGCTCAGCTTGGTCATATTACAACTGGAGGGCCGAAATGACAATGTGGTATACAAAGAGATCCTTAACAAATAATTATTGGTATATTTTCCCTCAGTTTAAAAAGGTTTAATTTTCTTCTTAATAAAAATTTTAAGGCAGTACTTCGCCGCTGCTAAGCGCGGGTATTTTGTTAGTTTTAAATATAAGTAATTTTTATTTAGTCGACAGAAATATCTTTGGTATCAATTCAACTTACATTCCTACCAAAGATATTTCTGTCGACTAAATAGAACCTACTTATATCCAAATAGAACTTGAAAAGATATATTTTTTCGAATCTGAGCATGCATTTTAGATCGACTTAACGCGCACTACATCGAGCCCCATGCTATTGTTCTCTGGTCTGCCTGCCTCAATAAGTCACCGTCGCTTCGCTATTACTTTTTTACCGTTCATTTAATCATGAGCCTCTCTACAGTTTTGTTTATTTTCGGGTTGTAATGTTCATTAAATTTACGTATGATCTGGTCCATTGACGGACCGTGCATCTCACACCTAGGCCTTCAGTAGTGCTCCGTCTGAATCTACCCACCCCTCAAAAACTAATTTATGGTTATAAAAACCATCTTAATATGCAGAATTACAGTATAAAGAGCCGCTGCATCGCAGATAGATAACTCCTGTAGCCACAATAAATGCCTTTATTGAATAGACAAACCAGGGGTGAACAAGTTCCTTTCTACTGCAGCCACAGCTGCGACACACATAAAAAACATCAATAATAACTCATAAACTTGCAATATTGTTTAGGAAAATCGCAACATTTTACTCACCAAAAATTCGTATTATTTGTAAACAAAATCCATCCTCCTCTCTTACCTCAAAAACAGTTCAATCACTCTGTCGTACGGATTATCCATGCGCCTCAGTTCCATCAAAAAGTCCCTTTCTATCGCCATCGAAGGTAATGCTGAAAATCAAACCTGCGGCTTCTATCCAATCAATGGGTCTGAATATGGTGACGTCGCCGTACGCCTGCTAGAGTGCTGTACTGACACCAACTCAAAATCTAATTGGTTGAAGCAACAGGTTAATCGACATTTATTCTGTGTTAGAGTGCCTGCACAATGGATTGTAAAGTCCTCTCTGCTGGCAACAAATGATGGCTGAAATGTGATTGGTTAAATGCTTTAATACAAAAATACATGCCTGGAATCAGCACAACCAACGGAAAAGCTATGAAAGGAAGCGGACAGACTATTTGGAATTATTTAATAAGTATTCATGGACAAAATATAATTAACATCAGTTTGTGATTCAGATATTTTTACTTATGAATATGGAAAGCACAGTCCTTCACCCGCGAATATTTACCCTATATGGGCAGGCACTCAATTACGTGGGAGGCGTGATGACACGAGACACAACTCCGCCTCCCACGGCCATCGAGCTGCAGTCTATTACAGTATATGGACAAAAAAATAGGTTACAGTTATGACCATTACATGTAGAATTTCGAAATGAAACCTGCCCAACTTTTGTAAGTAAGCTGTAAGGAATGAGCCTGCCAAATATCAGCCTATTTCTACCTACACGGGAAGTTGGAGAATTAGTGATGAGTGAGTGAGTGAGTGAGTGAGTGAGTGAGTGAGTGAGTGAGTCAGTCAGTCAGTCAGTCAGTCAGCGAGGGCTTTGCCTTTTATTAGTATAGATAAAGGAACACTTATTTTGTTACACTTTTTGTGAAAGCATTTATTTGATATTTGGATTTCAGTCTTAACACATTAATTTTTACTATAACATGGAAAAAAAATCTTTTAGTTATACGTTCAACATTTCTTGCCTCGCATTTCCTATCATCCTACATTTGCCCAGATTGTTGTACAGAACACACATGAAATGTATGTATTCCAAATAATGATATATTACTTTCCCTATACCACTCCAGGCACCTCACACCCAGATAAATTGACTTGAACCAGGAGAACTTTAGCTGTGGCGGTGTGGTGGTGAAATAGCAGGCTGCTGGTTGCTTGTGCTGATCGACACATTTGCAAAACAAAAGACGCTACTGGAGAGGAGCTAAGGAATTTAAGGTGGCCCCGGAATACTATTTTTTTTGTAGGCTTCAGGGATTTAGTGTTAAAGGCACATCTTAACATTTGAATAAAGCAGGTCCAGCTTGTGCTTTCCTTGAGTGAAACATGACACAATCTGGTAAAAGTTTATCGTTCCTACCAAACTCACATAGTTGAAGTCACCACATATTATAAACGGAGGGTATGTTGGTAACAGAGTAAATTACTTCTGTTGCTGAACCCCCATTTGCAGAAGGAGTAATATAAACATTAATAAGAATAATGTAACTTATCTCCCTGGGCAAATAATGTTTAACAATTTAAACAGCAGAAAATTAGTATGTCTTCCTGTGACATTCTGAGTGTCCCATCTCAGGAGGAACAACTTATAGTGATCCTTCTTGTTGTTTGTGGCAATGGCCAAGAACAATATTTATTCTTATGGAGAATGAAGACCCCAAAAGTTATGACACAATCAGCTTCTATAGGGATCAGCATGGAACAAACAGAAAACATTATCAAAATGTCCACAAAAAAATTCTGCATTTCCTTGTGTCGCATATCCCATATGTCACAGATATCTGTCTGTTCTTAATGTCCCAAACACATGTATTTTTGATAAAATATTGTTAATTAAATCATGTCCCAAAAATCCTCTCATAAATATATGGTAAGCATGCTGAAATAAAAATAATCTTGAGAATTAAAGATTAGCCTTTCCCCTGAATGCCTTATTTCTGGGTTTTTCAATGGCCATTTGTGAAACTGCACTGTTAAATTAACCAGTTTGTAGAAGCACCTCATATATGTATTTCTTGGCTTTCTTCAAGAATGATATTCATTTACTGCTTGAAAACATCAATTTAGGTACTACTCTCTTCTTGATAATGTTTTCACTTACTTTTCTTTCCTAATTGTTCACTTCTCTGAGACATTGCTCTGCAATGATGAGGTGATGTGAAATGCTGTAACAGACCCCATAATCTTCTGAGTGGTGAAGCCCCCACCGATTTGTATAACTGTAAATGGCTATGCAAAAAAAGGGATGTGGCTCTGAAGACAAAGACTAACTCAACACTGGAAATCCAACACCAGCAGAAGAAATAAGCTTGATTCTGAATTATACTCACACAGTCACACTAAATATTTACAATATTTACAATACCCCAAAACACACATGGAATAAACAAAAATCCAAATGCAAATAACTGTGGATTGTGATGGTTTGAATGGTCCCTGGTAAAACATTTCCTCAAAAAATAATTGAGGATCCTACTAGCAAATCCTGAAGTTTGTCTATGCTTTAGAGGCGTACTTCCTTCAGAGGATGAGCAATGACATACAGGTAAGGCAACAGGTAAAATGCCCACTGCCTGTCTTCATTGTATGCTGTAGAAAGGCATCTTTGGCACTGAAATTCTGATTTCCTGAATGGTGATTTTTCATTTAGTATTTTTAGATGAGCAGGTTGTAAGTTGAAAAAAGTGAAAAATCTCGACACCCCTTATGGTAATGTGCCTACCCAGGCATTACTAAAGAAAATAAAAAAAACTTTTGAAGTATCCACATTTTCCTGCAATGTAATTTACCTTTCTTATTCAGCAGATGAGAAGGCAAGATGATGCTTTTGCTAGCGCTATTGTGCATGTTGGCCATGGAGGCTTACATGGCCTCACATGCAGTTCAGAAGTAAGTAAGAAAAAAGTAAAGAAAAGTAAAAGGAATCCTGTAGGTTAACATAGACACACATTTAGAAAGAGAGGTATTAACTTACCTTCAGTAGAGAATTGGAAAGTGCTCAACCTTGATTCTCATGCATTCACATGCACGCCCGCAAGGCTGCTTATATTTTAATAGAGGCCTTGCAGAGGTAGAAGCAATGTTATGTGTGAACATGGCACCCACAATTAGTTAGATGGTGAATTAGAGCTCCAGGATTGGTCGTTTCCAAGTATAAAAGACACTTCCTGCCAGCAGGGGTTGTCTTTTGACCGAGTTGTAGTGGGTGAGTGTTTGGTGAAGCTCAGCCTATAAAGTACAGCAGGCAATAGTGGCTTGTACCTTATTTTTGCACATATTTTTTTTTCTATACAGTATATATACATATCTTTGGTGGAGGTATTTATGTGAATTGGGTCTGTGGTGCACTTTTTCTCTTTTGTAAATATTTTTGTAGATCTTACTGTTTGGAGGAATGTGTTTTTGTGTAGTATCTTCCAGTCTTCATTTTTTATTGAGGAAGACTGCCAGTTTTTGTGTATATAATTTATTGCTTTTTTTTTCTTTTTTTCATTTGGAAACTTGCCGTATTCCCTGTAAATATTGTACAGTTTCACTATTTTTGGGACATTGCTTTTTTGTGTGTCATTTGAAGTGAGGACTGTGTAGGAAGCCTGCCTGGCACTATTTGATGTGCACCTGTAAATAAAAACCCACTTTTGTTTGAAATCCATCCTTTTCATGTGTTTGCATCCCTGTCTGACACAGCTCATTTCTGATCCTGATTGGTCCTGAACTACAAAATGCCCAGTGTGTAATCTGATACCCTTTTTCCTCACTACACATGTTGTCACAACCCTCCCCATGTATTTATATAGATCAAGAAAAAACAAACTACAATACCCATAATTCCCCATCACATACTATGATTCCCAGTTACTCTGGAAATCCACTTTAGGTATGGTTTAACAAAAAACACAAACCTTAACACAAAACATACTGATGTTAAAATAAACCAGTGCTTAAAGTGGGCAAAAATAATTGGCTGTACTCTCTTTCTTGGGGGATTTTTGGTCTTCCTTGTTTTCTATTTAGAATTTAGAGTCTGCTGATATACATACATTATAGTGAAGAGTTTGTAGAGGAGAGCTCCCTGTTGGAGTTTCAAGCCCTGCAATAAATCGGCTGTGTGGCATCACTGCAGCACCATAGCAGCAAGCAATGTGACAGCAGGTAAGTAATGGATAAAAAAAATATCTTTTTTCCGTGGAGTATTCTTTTAACTTGTGTACTGCAAGTCACAGACAATGGTGCTCTGCCACCCTTTAGCAGTACAGGTCAAAAAGAGATGTCACACTCATATTACAATTCCACAGGCATCACACAGAATGAAAATGTTGCTGTTCTTCTGTCTTTAGTGTGTGCACAATGCTGTGATTCAACAGAAGAACATCAGAGATATCAAGACCTAAGAACATCTAAACCATTTCAACTGCTGCATCATCACAGAACAGTGATCACTTGTTTTGCTCAAAGACAGTCAGTCATTTTCCAGCCCGCTATATCCTAACACAGGGTCATAGGGAGCCGATTCCAGCCAACACAGGGCGCAAGGCAGGAACAAATCCCGGGCAGGGCACCAGCCCACCGCAGAGCACACACACACACACCAAGCACACACTAGGGACAATTTAGGATTATCAATGCACCTAACCTGCATGGCTTTGGACTGCGGGAGGAAACCGGAGCACCTAGAGGAAACCCATGCAGACACGGAGAGTACTCCATGGAGAGACTCCACGCAGGGAGGACCCGGGAAGCGAACCCAGGTCTCCTAACTGCAAAGCAGCAGCACTACCCACTGAGCTACTGTGCCGCCTTTCCTCAAAGTGTTTTTGTTGAATTTTTAATATAGTCTGGTCATGATATCCAAGTACCAGTTTATAAGAATTTTTATCTCATCCATATAAACAGAATCATACTTATACTAATCTGACCAATGAACAAATTTCCTAAATTCCAGTTGGAGTGGAATACTCTAGGCAAAGCACTAGAAAGGAGACTGGGAAGTTGATTCAGTTCAGTTTAATTTGATATAGCACTCCTTATAGGTTTAGAGTGCTGTAATAATTTCACAGGTAGTTACAAATGTAAACTTTACAAAGTACTGAATGCATAAGGAGTACACATAAAGACACAGACTTGTTTAAATAGACAGGCAAGAACATAAGAAACGTGACAAATGAGAGGAGAAATCCTGTTTGTTTAGCTATCACATTAAGATTCTTCTTAAAGGTTGTCTAAACAGCTCAGTCCTGATACTTTTCACCTCTCTGATGGATCACGGTGGCACACAAGATGCCTTTGCAAGGTGTCCCCACCAGTTAGTGCTGATCTAGAAAGCAATTTAGACCTGGACTGCGTAGAGGAAGTCTGCTCACCTCCTTTGACTCTGCTGGATCCCCAGCTAGAACAACCACTTGTAAATTCTCCTTTACCAGTGAGAACTTGCTCCCAGCCTACCTCACGGATTATGTCACTGACTGTTAAATTTTGCTAATATAAATAATTCCTTCTAGTGATTTAAAAAAAAAAGAAGATAGTGTGAACTGTTATAATTCTCATGTTCCATATTTACATTTTCTGTTTTGGAGAGAAGGGAAGATTTATTTGGGGAGGAGGTGAGTGTTATATATGCAGAGCTTTGCACCAGTGCCACGTCTCATGCTGCCTTTGCATAAGTTAGTGAAGCCAGGTCAGGTTAGGTCAGGTTGGGGAGCATGCACTGGTACAGCGTGTTGCCACACCCACCTCACAATGAAATAGCTTGGGATCCCAGGTGGCAACCCCCCAGGTAGACACGTGGTCCAGTGCCACCCTCCGGAATCTATCTGCCACATCCACTTTGGCATCACCTCAGCCAGATCACCCTCAGAGAATTGCGGCGTAGGGCCGTAACTGAAACTCCCTCAAAATACAGGTATTGTGCTCATTCGAGAGAAAATCAAACCAGCTGTATCCAAGGATTCTCCAAAGGGACACAGTACCGAAAGAGTCCATGAACGTCACTGCTGAGAAAAGTAAATCTCTTGACATGGTTGACACTCTCACCACAGACCGACACATTGCTAATGGCTGTGACCAAGAGGTCATTAAAGGCCTGGTTAGTGAAGCGTGCTCGTTTTTTTGGAGAAAGGGTACTGTGTCAAGTAAAGGGTTGTTGCATGCAAACTGAGCATCGTACTGTCTTCATTTGGACAATATATCGCTGTGATTGTCAAGTAATATCCTAATATGTAAAATATCAGCATAGACTTGAGAAGAACTAAAACGAAGAATGGCTCATCTTTGGATTTGCTTACAGTACTGTCACTGCTCCATCCTTTTTTCCTAAGAATGCTTTATATTTGTTTGACAAAAAGAGTGCTTTATTGAGTTTTTTTTTTGATCTTCTGGTGAGTTTTTGCAACATATAATTAAAATGCATTTTACCAAAACCATAGATGAAAAATCACATAGTTGGTGTGATAAATATCATTGTAACAGATCTCAATGTGTACCTTCTAATGGTATGCAATCAGTTTTCAAGATTCCAAAAGACATTTTGTGAGGTTTTATATTATATACTCATTCTGTACATTAATAAATTACATCAATGAATAAGGAATGCTTTTTTTATGCTAATGATAGAATGCTTTATGTTTGTCCTTTTCCTGGCATTGCTGAGTCTGCAAAGTATCTTTGCTGCCATTCATTGTTTTTGTTTTTTTTTAATAAATCTACAGCTAGTACATTATAATTTAAACGAAACATACAGCATGTCAATATCCAGATCAATTAATGTTGATCCATCAAAATGCCATATTAGCACAGTCAATGAAACATTAACTGAAGGTTTATCTTCAAATAAATAGACTGGAATCTGCATTAATGGCAAAGCCAGCATTAGACAAGCATACTGATGAACTTGCAGGGTAAAGATCTATATGTATTTTTTTAGTAAACAGGAAATAGTGCATTTCTTCAGATTCGAGACTGTGAGGACAGAATTTATTGGTATGCACTGTGTGACCGTTTCTGTACACTACGTTTCCCTCCAATTTATAACTAGTGAAGAGTTTCAAAGCCATCTCTGTGTGCTGTACAATAATGCAAAGTCGCCTTCATCAGCAAGCAGCATACTACACAGATTTTCCTTTATATATAAAATATTTCACTGTCTCAGTTCATTACTGCAATTATTGCCCATCTCTTGTCACATTTGAGTTACCTCACATACTGCAAAAATGCACATAGAAAAACTACAGAAAAAAAAAAAAACGATAAATGGGAGTTGTTTGCTCTTATTTAGCAAAAATATCTGCCAATTGGGTAAGTAAAATTTACTTGACAATATTTCTTAAAGTAAGCTAAAAATCATAAACAATTTTTTTTTGATAAGTCAATAATTCTTACAATTAGGAGAACAAGAATTAATGTTATGGTATAAATACTTTTCACTTGTTTAGATTTCATTTTTTGCAGGGTATGTAATCAAATACTGTACTCATTAATTTACAAAACACCTCTTGATTGGAACATTTTTAAACCCAATATTAAACTGGGCATTGTTGGCTTCATCAAAGTTACTAAAACAATAAACAAGTATAATTTTAATTCTCATGAAAATAATATTTGATTTTTTCAAGTTTTCAGAACTTAAATTATTATTAAATATAAGCCATTTTGTATGATGTTGCGGCAGACTAATACAGCCATCATATTTATTAAAGTGTAAAGTATGGCTGCTCCAAATAAAAACATGTGTTAGTTGTTATTAAACAATGTTTTATTAATGATAATAATATAATTCAATATAATGTTAAGCATCCATTCTTCAAATAATCTGTTGTTAATCTAAATTTGGGTTATTTGACAAGAATAACCAAATAGAGTTGCTGCACCAAAAAACAAAACACACCATGTTTTGAAAAATATTAGAACATAAGAAAAAGATTCAGTCCAACAAAGCTTACCAAATCTTTTCTCCTAGTACCCCAAAAATGCCATCTAGTTGAGCTTTGAAGGTTCCTAAAGTCCTACTGGTAATTTATTGTAAGCGTCCATGGTTGTTAATGTGAAGAAAATTTTCTAACACTTAACTTTTAACAAATTTCCTGCCATGTCTCTGACTTTTTGTTAAAGAACTCATTTTACATTAAAACCCTGGATCCACTGTACTAATTTCCTGCATAACTTTTAAAAACTTTGATCAAGTAAATTCTTAAACACCTTTTATGCAAATTGAAGTTCACTCTCTCCTCATAGCTTATACCCAGCAGTCCTGGAATCAGCCTAGTCACTCATCTCTGGACTTTCCCTAGTGCTGCTATGTCGTTTTTATAGCTCATAGACCAAAAATACTTCAGGTGAAGCCTCATTTGTGTGTTAACATAACTTGAGCATAACCTCCATGGACGCCATTCTGTTATCCTTCTTAATGTCTTCTAAACATTGTCTGGAAGTTGAAAGTGGATAGTCAACTATGATCTCCAGGTCCTTCTCTTAGATTTCAGTTTATGTATTGTGGAGGTTTAACCCAGACACAGACAGGCACAGTAACACAAGTCCAAGCTGTATCCAGCAGAGAGCGTTAGCTCCCTGGGAATGACTTCTTTTGTAATTGCAGCGTGTTACATAACCCAAATCTATATATATATATATATAAAGGTGATACCTCTCCCATACTGATATGGTGGTAAGAAATCACATAGGAGAAATAACTTAGATTTGTTTAATAACAGCTTATACTGCATAACAGACAAAGGAAGCCAATGGCAAAAACCCAGTTCGGAAGTCGAGGCCTGATGTGTAAAGTCTGCCATTTTCGCCGTGCAGTGGAAAGATTTTCAGGATCGGATGACGTTATCTCTCATCCGTCCGTCGGCTTCAAAGGTGCTTGGCTGCTTTCCAAGACTTTATACTGGTTCTTCCACATGCAGGCCACCACTTAGGTGAATAATACATTTCCACACAAGGCAAAGAGGATACAGCTTCATGCTGACTCTGACAGACAAAAAATAGTATACAACTGTTCTCAGTTTGACTGCCCATTCGCAGTTGTGTCTTTCTGTCTTATAATACTTGCCTAGCAATTCTATATGGTGAACCCCTGTGCTAAATCTGGCTGTGTGTCAACTGTGCATGTGAGTAGAAAAGGCAGATTTATAAAATACATTTGCACAGAGTACAGTGACATATTAAACTTATGCTTATTAGCACACACACTTTTATTTTCTTCTCTTTCTTTTACAGCACACAGTGCACAGATCACCCACAAATATGTCTCAGTCCCTTCTTCTTTTCCTTTTCACTCTTTCTCTTCTTCTGTCTTTCCTTTCTTGTGCCTCCACTTCTCTCACACAAGCTCTGTCCTCTATCTATCAACTCCGGCTCCCAGAATGGAGTGAGTCGGCCTCTGTTATACTGCACCAAGAAGTATTCCAGGTGCTCTCCTATTAATTTCCAGCAGCACTCCTGGTTGTAGTGGAAGTGCTGCATGGACATCTAAAAGTACTCCAGGTGCCTTTGGACCTTCTTCTGGCAGCACTTTTGAGTGTGGCAGAAATGCTGCCGTCCAGGACTCTTCAAGTGTCCATGGGCCACAGCAGGGCTGAGCTTCTAAGCTCCAAGCCAGTGGTCCCAATGTATTTCAGGGGGTTCGGCCTCTGATGTTCTGGGGGAGGTGTTGTCCCCAATATGTCGTCTTTGGAACGTCCTAGTCAGGTAGCTTCCCCGGTCGTCTGTCACAGTATGTATATCTAACAATTCTACCTCCAACATGTAATGCTTTACATTTACTTAAAATAAATTTCATCTGTACAAATCTACCCAGGCCTGTATTCTGTTCAAGTCCCTAATACAAAAGGGTAACAAAAATTCCCAGATGTGTTAAAAAAAAAAAAAAGTTATTATACAACTTACAGTAATTCCATTTTAGTCACCATCAAAATAACCCCCTAATATGCAATGTATTTGTCCCAGCACTTCTTCTATTCCTGGAAACATTTCCTGTACTCATTTTTTGTTACTGTGTCTAGCGCCATCTGCGATTTCTTTCCTGGGTTTCTTCCATGTTTCACACATGTGCGATTACGGGACAGACAAAAGGTCCAATTCAGGGCATGAAAACATCGGGAAAACAGTTGCTAAAGAGTATTAATGCCTTCTCTCTTTCATTTTCCAAGAAGCACAGAGGATTAAGTCACTTTCCTCCCTTCTAGATTAATCACTTCCATTCCCTCTGGATCACCTCACGTCTGTCCTACCTTGATGACCTCACTTCTGTCCTGCCTTAATGACCTCACCCTGCCCCCCGCCACCAAAATATAAATCTTCTGTATTTCCATTTATCAGTTGTCTTTTTTGTTGTTTTACAGCTTACAAGACCGATTTCAGTCTTTTTTCACTACTTTGCCAACAATATATGGGGCCAATCCCCAACTCTTTTTGTCAATTCAGCTTATTTATGCATGGTAGAAAAGTGTCTGTCCTTCAGGCTCAATCTGAATTACTAGAAAACAAAAAGTCACAGGGAGCAAGATCTGGCAAGGTAGGAGGGTGCAAACCAACCCTTTTTGGTTAAAAACTCTTTGACTGATAAAATGGTGTGGGCAGGCATGCTGCTATGGTTGTAAAATGCATTTTTGCATGTGCCACTGCTCCAGACATTTTTTTCTTGATGCTCCCCATAGATGTCTCAGCAGTTTAGTGTAATATTGCTGAATAACAGTCTTTGTACTCAGAAATTCTTTATTAACAAATCCATCAAGTCTTCCAAATCTTAGGTGCCTTTCCAGTGCATATAGTATTTTGAAAATTCTATTACCGTATATACTTACCGTATATACTTGCATTTAAGTTCTCCAGCGGATAAGTCGGGGCTTGATTTTACCGTATAATTTCCGGTATTTTATAATGCTGGTCATATAAGTCAAATACGGAACACTGACACTATTGACCCAAGAGATTATGATATGCTAATGCCCTCCTGAGAGAGTAACCATGGAAACCCAGCCACAGGCGATGCACAAACCAGTATGTTTCTTCGTGCCGGTCCCAAGTCCAGATAAATTGGGAGGGTTGAATCAGGAAGGGCATCTGGTGCAAAATTTTGCCAAATCAATATGCAGACAACAATACAAATTTCCATACTGGATCGGTCGAGCCCCGGGTTAACAACGACCGCCACCAGTACTGTTAGCCAACAGGGTGCTGGCAGAAATTGGGCTACTGTTGGCCAAAGAAGAAGAATAAGAAGGAGAAGAAGAGGAGTGGGGAGACATGTCCGGAGGCAGGAGGAGAGGAGGAAGGTAAAGAGAGTGCAAGAGACTAAATGGAAAGGGAGTAAGGCCGGGTGGATCGGAGGTGGATTCAAATTGTTCTATCATGGTCAGAAATGGAGTAGGAGTTATTCTGAAGGAACAGTATGTCAAGAGCATTTTGGAGGAGAGAAGAGTGTCAGACAGAGTAATGACTATGAAGCTGGAAATTGGAAGTGTGATGATGAATGTTGTTAGTGCATATACCCTGCAAGTTGGGTGTGCAATGGATGAGAAAGAAGAATTTTGGAGTGAGTTGAATGAAGTGATGAACAGTGTACCCAAGGGACAGAAAGTGGTGATTGGAGTGGATTTCAATGGACATGTTGGTGAAGGGAACAGTGGAGACGAGGAGGTGATGGGTAGGTATGGTGTCAAGGAGAGGAATGAAGAAGGTCAGCGGATAGTGAATTTTGCCAAAAGGATGGACATGGCTGTGGTGAATAAGTATTTTAAACAGAGGGAGGAACATAGGGTTACATACAAGAGTGGAGGAAGATGCACATAGGTTACATCCTATGCAGAAGAGTCAATCTGAAAGAGATTGAAGACTGCAAAGTGGTGGCAGGGGAAAGTGTAGTTAACTAGCATAGGATGGTAGTCTGTAGGATGACATTGGAGATCAAGAAGAGGAAGAGAGTGAGGGCAGAGTCAAGGATCAAATGGTGGAAGTTGAAAATAGGAAGACTGCAAGGTTGAGTTTAGGGAGAAGGTGAGACAGGCACTGGGTGATAGTGAAGAATTACCAGATATTTGGGAAACTACAGCAGATGCAGTAAGGGTGACAGCCAGAAGGATGCTTGGCGTGACATCTGGACAGAGGAAGGAGGAAAAGGAAACCTGATGGTAGAATGGGGAAGTACAGGAGAGTATACAGAGGAAGAGGATGGCAAAGAAGAAGTGGGATAGTCCGAGAGATGCAGAAAGTAGACAAGAGGACAAGGAGGTCAGGCGCAAGGTGAAGAGAGAGGTGGCGAAAGCTAAAGAAAGGCGTATGATGACTTGTATGAGAGGTTAAACAGTAAGTAGGGAGAAAAGGACCTGTGCCAATTGGCTAGACAGAGGGACCGAGAGGGACGGATGCATTCAAAGTGGAGGTGGGATTACATCAGGGATCGGCTCCGAGCCCTTTCCTATTTGCAATGGTGATGGACAGGTTGACAGACAAGATTAGACAGTAGTCCCTGTGGACTATGATGTTTGCTGATGACATTGTGATCTGCTGCAATGGTAGGAAGCAGGTTGAAGAGACCCTGGAGAAGTGGAGATACCGTATGCTCTAGAGAGGAGAGGAATGAAGGTCAGTAGGAACAAGACAGAATACATGTGTGTAAATGAGAGGGAGGTCAGTGGAATGGTGAGGATGCAAGGAGTAGAGTTGGCGAAAGTGTATGAGTTTAAATACTTGGGATCAACAGTACAGAGTAATGGGGATTGTGGAAGAGAGGTGAAAAAGAAAGTGCAGGCAGGGTGGAATGGGTGGAGAAGAGTGTGAGGAGTGATTTGTGACAGATGGATATCAGCAAGATTGAAGGGGAAGGTCTACAGGACGGTAGTGAGACCAGCTATGTTATATAGGTTGAAAACGGTGGCAATAACCAAAAAGCAGGAGACAGAGCTGGAGGTGGCAGAGTTAAAGATGCCAAGATTTGCATTGGGTGTGACAAGGATGGATAGGATTAGAAATGAGGACATTAGAGGGTCAGATCAAGTTGGATGGTTGGGAGACAAAGTCAGAGAGGCGAGATTGCGTTGGTTTGAACATGTGCAGAGGAGAGATGCTGAGTATTTTGGGAGAAGGATGCTAAGGATAGAGCTGCCAGGCAAGATAAAAAGAGGAAGGCCTAAGAGAAGGTTTATGGATGTGGTGAGAGAGGACATGCAGGTGATGGGTGTAACAGAACAAGATGCAGAGGACAGAAAGATATGGAAGAAGATGATCCGCTTTGGCAACCCCTAATGGGAGCAGCCGAAAGAAGAAGAAGAGAGTAACCTCGTTTTTCTATGTATTGTGCCTACATGACCACACGGTAATACCCAAACTGTTCTGAAGCGACATTTGCACTGTTTTGTGTTTTTTTTTGTATCTTAACCTCTTATCGTAAGAGCATCCCTTATCTACGATGGAACATTTGACCAGAAGAAAATATGAAGCTGGTTTTAAATTAAAAGTCATTGAAGTGGCGAATAATAATGAAGTGGAAACTGCTCTGCTGCAATAAAATTTGATGTGTCTGAGAAACTGGTGCGAGATTGGAGGAAACAAGAAGATGTAAAAAAAAATAAAATAAGTTTGAATGGGCGTATAAGTTGGGGTCTGATTTTATGATCGATTTTTTGGGTTTCAAAACCTGACTTATACGCAAGTAAATTAAGATAAGTAATCACATACTCTGGGACAGTGGTTCTCGAGTTCAGTCCTGGGGGCCGCTTGTGAGTGAAAGCTTCTCTTCCATCTAGTTTTTAAATCTGTGTTATTACCTCTGTTGTAATGATAGAACTCCAAAACTGGCCAACAATCAAAAGCAGGCCTAGCCCTGAAATTCAACATCAGTCTTGCAGCCTGTAGTTGCAAAAAGTCAAAGGCTATACTTGCACAAATGGGATGGGGGAACCATGTGAAATTCCTGGCTCAAAAAATAAAACAGAGTTTCATATAACAATATACTTTATTTAAAACAGAATTTAAATATAAAACAATAAGCTATCATTTATATTTACATTTTTTATGTCTCTTATTTGTATTATTATGCATTTTTATCAGTTTTGTTTATTGTTTGTTCTGCCATGTTTCTTGTATTTTGCAGGTGGTTTCTCAAGAGGCTGGTCCACCTGTCTATCACCATTGAGGCACTGCCCTCAACTCTGTAAAGACTCATGGGAATTGCAGTCCCTCACTTTACATTGAATTTGCTTGGTAGTTTTTGAGTTCTCTTTTTGATTATTGCTATTATTTGGATTTACTGGTTTTCATTAACTTCTTATTGGGATTTCTTTGTTGAAGTTTGCATATTAGGCAATTTTTATTTGCCTCATGTTTTGCTTATTGAGCTTTATATATATAGCGAGGTAATGTTCTGCTTTTAACTGTGGTTGGAATTTCCTACTTTGGCTTACATCATCATCATCACCTCCACTCCCCCGTTAGAAGCTAAAAGGCAGCCAACATTAACTGGAGACTGGCTTCTTGAGGGCTTTGTGCTTTTCCCCATTCTTATTTACAGTACAATATTAATACTAATTGCAGTTATGTTTTCTGAGCCATTTTTATCAAAAGAAGTTTATTGATTGCAGGCCCCTGCCAACTACACTATTTGTGCCCTAAAGTGGGTGTCCTAGAGCCTCGGACTCCAGACACGAGTGTATGTACACAGTCAATGCTTTAAATAAAGTAAAATTTTAATATATAAAAGTACCTTTCACAAGTTCTTCCTTCCAGCACACGAGTAACCTCAATATAATGATGAATCTCCTCCACTATGCTCCACGAAAGCCTTGTCCTGCATCTCCTGAATCCAACATGCCTAGGTGAGGTAGAGTGGCCTCCTTTATACCAAACCTGGAAGTACTTCTGGTGGTGCCACAAAGTAGGGACAGCCATTCCCTGCAGCACCCCCTGGCAGCACTTATGGAACCTTACAGGGCTGCCCCATGGGACCACAACTCTCAATACACCCTGCAGTTGTGGATCTGGGTACACTGGCCCAGGAATGCCGCCATCCAACACACTTGAGGTGCATGCAGTCTTGAAATGCTAACCCCCTTGGTCCATCCACTACTCTGAACTCCAGTCCAGGCAAGTATTTTCTATTGAATCCCACCAGGATGCCAGTCTGTCCATGTTGGCATAGTGTGTCCAGCTCCTGGCTAAGGAAGGACATGCACAACCCCAGAATATGCACTACTCTGGCCTCTCGGCAATGTGAAGGAACAGGATCAGGACACCAATTCATCTTGACCATCCACTACAATCATTTTTTTGTTGTCAATTGTATGAAGAATTATTATGGACTTTTCTTTTACAGTTTTCCCCTTGGAGAGGTATACTTCAAGCGTTTGAGACTCTTAGTTATACCTTTTGGATTTAAAAGCCTGGCCTTCATCTAGAGGCCTACAGCCTCCCATTTTCCTGAGATATGTTTTATCTCACCCTTTGCTGTGTTGTGGAGCTAGTGCATTTAAAACAGAAGTGATTTCTAAATTGGTGAAGGAGATTAAAAGATGAATAATATTGAAGTTCAAAAGTAAAAAATCATAGACCAAGGGTGCAATAAAATTTTCAAAAGCCAAAGAAAGTGAAAAGCAGAGCTTACTAGCCAAGAAATGGAAGCCAAATAAGAGGAATAAGCTGAGATATCTCTGGCCTCAGCTGATGCACCAGGGAGCTCCACCTCCTTTGGCTCAAAATATAAAGAACAAGGAAGTCAATTAACAAAATTAACAGAAATTACAACAACATCATTATCTGAAAAACACATATACACAAATAACTGGACCTAGCAACAACATTAACATAGGAAAAAAAGCCTAAAAATCATCTACAAATAAATAATAGAGGTCTGGTTAAAATATAACAACTTCAAACTGCCTCATTCATTTAGCAAGTACTGTAATATTTTCTTCTTTTATTACTCAGATGTGTCCAGCATGGGGTGTTAGCTCACTGGGAATGAGTTATTTTGTAATTGCGGTGTGTTATATAACCCAAATCTATATAGATATAATATAAAAAGATGATACCCCTCCCTTAGTGATACAGCGGTAAGAAATCACATGGTATAAATAACTTAGCTTTGTTTAATGTCGGCTTACACTGCATATCAGACGAAGGAAGCCAATGACAAAACCCAGTCAGGGAATGGGGACCTGATGTGTTGAGTCTGTCAACATCGTCAGTGCAATGGAAGGATTTTCAGGAACAGGTGGTGGTATCTCCCATCTGTCCGTTGGCTGTCGTGCTTGGTAGTACTGTTTTCTCCATGTGCAGGCACCCACTTAGACGATCATGCAATTCCAAACAAGGCAAAAGAGCTTAAACGAGGATACAATTCCATGCTGACTTGACGGATAAAAAATAGTACATGGCAGCTCATTGTCTGACCGCATGCTTTCCAGTTGTTTCAATCTGTCTTAGGTCATACTGCTTGCCTAGCAGTTCTATGTGGTGAACCCCTGTGCTTAATCTGGCTCTGTGTCAGCTGTGCAAGTAAGTAAAAAAAAAGCAGATTTTATAAGATATACTTGCACAGAGCACAGTGACATATTATGCTTATCACATCAAGTAACCACAATAATTTCAGATCTACTTTTCTTACAAATTTAGAAATATTTGCATTTTTCCATATATTTAATTGCTTAACTCTCCTTTGTCTTTTCCCCAGTGATGTACATTGCTCCTGTAGAGTTTGCTCTCTTAATTGGATCCTAATATTATTACTATTAGTGATAAGTGGAGTAGACACCCCAGCAAATGACACTAAATACCAAATAGCTGCAGCTGCTGCATTCTCATATCCACTAGTGAACCAATTAGTAAATAGCAACTTAAATAACCATCATCAGGAACATCATGATGAGGAGGATGTAAATGTTATCAAGACAAAAAGAACAGCAAATTATTCCCATGTGGCAAACATAAATATTTCTTAAATCCGATAAAATGTAACAAACCAACAATAATAATTTCTGGCTTAACATCAAAATACAAAAACTGGGATATAACAGTTTGCTTAATTATGGCAACTTGAGAACAAATTCTCTGGGACTGTGGTGGAAAATTAAGGAGGAATAAATCAAGAGGCACATCATTACAGTTTTCATACATCCGTTTTTATAAACTGAAGGAAACTGTCATGTACCACACAGAATAAACAAAATTAGATATTTGGATGAGTTTGCCTTTATAAACTGCTCAAACAAATTAAAGGAACACTTTGAAAACAATGATCAATGGGAAAAAAAATCCTGCTGGATATCCATACTGATATGGACTGGGCAATGTGTTAGGAATGAAAGGATGCCACATCGTTTGATGGAAATGAAACTTATCAGCCTACAGAGGGCTGAATTCAAGACACCCAAAAAATCAAAGTCAAAAGATAATGTGGTAGGCAGTCCATTTTGCCAAAATTTCATTGCAGCAAATCCAAATCACACTCAGTAGTTTGTATGGCCCTCACATATTTGTATGCATGCCAAATGAAATGACGGATGGTGTCCTGGGGGGATCTTCTCCCAGATCTGGACCAGGGCATTACTGAGCTTCTGGACAGTCTGAGGTGCAACCTGGCAGCGTCAGATGGACTTAAACATAACGGCTCAGAGGTGATCTATTAGATTTAGCTCAGGCGAGCATGGGGGCCAGTCAATGGTATCAATTCCTTCATCCTCCAGGAACTGCCTGCATACTCTCGCCACATGAGGCCGAGCATTGTCATGCACCAGGAGGAACACAGGACCCACTGCACCAGCATAGGGTCTGACAATGGGGCCAAGGATTTCATCCCAATACCTAATGGCAGTCAAGGTGCCATTGTCTAGCCTGTAGAGGTCTGTGCGTCCCTCCATGGATATGCCTTCCCAGACCATCACTGACCCACCACCAAACCAGTCATGATAAATGGTGTTACAGGCAGCATAACGCCTACACGGCTTCTCCAGACCCTTTCACATCTGTCATATGAAGTCTCTTTCTGATTGTTTGGTAAGTGGCATTCACACCAGTGGCCTGCTGGAGGTCATTTTGCAGGGATCTGGCAGTACTCATCCTGTTCCTCCTTGCCCAAAGGAGCAGATATCGATCGGTCCTGCTGATGGGTTAAGGACCTTCTACAGCCCTGTCCAGCTATCCTAGAGTGATTTCCTGTCTCTTGGATTCTCCTCCAGGCTCTTGAGACTGTGCTGGGAGACAAATCAAACCTTCTGGCAGTGGCACATATTGATGTGTCATCCTGGAGAAGTTGCACAACCTCTGCAGCCTCTGTAGGGTCTAGGTATCGCCTCATGCTACCAGTAATGACACTGACCGTAACCAGATGCAAAACTAGTGAAAAAACAGTCAGAAAAGATGAGGAGGGAAAAATGTCAGTGGTCTCCACTTGTTAAACCATTCATGTTTTGGGGGTCGTCACATTGTTGCCCCTCTAGTGCACCTGTTGTTGATTTCATTAACACCAAAGCAGCTGAAACTGATTAACAACCAGGGACATGCGGTCAGTGTCAAGTCTTGTGTTCAGTATGTTTAGTTCTCACCCTGAAACCCCAGTGGCAGTTTAAAATGCACAAACTGGAGAATTTGGGGGTGGGTGTTATGGAAAGAAGCCCTGTAGGTATAACCTTTGCAGCACAAGATTTCACCGCTATTCACTACCCACTTTTTAAAGAGTTGTCCCCAAATGTGTATTCTCATTTGTAACTCGTGTCTGCCCCACAAGACTAAGTAACATGACACATGTTTATCAGCCCACAGTGCTTCACTTCACAGCTCTAAAACAAGAGCTCTGTATTATACAACTATTCTAATGATGGCATTGCTTATTTGGTTAACTAAACAAATGTGATCATTGCATATTTTTAAACATTTTGGCCATTTACTTAACAGACTGAAGCATTACATAAACGGGTTTCAGATGCTAATTCAGTTTTGTCTGTTTGCTTAACACTATTCTAATGCACATTTAAAGTGTAATCAAGAAAAAAGAATGCTGACTTTTTCCATTTCTTACCTCAGTCACCTTTTTTATATTGGCCTGTTTTTTTGAAGCATTATAAGTAGTTCAATTTGCATTGATTATAGTTTTTTTTTAAACTTTCAGCCTCCATACCACAGCCTTCACATTATATCTGAAAGGCAGCATTAGGCTGTATGGTAAGACTAGGATGAATGTAACACTTCATGACCTTATGAAAACACCATTGTAACTTCAACAGAAAGTGTGACTGGAGTGTGAAAAAAAATCAGGTTATTCATTGCTCATTATTTATATCATCTTGTTGATATTCTTTCAACACACCGACTGCAAGTCAAATCAGATAAAGCCTGAACACATTTTATGCCATTGCTACAAGAAAATGTATGAGTGCAAGTATATGTACAGACCACATGAGTATATAAAAACAGCCTAATTATACCTTAAAGAGTCTTCTCCCAGCCACCCAAAGAAAGACAGAGAATAAAAGAGACTGAAGTGCAGCTTATAAATTATATTAATGGCACAAAAATGCCTCAGAAGCACACTTGAATCCATTTTATAGCTGTAATAGCATAAAAATAATAAAAAGAAGTAGAAAAGGTCCATTTTCTCTGTCAAAGTCTGTAGATGGAAGAGTAACCAGATCCATTAGGAACACAAATGTGCCTTTGTGCTTGCTAGAGGCAGTCAAACAAAGTTCTGTAATGCTCTTGGTGGACTTTATTCTGATTGGAGGATACCTGATATGCAGCCAGGTTAGAAAAACTGATGTTGGCCACTCAGGACCTCAGCGTGCTCTGCTCAAACTTGCTTTTCACTGAGGGCTTTCTCTGTCTTCTGATTGTATAGATTTCTTGCTCATGACGCTTACCATCTGATAACCATTTTTATCAACTATTTATGTCCTGTCTTTCCTCTTGATATTGCAAGCTGGGTAACGTGTTACAGTCTACTGTTGATTTCTCAATTCCTTTGACAGCCTTCTCTGTTTAATGATGCTATTCACATTCTTATGATGATGATCACCATTTGATAGTGATGAAATCATACAATAATAATGCTCAGAGAATGAGGGAGTAGGTTTGTGAAATGAAGGGGTTATGGCCTTCACAAAGCATATACAATTGACACGACAAATATGTGCAACAGAAGGAGAGGTATCAAGTGGTTCCCATATAAAAAAAAAACCTGTGTCCATGGAGGATAAGTTAGTGAATAGGCAAGAGGAAACAGGAGATTGGCAGGAGATGCCATCACAGACAAGAAAATGCTGGTGTCCTCGCAGGGCTTCACCAAAGATCCTTACCTGACTGGAAAACAACTTACTTAGACTTTCTACTCCCCCAATACGCTAGAAGGCAGCATTCCTGTGCTTTGGTACACGTGCAGACATCTGCAGGGCATGCTGGGAACTGTAGTTCCAAAGGGCAGCCCTGTAGGGTTCCGTGAGTGCCACCAAGGGTGTTGCAGGGATTTGTGGTCCCTATTTTTTATCATTATGCTAGTGACACCAGCACAGTGTCATTTTAATAGTATTTCCTTGTATGATCTATATTCCATGCCATTTAGAATCAGTAATATCTCGTATTTCAGATTCCTCATTGCCATCAACAAAAACTGAAAAAGGAGGTTGCACAGGCTGTGAAAGAGGAGAGCATAATTTAGGTTTCAGATGAGAAACATGGAAGCTCAGGTGAACTATAAACTGACTAAGAGAGGCTAGCTTATTGATGACTGACCCTATTCTCCTTACTATTGCATTGGGCCAATATATACGAAAAGAAACGTTTTCAAGATGAAACCATCAGGTGAAGGCCTTGCATGGCACCCTGCACCTTCTGTCTGACTATAATATGGTGAACTCCTGTTGTGATTAGCAAAATTTTTGGCAGAGGTTTTCTGTCTACATCAGAACATTATGAAGCAATTCTGCCAGGGGTAACAGTTCTTTCAAACCAGATTAGATAGATGAGAAAAACTTGATTAATCCCTAGGGGAAATGGAGATACATACAGCACCAGAAAAAAAAAAAAAAACAAGGATACAGACTCACAGGGCAAATAATACAGCCAATCAATCGATAAATCAATCAATAAATAAATAAATATTGTTCAGAGATTTCAAAATAAACTTAACAAGTACATTAGATTAGATGTTTTGAATTACTTAACAAGTACATTAGATTAGAAGTTTTGAATTACTTAACAAGTACATTAGATTAGAAGTTTTGAATTACCTAATAGCACAGGGCAGAAAACTCCCCCAGAGGCACACAAATTTGCCTCTTAAAAGGGATGCAGAGAATTTTTCATGATGGCGTCCAATTTGGCCACAATCCTGTTTTCTGCAGCAGCTTCTAGTGTGCCTAAGGCTCACTCTGTGATGAAGCAGGCATTCCTGAAAGGTTTTTTCAGGCATTGTGCTTCTTTTGAGCTCAGGTTGCTTCCCCAGGAGACTATAGCGTAAAACACCACCCTGGCTCTTATGGACTAGTAGAACATTTCCACCAGCTTGCTGCACACATCTCAAGATCTGAGTCTCCTTAGGAAGTACAGTATGCTCTAGCTCTTCTTGTACAGCACCACTGTGTTGTCAGACCCGTCCAGTTTGTTGTTTATGTGTACCTCCATATATTTGTAGCTCTGGGCCATTTCCACATCCTCCCCCTGAATGGTGACTGGTTTCAGAGGCTCCTTGACATGCCAGAGGTCCAGCACCAACTCTTTGGTCTTGCTGATGTTGGGCTGCAGGGGATTCTTCCTGCAGCACAAGCCAAAGTTCTCCACAGCCTTTCTGGACTCTGATTCATCTCCATTTTAATGCAGAATACGATGGAGGTGTCTTTGGAAAATGTCTGTAGATGGCAAGTGTTGGCATTGTGCTGGAGGTCTGTTGTGTCGAGCTGAATGTTTCCATTGGGTCAGATTACCTCAAAGCACAATGTGAACTACTACAGCTATGCAGATGACACACAGCTGTATTTATCAATAGCGCCTGATGACCCTGATGCTCTTGACTGTCTGATGCAGTGTGTTATATTTTCGAATAGATTAGCAGTAACTTTCTCAAACTAAACAAGGAGAAAACAGAAATGTTAGTTGTTGGCAAAAATAGATATAGTGAGGGTATTAGAAATAAACTTTATCCCTCAGGCTTAAAAGCTGAGTCAGAAGTAAAGAATTTAGGAATAATCATGGACTTTGACCTCAATTTTAAATCACATATTAGTCAAATTACTACGACTGCATTTTTTCACGTAGGGAGTAAAGCTAAAGTTAGACCTCTTAGAACATTACAATACAGTGCAAAGTTAGTTCATGCTTTTGTTTTTTATTGACTAGATTACTGTAATGCACTCCTTACAGGACTGCCTACGAAAGACAATTGGATGCAATTAGTGCAGAATGCAGCAGCCAGGATCTTGACTAGAAAAAGAAAATCTGAGCACATCTCACCCGTGTTACCGTCGTTACAATGGTTACCCATGTCATTTAGGACTGACTTTAAAATACTACTAATGGTTTTCCTAATGGTAAATAATCTCACCCCATCCTATATTTTGGAACGGCTGTCCCCTTACACTCCAAGTCGTAACCTCTGATCTTCAAATGAAGGTCTGCTTATACTGTAATTCCAAGAGGCAACTTCGAGAGAAGTGGTGAGGCGGCTTTTAACCGTTATGCACCTAAAATTTACCAATAGAAATTTGCTAGGCTAATGCTGCTGAATAATTTAAAAAACCTGATAAAACCCCATTATTTTAAAATGGTTTTCTCATAGCTACATTTTAGTGGTATCCTTGTTAGTCTATATGGGCAATTAATTATCATTTACCTCTGGGTTCTGCAATTCTATACTAATCTCTTCTGTCTTTTCCAGTTCTTTTGTGGTGGCGATTTGCGCCACCACCACTTGATCAAGGTACCATGCTGCCCCCTGTATTTATGGATTGAATAGCAGGTGTCCCAGATGTCCACTTGACCATCATCATCATATTCTTCCATGTGAAGCCTGAAAACCACAAGGACTTATTTAGAACATCTATGTTAGGTAGATACCCAGTGGGGGCTGGGAGGCCTTTTGGCCTTGGTACCCCTGTGGATTTTGTTTTCTCCAGCCTAAGTGTTCTTATGTATATACTGTATAATATTATTGCCTAATATTTGTTTATGTTTTATATTAACTTCCTTTTTTCCATCTTGAAAAACACTTTGAGCTCCATTGTTCATATGAAAATGTACTATATAAATAAATGTTGTTGCTGTGTAGATGGTGAACAGGAAGAGAGACAGGACAGTTTCTTATGGTGCTCCAGTATTACACACCACCGTTCCTGACAAACAGTTCCTCAGCCTCACAAACTGCAGTCTGTAGGTCAGGTAATCCAGGAAATTGTGGGGTTATCAAGATGCAAATCCTTTAGCTTTTTCCCCAAGTCCATGATGCAGAATCAGAGCACATTATCCTGACTATGGTGCTGGCTTTGTCCAAGTGGGAGAAGGCTCTGTGGAGCATGTAGATCAGAGCATTCTCCATACCTATATGTGTCTCACCAATAGATAGATAGATAGATAGATAGATAGATAGATAGATAGATAGATA
>JANRMT010062856.1:25561884-25608479 GCA_026402145.1 Polypterus bichir lapradei | reverse complement strand
ATAGATAGATAGATAGATAGATAGATAGATAGATAGATAGATAGATAGATAGATAGATAGATAGATAGATAGATAGATAGATACTTCATTAATCCCAAGGGGAAATTCACAAATAGTACATCTCAGGAATTTGTTACAGGTTTTGGTTAACCCTGCCAGTTTCACCATTGCTATGTCAATAGTAACCAGAGAAAAATTTATGTGAGTGCCTGCTATTGGCACAAATCTTTTACCAAAGCTGTGACATAAATTGGATACCCCTGTCAGAAAT
Organism: Polypterus bichir lapradei; assembly: GCA_026402145.1. Taxonomy (NCBI): domain Eukaryota; kingdom Metazoa; phylum Chordata; class Cladistia; order Polypteriformes; family Polypteridae; genus Polypterus; species Polypterus bichir. The sequence goes on along the minus strand of JANRMT010062856.1, from coordinate 25,608,208 downwards.
AATGGATTTGGGGAATTCAAGGAGGAGAAAAAAAATCAATAAAATGTTTTATTAGTTCCTGCCAGATGGATTTTTTTTTTCAGTGGGTCAATATGTGCTGCATTAGAAAACCTATCTACAATAAGAATTACAATACAGCCCTCTAAAATTAAACACATGGTTATATTATTCCATGCTATTTAACAGACTTCCTAGTTAGTAAAGTGTTTGGAGCTATAATGTAACTAAAGTTTGCTATACATCAGTAATAACTAGCAAATCTTAAAAAACAGTTTGGGAACTTCCATTCCAATAGTCCAGTTACTAGTGTAGCACACTATGGTCCTCAAGTAAAAGGCAAATAAACGCCAAGTTAAAGATAAGGAGGGGTTGATACTTCTTATGTTTTGTAAGCAATTACTACAGAAGGCTAGATTTGATAATTCTCTAAATTGTTGCTGTTCATTTTTTTCCCTGAGATTTGCAATGTTTATCCTGGGCATTGTCTTGCATGCCCATGAGTCATTACACTTGTCTGCTGCTCAGTATGCTGGATTGCTTCTTGCTTGTTAATGTAGTTCAGCGTCTTGTCTGCTTATTCTTTTTCATTCTGTGTTAATTACTTACCTTTTGTGATGTGCTTGATATCAGCAGATGTTGTTGCTTTTGTTTTTCTCTCATTTTATTATGGTGTTCTTCATCATATAAATGGCCTCTGTAATTTGCATAATGTTCAGCAGATGTCACCACTGTTTTTTTTTTGTTTGTTTTGTTTTTGTCTCTCTGCCATGTCACTTGGTTGTGTGCTCACTTAAACACATGACCAAAAGTAACTTTGCTGAGGTTGCCACTACCTACATTTTCAGAATTTCCAGCTTTCGATTAAGACAAAGATCAAGGTTCTAGTCCCAGTAGTTTGTGAGCAATCACATGAAAACATGGGCAGATCTTAGCATTTTATTTTATATTAGCCATGCTACCTGTCTTGTCTAAGACAAGTTGAAATCTAAGTAATCATCGTAAACTTCAGCATTAACGTTTGCAGTGCACCATGCAATGCATATGTTGCTGCTTTATGCCATTCACCATGGGATTTGTAAAATAAGTGCTTATGTTTATAATACATTTGTTAAATTGACAAATGCTATGCATTTTATTACTACAAACATTTGTGATGTGCCATCCTTTGCATTGATGGAGACATTGCAACTGGACGGACACATAGACACTTATCCTTTTATTAAGTGGATGATTTAAGCTTAATCCATTCTTAAGTCATTCTTAAGTATTTAATAATCAAAAAAAGTTATTTTGTCTTATGAAAGTCACATTTCCTCAGCTTTGCATAAATATTATTCTGTCGGAGTCTAGACAATACCTGACAAAAATGTTCCACATTTTTCCATTTTTGAAGAAAAAAAGAACGTATAAAATGAAACTACTGGCTCAGGGCATCAGAAAAAATGTCATCAATAAATGAATGAAAAACGGCAGATGCATTAGCTAATTCATAAGACATTATGTGATGCTCATAAAGGCCTGTGGGGGTGTTGAATGAAGTTTTCCACTCTCCTCCCTTATGAATACAGATTAAGTTGTAGGGACTCCTAAGATCCAATCTAGTAAATAGGATAGACCCTGTAATGGCTATGTAGTGACATACTTAAGGAGAGGGGATAATTATTTATAATTGTGATTTTATTTAACCCAATAAAATCAATACTGTGTCTTAAGGAATTATCTTTCTTTTGAACAAAAAAGTAATAAAAATCAGGCCATAAAAATGTACTAAATACGTATATACTGTATATTCATCAATGACAGACTGAGAGCATGAAAATTATAGAACCTCTCATTATTCAAAGGACCACCAGACAATAATAAACCTTGTGCATTCTTGCAGTTTTACTAGGTAAGAAGCTTGTGGAATTGTATTGTATAGAATTTGGATGAATGACCTGCAAAGAGAACATTTTCCAGTGCTACCCCAGGCAGTTAATTCCCTAGTAGACAAATTCATTACTGAAGAACATTTATTTTGCAAGGGAAACCATAAAAATCAGATAGGCACTGACGTTTAAATACATAAAAAGATGTTTTTTGTGAATGCTAGAACCCCGCTTATAAACAAATACCTCGAGTAATATATGCAAGACCTATACTGATTGGCCCACCATCCACTGAAAAAATGCAGTTTCATTTTTAATGTTTTTTTGGAATGGCTAATTGCTACAATAATCTCACACTGATGGAATTGCTTGTTGTACTTGAATCAATCAGATCAACCAAATCCATATCGTTAATTCTAATTCCAAAAGAAAATTGATTACAGGTACCTGCTTTCCTTAAATCTAGCAGTAAAACAGCACATTTCGACGTAGTAGTTTTGGGCAATTAAATTAGTTATGTTCATTCCCTTCACAATAAAAATAAAGCCCCTCCAATGATCTTCTCTGATGTTCTTTTAGAGGATTTTTTAAGCTTGATGATCATTGTCCTGTTTTATCTCATGTGTATGTTTGACCCGTGCTACAATTTCAAATAAACATCTATATACCAACACCCTGTGACACTTGAGCTGTTGTTGATCTACTCCCTTTGTTACCAACATATTAGTATGCATTTCCTGGATTTTCTTTAATAGGTGGCAGCACCTTACAGCTCTTACAGTCCAGCAGTCCTGGGGCTTCATTTATATAACTTTGTGTGGATTCAAGCAACAAAGTACAGTATGTGCATTGCAAGGAAACAGGAAAATGTATATACCAAAAAATAATTGGATTTATAAACCCTGGAGTATGCACATTTCTACACAATTTATTATTTACAATTCACAATCACTTTGTAAATATGCGCATGTGAATGCACCTTGAATGCCGCCCTGAAACATCCATAAAATATATGGAGCATGCTAATCAACCTAATACATATGCAAACATGATGCTACAAAACGTTGTTGGTTGGTAGAGCAGCACCCTTTTGATGAGTCCAGACCCTGCCACCAGCATTCAAGAATATCTGGCTGTGCTCTGCAACTGAGAGCAATAGATCACGTGCAGTATTATAGTGCCTCTCCTCTACGTTCTGGAGGTCAGGGAATGTTGTAAGGCACCATTGCATGATCAGGTAGCCTCTGTTACCTGGTGCATACAATGACAATGTTGCTGTTACAATTGTGGTGGAGTGATAGTTAGTATATAAGTTGATAAATATTTTGTATGTCTTTATTTGTAAGTCAGACAAAGCAAATGTAATATTAAGTGTTTCAGAAGGCACGTTTTATTTCATTGATGAGGACAGCAGTGCTTTGATGTTTAACTAACCAACCCCTGAGTCTTTAGGAAGGGCTCAGAAAATTTAATTTATTGTGTGGTTGGTGGGTGCCTCAAACTGGTTTGGCAAGGAATTCTGTGCAGAACATTTTATGAGACATCCTCTACATAAAACTACCAAACTGGCACGCTTCAGCTAAACAAATGGTATCCACAACTTCAGGGCAGGTGTGAAAAAGAAAGTATGTGCACCCATTGGTCTGAAGTATAGCTGTTTGGGATTGGTTTTGAAACAGAGGCCATTCTATACCACAAAACCCTATTGGCCTAAAGATTTGGACGGAGATGTATAAAGTTGGTGGCTTTACCTCCTCCCTCTCTGTTTCTCTCCCTCTCTCTCTCTCTCTCTCTCCCACAGTATGGCCATTAAGAGAACACAATCAGGAGCACAACTTAGCAGCCATATTGAGACAGACATGTGGCCTGTACTGAAGAAAGCTGACTAGAAATAATGACTTGATCAGAGACATTTGAGTAACTACAAGTCTGTGTGCCACCTGAAACTACACCTCTAGCATTTATCAGGTTGTATTGTTGCCAGTATTCACATATACTTTGCTTTTTTATTATTATTTTATCAATATTATCAGTAACATATAATTAAAAGTTGTAATTTGTCCTTTAACCCTTTCAAATTGACTGAACTTACAAATGTAGAAGGGAAGTTGGGGAGAAGTTATAAAGTACAATACCTTATAAACAGTAGTAAGTTGATGCGATTACAGTCATTCTGATTAAGTCTCCACAATAAAGAGTACAAAAGGAGAAAGCAGAGTAATAAAGGACTCTACCACGACAAAAGCAATGAATAGAACAGGCCGTATGAAACACTGAGAGTTCAGCCATCTACCTTACCCAACAAGCCAGCCACCACATATTGCACCATCAAACCTACTTTGCCTCAAAATAAATGAAACACAGTTTGTCCCAATCCACAGGGAAACTATATTTATCAGTCACACCTTGGGTGACTTGTGTATTAATGAATGTCTCTTCTTATAGTTAACAAAAGCAGCTTCATTCTAGGTGCCCTTATGGCAATATGAGTGTTACCAACTGCCATGATTACATTAGGAGAAGCAGATACTGCTGCAAATTGCCTTTAAATTTTGGCAAATGATGTTATGTTTTATGTATGTGCACCCACACCATATGAAAACTGAATGCAGTTCCTTGCCAGTTGTTTAATGGCTTCTAGAACAGCGGAAATGATGGAGAGAAGTCTGGCAGAGATATTCCTGATCTGTCAGCCAGCTCCCTGTATCGGCCAGTAGCCAATACCAACTGATTAAAAGCTAAAAAAGTTCTTCAGCGCAAATATGCACATTATAATAATGGCTCAATGATATGATTTACTATACATCTTAGTAGTCATTTATCTGGTTAACCAGCATTTCCATGCTTGATCAAGGGTGTCATAACTTTCCAATATCTCCAAAATGTTGCATATACAGTCAAACATCAATTATCCGTCACTCGATTAACTGTCAGTCTCCATTTACCACCAGGGCAGAAAAAGAACAAAACATTGCGCACGCCAGTGTCTACCTCCTACTACTGCTGCACAATATGCTGTGAGCTACACACATTGAAACAACTCTCCCTTGTGCTACCACAGAGTGTTTTCACACAGCACCTCGTGTCATGTTGCATTTTAAAATCACAGTGTCAGTTACACTGTAGCGTTTTGTAGCTTTTCTCTTTTGTTATAATTATGCTACTATACATTGTTATGGCCAATAAACATAAGCATGTGGTGTTGGAATTGTCACAAAAAAATGAAATTATTAAGCGTTTACAAAATGGCAAGTATTGCTTCAATTTACAGAGTTGGGAAGAAGAACAGTAAACGATATAAAGCGTGATGCCGACAAAATTGAAAAATGTGTCGATAATGGAAACCACTCACAGTAATGTTATTCTGTATTAATGTTAATGTTCTTCTGCATTAAAATTTTTATATTATGTTTTGCTAATATATTGTGCAGGCAGCTTGTGATGCGCTGTGCAGGAGCAGAAAGGGCGGAATGCTGTTTATGTGATGGGACTGGGTGAGGGGCTTCTGCTCTGTGAGGGGCAGACACACCTCTTAGGAGATGAGTGACAGGAGAAGTTAGGAGAAAAGGGAAGGTGCGGCGGAAGGAAGTTTTGAGTAGGGAGTCAGGAGACAATATACATGGGTGTTTGTGATATAGAAAAAGACAAACCATGAGTGGCAGGAAATAATTATTGGTAGGGAAATATTGTTTTGGAGGTGTGCCCTGTAACCCAGATAACAAAGTATTAGACAGGGCACCATTTGTTACAGAACAAAGACTCCAAGTAAAACATAGAAAACTCCAATACCTCTGAGTTTTATTTGCTTATTACACTGGTCAATACAATATTATATAAGTTAATTAATTTTGTTAATACTATATTATATTTTGTTAATATAGTTTTTTTTTTTTTTGTAAATAAATATGCTGTGGCAGACAGCCGGGGCCCTTGACGGCCAGGACGCCTCTTCTATATGCAGTCCAGGGGAACAAGTAGGACTGAACAGTACCTCCCCCGGGACGCTAGACAGCAGCCCCCTGGGTGGCAGTGGTGCCTCAGATTCCCACAGGGCTCCATGGCAGTTGGGATCCAGGGGTGCTGCCAGGGGGCGCTGCAGTTGTTCCTGAGCCTGTGTGGACGGCTCTTCTGCCACACCTGGAAGTGCAGCCTGAAATAGGTCGTCAAACACCTCAAGCACTTCTGGGTGGGCTATAAAAGGAGCCAGCAGCCACCACTCAGGGAGCCAGAGTCGGGTGGTAGTGGATGAAGCTTGCCGGGAAGGAGTGGTGGAGAAATAAGTAAAAAAGAAGTATTGCAGGGATTGTGCTTATGCTTATTGGAACTGTGTTGTGCCTGTGGGAACAGGGAAGGCATTGCCCACAGGTGAAGAAAAGAAAAATAAAACATTTATTTGTTTTATCAGTGTGCTTCCTGCGTCTGTCTGTGTCGGTCTGGTATAGCTCTTTTTGTCACAATGGCTATTCATTAAAAACACATTTACTGTATACCATTTTTAAAGTAGCTGTTCTGTTATGTGTCTTTCCTCTTATCCATCACAACCTCGGTCCTGACCGTTGATGGATAATCAAGGTTTTACTGTACATGAATCAAATTTGCTGTAAATATATTAATGCTCTCAATCAAGTTTACTTTTAAAAATTCCGATGTTTGTTTGGGAAGTTGTGTACGCATGTTTCAGGTCGAAAATGAGGCCCTGGCTCTCACAATTAGGTGTCTTAAAAATCCCTTTAATTGGAGACTCATTTTATTTTTGGGTCAACTACAACAAACTCACAACATAGGAAAAAAAAAAAAAACTTTTTTTTTTTTCTCAAGGAAAGCGGTACTTGATCTACGCATTGATTGATTCATTTGTTTCTTCATATTAAATAACCTTTTGTCAGCTGTTTTAATTGTTCTGTACTTAGAATAAAGCAATGGGTGTTGAGCTGATAAGAAGGTTAATAAATTAGCCATTCATTTTGTCATTTTTACACATTCTCTGTGAAAGCTTTTCTAATTTGGAATCATTTGCATTACAATGTCCCTATGATCAGTCATCCAGTATGTGAGTTTTAGTAAAACACAGTTGCTATGAGACCCTGTGAAGAGGCAGAAATAACACAAACCTTCTGCTTTTATCCTCCGCAGAAAGGTAGCACTTGGCATTTATGATCTCTCAAGTGCCTCTCAGCATGTCACTCATAAAATTACTTCTCCATTAATCATGAGCTGTCAATGCAAAGATCTACCAAGTCCCTTTGAGTCCTTCAAGGATAGAGTCTTTTGTGTTTCAAGGTCATGGCAGGCTGTGACCCACTGCTGAGCCATTAGAGTGGATTCTAATGAATCAATAAAGAGTTCATCTTAGTAGATCACATTGACCCCTTGGATGGACTGACATCCCATCCAGCCTTGGTTCCTAACTCTCCCAATGCTACTCCAGTTTCCCTTAGGCTATGAAAAGTGTGCTTCATTAGACATGGAATGATAGATAAAAGAGGAGAAGAGGAAATATAGAAGAGAAATGGATTAACCTGAACAGTCAGTCTAATTTGATGTCAATAAAACTAACAGCAACTAATGGGACTTTCAGAAAGGAGGTTAAAATTAACGCTCAATCCCGTTCATGTTTCAGCACAATAACACAATTCAAATAAGTGGAAGCAATTCAGCCTGTGTCCATTAGGCCTCATCAAGCATTAACAACATGAATGGGCAGTGTGTTCTCGGGCTGCCACTGCTCTTTATATAAACACTTAACTTCTCTTTTTTTTATTTTAGAAAAGTGTGCTTGACTTAATGATTCCCAATTTAGCTTTAAAAATTACACATCCATAGCATTGAGGTAAAGTTACAATTGGAGTTGATCAACCTTTTCTCAGCCCTTGGCATGGGATCTGTGACATCCCTTAGACTTTGGGGATATGTTTCTCTATATAAGAGACCTCCTGAATCTTTAAGTCCCATTGTTTGGAAATTGGAGCTCAGCTTTACTCTTTATGTTTACTGACTGACTAATGTTCAAAGGGGAAATCCAGTAAGGGTTCACTGTTTACATGCACAGTTTGGACCCACCATAGACAGTGCAACACCTCCTTATACAGAGACACATGTCCAATATGGACCCAGGTCTTTGGACTGCAGGATTAAAGCAGAGCCTCAAGAAGTAACTTGCACTAACACTTGGAAGTCCACCAAGAAAGCTCTCCAGCCAGTTATCAAACCGAGGCACCTGCTAAGCCAGACATATACATAACTATATAACAATTGCAGAACCCAAGAGGGGCAGATTTTTATTTATTATTATTATTATTTTTTAATAATACACTTGGCATAGTTCTCAACCTAATTTGCTTATTATTCAGTATTTTTGGCAGGCTGCGCCAGCCATCATTTCATTGATCCATGATTATTAGGCAACTCTGCTCCTATATCATTCATATGTGTTCGCTGATCTGTGCTGCAGTGAATAGATAGCTGCTACTTTCAAAAGTCAACTGCTTGCTTTTTGTATCCTGTGCATGTGGCACATTGGCAAAGGAATATTTTAAACAAATTAGATGTTTTTATCACATCAGGCAAAAAAAAAAAAAAATCTCAGTCCTGGTAGCAATTATCTCAGTAGCACTTATAATAAAAATAATATATGGTTCAAGAAATATAAACAGGATTAGGGTTAAAGATTGTGCAGCTCATCAGTTCACATCTTACACTGAGCTGCCAGGTAAATAGAAATTTAAACAAGGATTAATATTCCACTTGTCAAATGTTACTGTGGGTTCTCGGACACAGACACCTTCTTTGCATCCACTTGTAGACATAGCCATTGTCATTTCTTTTCACTTTGGCTTTGATTTCACGTTCAGTCCAAAAAAAATATTCTTCCACATCTTCCTGTTCATCCTTTCCCACTTTTATGTGGGGTTGTTGTGTGTGACCCCCAGTTTGCCCTCCCTTGCTTTCTCTTCTCCTGTCTTTCCATTCCCATCACTCTTTTGCTCACATATTCATTGTCTTCCCTCATCACATGCCCATACCATTTCAGCCTACTTTTCTGCACTTTCCTTGATATTTCTCCTACTTCTCTTGTACCTCTTATTGTCCTTTTTTATAATTCCACACATTCATCCCAACATTTTCATTTCTGCCACATCTTATATATTCTCCTACGAATCCCTTTACTGCCCATGTCTCAGCCCTATACATCATTGCTGGTCTTATTAATATCTTAAAAACCTTACCTTTAACCTTCACCTTAATTCTTCCATCACATTATACTCCTTATACCTTATTCCAATTGTGCTACCCATACTGAACTGTATGTGTTATCTCTGCACCTAATTTTCCATCTTGGTTTACCTAGACGTTTAAATTTATCCATTCTTTTCATTAACTCTCCCTGCAGGCTAACCTCTGAATCCTGATCTTCTTATTTATCTTTAACCCTCTATCTTCCAAAGCCCTTTTGCTACACAAAGCAATGTCATCAGGAAAAATCATGCACCAGGGGGACTCATGTTTTATCCCACACATTTGTAACCAGATCAAAGAGGAAAGGACTTAAAGAAGAGCCTACTCTAAATGGGATCTTGTCTGTTACCCCAATACTGCTTTTAACCCAAGTCTTCACTCCCTCATACATATCCTGGACAATCCCCACACAATTCTCTGGTACTCCTTTCTCTCTCATGCACCTCTCTAGACCTCTTGATGTTGTACACTTTCATAAGCCTTCTACAAATCAATAAACACCATTTGCAAACATTACTGTTTTCTCAATGTTTTTCTTTGAGTACTCTCAATGCAAAGACTGCATCAATTTTTCCTCTCCCTGGCATAAAACTAAACTTCTCCTCCCCTATGGTGGTCTCTTCGTAAGCCTTTTCTCTATAACCCTTTCCCAGATTTTCATTGTGTGTGACGTCAGCTTTATCTCCCTGTAGTTTCCACAATCCTGAATATCAGCCTTCTCCTTATAAATGGGTATAGTCACACTGTTCCTCCTCTCCTGTTCATGGACCTTTTGCATTAGATACCACAGCACATCTACTCCATCTTCTCCTAAACACTTCCATACTTCTGTTGGCATTTCATCCTATCCTGTTGTCTTTCCATTTGTCATTCTATTGTTCAGTGCCTCTTTTACTTCTTCCCTACTTTTTTTGGAAATCCAATCCCCAAATACTATTCTTGGATTTTCTTCATTCAACAGCTTTTCATTGTACATCTTCCATCAATTCTTGATACTATCATGCTCATTTAAGCCCACACGTTGCTCATGTTTCATCTGCTTTATCTGACCGAAGTTCTTCCCAGCCTTGTTCCTAGTCTTCGCTAGTCTAAAAGTAATTCTTTATCCCTCTTTTGTCTCCAATTTGGCTCCACCAAGGCTTGCACCTTGCCTCTTGCCACTTCCCATTTTCCTCCTTGTTTGTCTGCCTATACATTTCTCTATATTGGTGCCTGGTGTTCTTTGCCTCCTTCATAGCCTTTATCACACCATACAACTCTCTGTTCCATCGCCATATTTCTTTTCCCCTGGTAGGCTACTTCCTGTTGGTCTTCCCAACACCTCTTTACTTGCTCTAAATACAACCTTCTAATACTTCACCCACCATTCCTCCACACTCTTAAATTACAGCACTTAACTTAAAACTTTCAACCGTAAATCTGTTCCCTTCCTCATTTAGTCTTCACCACTTTTGGTGCTGCTTGTTCTGCTTTTATCATCCTGCTGATTCTGATCTCCCAGTCCATCGCCACCACTTTATGCTCTGCTGTCACACTTCCCCCATTTATGACCTCACAATTCTTTATCTCTTTCAACTCAGATCTTCTAAGCAATGGAAAGTCCATTTAACTTTCACTTCCTCCACTACTGTAAGTCACAAGCTGATTTACTCTCTTTTCAAAAATATGTTAACACTTACTAAATCATTTGCCATGGCAAAATCTTTTATTTCCTCCCCTTCCTTTCCCCATTTTTCTCCCCTACTCACCAACCTCCATGTACCCTCTCTGTCATATCTCTCCTCCTTCTGAATGCCCATTTAGATCACCACCAACAATCATCTTTTCTCCCTCTTGTATATCCCTAAGCTCTTCATCCATTTACGCCCAGAAAATATCCTTCTCCTCTTCCTCACAACCCACCTAAGGAGCATATGCACAAATGACATTAACTTCAGTTTCACTAAGGCCCAGCTTGACACTCATCACCCTGTCGGTCTTCCGATTCACTCTCTCTAGACTACCTTATAGTTCTTTGGATATCACTATACTTACACCATTCTTCATTTGCTCCACTGTACAACAACATAGCCTCCTCCTATTTCTCTTCCCTTATTCCCCTTCTATCTAGTTTTTTGAACACACAACCTTCTCACTTTCCTCCTTTCCATCAAATCTGCCAAATCTCTTACCCAACATTCAGCATCCCCACTCTTAACCTTCAACTTACCTTTTTTTCCCCTCCCCTGACTTCTTCTTCTGCCAGATATCCTTCCTGACACTATCCTTCTATATTTATTCAGGTTTGGGACCCCCCCAAAAAACATTACCTATTCTTTTATTTTGCCAGCTGTTGTTTAACTTTTTATGTTGATTTCTGATAATGGGTAAAACTATAATGGGTAATTGCAGACAAGCTTCTTAAGGAATCTGTCCATATTTAAACAAGCTGCAAGAAAACACCATGTGGAAGAAAATGTCTTTATTCGGGGTTTGTATTCTGCTCTGTTAACTTTAAATCCTATCATTGACAAAATATTTTATTTTGTTGTCTAACAATAGGTAATGAACTAAGTTTCATATATGTTAAATAGTTTCATACTACTTTGTTATATTTAAGTTTTAACCAAATCTGTTATCTTGTTAGTTACTTATTAAGTATATCATACTTATAAAATATTTCTACAGGGATTCATTAGTGTTACGTGAAGGTGATTTGGCTTATGTCCTGTTTTTGTTAATAGGGTATCTTGGAGTTTAAAGATAGGATAAGACAATTAATGATCTCTGTAAACAATAAAGCTGATAATGTTTGTTAATTAAGGTCACCAAAAAGTCACCAGACATGACTTAATTCTTGATTGGTATGAACTAAGCAGTTTGAGATTGATTTATGATGTAGCTAAGAAAAAGGGGGGGGGGGGGGGCGTGTGATTTTCAAGCTATATAGAGTGCGCACTGTGTTAATTGAGTATTCAGAACTTTAATGTTAATTGTTGGATCAGCATACATGCTAATAAAGATCTCCTTTTGTTAAACTAATATATTGTGGCTTAGTTTCCTTCCACTTCTCTCTATTATATAAAAAAATCCTGGGATGAGACGAGACTTTTTTCAAGAGATGTTTTTAAGTCCCGTTAGATGAGACTTTGGCCATGAGATTTTTTCATGTCACGCCATCCTCTCAACCATATTCAACCATACACATGGTACTCTCACCTCTCATATGTGTGAATGCTTTTGACAGACACAGTTCCTGCACTCTCAGCTCTTATAAATTTTAACGTTTTCCTCACTTTAAGTTCTCAATTAAAGAAGACATATTATGTCCAAATCTTATTGAAGAATTTCATCATGAAGGGTTAACAACAGAAAAAATGAGCACGGGCAATCCTAGCACCGAGAAATGATGAAGTCAAACAAATTAACAGCAAAAATGACAATCGGTTACACTGCAAATTGGTTAAATGCGTATGAATGGACTATGCTGAAACAGTTGTTGGCGATCGTGCGGAAGATAAAAACATCAACTTACAATATCCTGAAGAATATCTATAACTGTTAACACCAACTGGTCTTCCACCACACAAATTACTGTAGAAAGAAGGATGTATCCAAGAAAGGTAATGTAGTACATCTTCCATGGATAACATCACACAACAAAGGAGATCTTGATATGCAATTCATATTAAAACATTAACAGCTTCACGTTAGAATAGCTTTTGCAAAGACAATTAACAAATCTCAGAGCCAAACATTTGAAAAAGTCATTTTATTTAATAGTGAGAAAGAAATGAAATTCAATCACAGGCAGTTATACATTGCATTGTCACGATGAAAGTCTAAACACAGAATCAAAATTCAATGCAATATTGATGAAAATTTAATTCAAAAAGTTGTTTTTACTGAAGGTTTACAGTAAAAGTCTAAGTTTAAAAAATATGTTAATTTCAAAGCCAAACAGAACAAAATCGTATTACACAATGAATAACTCTAACGCAACATGAAACATAATTTACTTTTAAATTATTACATTTTACTGTTTTTTAATTTGGTTAATTACTCGCTGTAATGTAAAATAGTTAGCTCTATTATGCATATGTGACAATTCCCATTAAAATATCAATCTTTTTAAATTGTACAGCTGCATCCCCATATGCGAGCAGCAGAATCGTAAAGAGGCTAGTGTACAGCGCTTGCCCGGGGGTTGGCGAGCAAAGTGAGCAGGGAGCAAAGTCCCCTTGTACAATTTAATAAAAGTGTAACAATGTTGCAAAGAGATGAGCTATGTTGCACATGACAGCCTTGCTCACTGTAAATTCTTATACACATAAACATGTTATTTGAATACATCAATATTGGCCAGTCTAAATTAAATAATAAAAAAGGAAAAAAATAATTTGTAATATTACTGGACTGCTATGTGGACTGTTGGAATTTATTCATAGACAAAAAGGCACTAAATTAAAATGTGAGCAGGTGTTGTTACCAAAGACAAACAAACAACATAATCAAAATTTGTTTTAATTGTTATTTTTGTGTTTCATCTCATTGTAATTTTGTTTGCTATTTTTTTATGGGCGCTGCCATTTTGTAAGTTCTTTGTAGAGCAATTCCATCTAGTTTGTGTTATAATTCTTATTCATTTAGTTTTAAGCACTGTTTAGTTTTTTTATTTTTTGGTCCACTGTTTTGCCTGAATGCTATCACACTCTTTTCACTACAGGGTTTTTTTGGGTTTTTTTTGCCTGTTGTACAATGCATGACATCATCATAATTCCACTATAAGATTTCAATGCCCAGTGTCTCGGGTATCTCTTAGTGAATTGCACAAACAAACGTCAAAGAAACAGATGATTAAGGTAGTTAGGGGAACATACCCAAGCCAGTGCTAGTTTTCTTTTGCCATTGATTCTTTTTCAAGTTTGTATTGTCCCTTCTGGTTTTGTCATTTGATGTTTCTACATGATCTTTGGGGTACTAACATTTGCCTTCATCTTGACTGTGACTTTGGCTTGCCCTTTACATTGCTTTTTTCATCTGTTGGTCATATTCCTTACAAAACCTTAAGATATCCTTATTCTGTCCACAATAAATTTTAGCAAACAACCCTCATTGCTACTCATGTGATTTGTGACCTACAGGTATGATGTCATCTCTTCTTCTATAAAAGAATCTAAACAATTCCAAAATGAGTTTAGAAAAAGAAGGTTTATAATATTTTGAATTTTTGAATTTGAGTATTGGTTATGTTATGGCTTTGTTGATTCTTTCAGTAGATTTTAATCTTATTAGACCCCTGTCTAGTAAGCATCCCCTGTAGTTTTCTCCTCTGATTCATCCATTAACAACTGTGATAGAAAATCACATCAGGAGAAACACAAAACCTGAAGTGAAAAATGCAAGCTAAGATTGATTTTGCTTTAAGACTGGGTTTCAAATATAACAAAATGGATGCTCCTTAAACCATTGGAGCCTGCTTAAGGAGACTCACCCAAATTCTAGCTAGTCTCACAACTGCTAGTTACGCACTACCAGTCTCGCAGACCCCTAACAAGAATAACAAGAAATGTCTCAAAATATAGCAAAAGCCCCACAAGACGGATGATGACCACAAACCCCCAGCTTGTAGGCAGAAGGGCAAACAAAGAATCTTTATAAATTATAATTTATTAATGAATAAAAAACAGAAAAATACAAGGAAAACCTCAAAAGATCAAAAACAAGCCAAAAGTGTTAACTAGAAGGCAGTCCTAGAGTAAACAGGTCTCAATACACAATCCGTAGGCAAAATCCTAAAAACGCAAGCCATAAATCAAGCAAAATTACAAAAGGAAAAATGGCAACCCTTATAGGTTTCCAACTAATGTAATGATTTCCCGGTCTGTGCCTATGCTGGTGTGGCAGAGAAAGGGCTTAGAAGTGAAGATGTCAGGGAGGTCCCGCCTCCTGGGGCTCCACCCACAAAACACAAAGCACTGGAGGCATATTTTAAAGGAAAGTACATAATAATTGACAGAATATACATAAAAATATGACATATAATAACTCCAAAACAACAATAAAATAAATGTAGAATGATACATAACAGATTTTCTGTTGTGTGCCTATGAGCAACTGTAAAAAAAAAACAAAGGAGCTGACAACAATGAAAGGATAATTAAGATGAGGTTTGAAATTTCCAATTAACTTTTCTGAGGATTGTAAGAGAAAAACCAACACAGACCCAGGGAGAATGTAAACTTCACATGGACAATAACAAGGTACAGGATTTAAACCTAGGGCACTAGATCTGTGAGGCAACATTACGGTGTGAAAGAAAAATTAACTGCTTGCAAGCTACTAAGGGTTAAAAGCTGACAAAGCTGTTTTGGTATAACGGCAGGTTATTCATACAGCTGTCTGTCATAAGACAGAATGCAGTAAGCTGACCAAGGACAACTTGCTCTTTAGGAAAGCGTCTGTTAGACACAGGAAAGATGACCTTTATTTTTTTAGGACCAATTTGACACGTACACAAAACAGAAATGGTTGCCCGATTTGCGCAATATAAGATTAAATACTTAGGTAAATGATATAATGCTTTTTGATAAGTAAGGGGAAGGGGGAAGGAAGAAGTAAAAAAAAAAGCCGACTGAAAAAGGGAACTTTGTTCTTCTGCCTTGCAATGCATGACTCCATGTACTCACCAGTGCCTGAATAAAGACTGATTGACTGAACTATTCCTGGGGTTACTTCCACAACGGCCTACTGCTACATCATGCCATCCCAGTGTCCATGTTCATTATTGAAATTAAAATGAGCAATAACAGCCCAGTTTCATTTACTAGCACTTTGATTATTTTTTTTTGTTGAAAATTATTTCAATAAAATTATTAAATAGGAATAGTGCTTTAATTATGCCATTGCAGCATCTTTTTGTTGTAAGTTAGTCTTGTGGTTACCACTAGTTTAAACCGGTGCATGGTGGGCGGTGCCATTAAGTTGGTGATGATGGTCTTTGGTACGAATCATATACTTTGATGGCAGCATTACATGTGACAGCATTGTGCACACGTTACTTAAGATTACAGAGCACTCCATGTAATGTCTAAGGTTTTGGAGTAAATTAAAAATAACAAACAATATGCAAGTGAGATTTAGTTGAGGAATTTAAAACACACAGTCAAGAGTGAGTTTTCATCTTTCAGCCGCTTGTAGAAATCTGACCTCTTTGGAAATTTGCTGAAACACTGATGTAATCACAGCATGAATACCTCTTTCCTGTAACTTACTCCTTATTGAGATCAAAAATCAAGTTAGGATTCCTGTGTATCTTGCAGAAAAGCAGAAGCAATGCATAACAGAACTGTTCTGTACAGCATTGGTATTGGTAGGCAATCTAAGGATGGGATGTGGTGACCTGTGCAAATGATGGCCGTTAGTGATAAGTGAACCCCACTGAATTTGCTTTGCCTCTAGTTTGGAGAAATTGCAGAAGTGTTTGTGAGACTCTATTTAATGTAATGAAGCCAAGGATAAACCAAGCTAATTTTGAGTGGATTATAATGGTGCAATGGTCCTTAAAGTGACCTGAGAGCTAGAGAAGTGTCTGTCAAGTATACTGGACCGATGTTTGTGGCCAAACATTTGACCTGAGCTGTGAGCTAGCAGTGCTAACCACTGCACCACTGTGAGATAAAAGTAATAGAATTAAATATCAGAACAGTAAAATATCTTGCAGATAGTGGCAACAGGAGCAGGAAGTATGAATTCACTGAGATTTTCCCTTCACAGATCGGATAGCAGGTACTCACTGCTCTTAAACTGTAAAGTACAGATTGTTTTTTTTATTCCCTGACACTTCTACCAAATAAGCACAACAGTAAACCAATTCTTTGGTCTTTGCTGTTTGCACCAACTGGGTAGGCTAACATACTACACACAGGTCAAATACAAGCCCATATGAAAAGAAATTACCTTAAATACATAAATACACCAACACATTTCCATTTTCCTTCTGTGTGCATGGCTTGTGCTTAAATATATTTGCAAGTTTTCCATTAATGTTTAGCTTACTGGTAAAACAGTTCTTATAAAATGCATACAGGAAGAAGAATTTCATTTGGTATATAGCCCACTACTAGAATCAGTACTACATACTTGGAGGCTGTCCCATCCAACACCGATTGCTATAGCTCTGTGTTGTCACACTGGCCTTGCAAAGCATTATGGTGTGCTGGAAAAAAACCAAACTAAAAGTTCAGTTAAGCTGGCTGTACAGCAAATATTGGAAAAAATTGGTGAACAATGTCATTAGCAAATCCAGGAAATGTTTGTGAAAATTCTTTAATAATAATAATTTCTACTTATAAAATACTTTTCTTGCTACTCATAGAGCTTTAGACAGACATAGAGGAACCACTTCAATCACCACCAATGTGTAGCACCCATCTGAATGATGCAACAGCAGCCATTATTGCACCAGTGCACTCACCACACATTAGCTATTAGGTGGTGAAGGGGTGCGACAGAGATAGCCAATTAGGGACAGGGATATTTAGGGGACAGAATGGACATGGCTGTGATGGACAATTTAGCTTGAACATTGAGATAAACCCTGCTTTTTATGAAGGATGCTCAAAGATCTTTAATATCCACAGAGAGTCAGGATCTCAGTTTTACATCTCATTCTAAGGACTGTACCTTTTCTTAGCACAGACCATAGTGTAAGTGCCCCCTGCTGGACTCACCAACATCTTTTCCAGCAGCAACCCAAACTTTTTCTAGATGGTCTTTCATCCAAGTACGGGCTATGCCTAAACAGTGCAGGTGCTATGACTGCTTTGGTGAGTTTTGCTGATCAACACTAAAGGCCATACCCAATACTTTATGACGAGAGAGTCACCCACCTGTTTCTTACCCCTATGTTTCATCAGCTTGGTGGTCTCTAAACTTAATAGCACACACAAGCCCTGCAGCTTAACTACTGAAATTTAGTCCTGTACCCTATGGTACCATTCAAAATTACAAATCTGAACCCTATGGACTAGGAGGGAGGACTTCACTTTAATTGCTCATTCACATAACAGCAGCTCTTATTAAAATACTCATTTTGACTGTGTTTTAATATTTATTGCTTTTTACAGGTGAACTAAATAACACAATAACAATGTTGAATGCTCGCTCATACATTTCAATTATGCACAATTATTTTACATACACTGGGAACATTTTTGTCATGTCAAATACGAAAAATATCTAGTAACAAGCAAAAAGATCTATTCATTGTCTGAGCACATTTCATATGATACAATTGTGAGAAGGAACAATGGAGTCTGGAAGCAGCAAAAGCTGGTCTTCAGAGCCCGCTTGTTTAATCTCATTTATTCATTCAGTATCTCATGAAATCTCAGGCACTCTGTTGTGAAGAACTGTTTAAGGTTTTATCACTGACACTAACTGCTAATTCAGTCACTTCAGAAATGTATTCTTATGCAAACCATGGCCAACAATGGCAAGCTTGCATTAGGAAGTTAATTTCAGATGTCTTGAAAGATTTACGATGACGGCACTTCATAACCAGCACTGCTTTTTTTCTTTTTGTTTGTCCTTGATAGTAACATATCAGATAGAAAACTGCATTGTGAGGCTCTGTAGTGCTTCAGGGACTAGAACTTTATCAAATTATTGCAGCCTTATGTGGTGAGTGTCTCATTATTATTTATTGTAATTATTATTAATCGCTAGAGATTTATCTTGCTTGGAAGAATTATTTAGTTATTTATTTCAGACAAAAAAATCCAGTTATAAGTATTGAACAAAGCATTCACATTGGAGCATTATTACATCTTTATTCTAAAAAGTTTATTAAATTCAATGGGACAACTGAATATAATTTTAGCCAAATTAAAAGGAAGTCAGTGTTATCACATTCATCTCCACTTTATGCAAATATGCTTTTAATGTAAAATAAGTAATAGTAAAGATAAATTTCCTTTAGAAAGTTTTGTTTTACAGTGATTACATTTTGTAGAGATTGTAGTTTTACAAGTTATAGTATAGTATAGTATAGTATAGTATAGTATAGTATAGTATAGTATAGTAGTTATAAAAATAAAAAGTCAGACTAAGTAATGATTATGAAGCTGAAAATTGGAGGTGTGATGATGAATGTTGTTCGTGCATATGCCCCGCAAGTTAGGGTGTGCGATGGATGAGAAAGAAGATTTTTGGAATGAGTTGGATGAAGTGATGATCAGTGTACCCAAGGGACAGAAAGTGGTGATTGGAGCGGATTTCAATTGAAAAGTTGGTGAAGGGAGCAGAGGAGATGAGGAGGTGATGGGTAGGCATGGTATCAAGGACAGGAATGAAGAAGGTCAGAGGATAGTGGACTTTGCCAAAAGGATGGACATGGCTGTGGTGAATACGTATTTTAAGAAGAGGGAGGAACATCGGGTGACGTGCGAGAGTGGAGGAAGATGCACACAGGTAGATTACATCCTATGCAGAAGAGTTGATTTGAAGGAGATTGAAGACTGCAAAATAGTGGCAAGGGAAAGTGTAATTAAGCAGCAAAGGATGGTGGTCTGTATGATGACGTTGGAGATCAAGAAGAGGAAGAGAGTGAGGGCAGAGCCAAGGATCAAATGGTGGAAGTTGAAAAAGGAAGACTGCAAGGTTGAGTTTAGGGAGGAGGTGAGACAGGCACTGGGTGATAGTGAAGAACTACCAGATATTTGGGAAACTACAGCAGATGTAGTAAGGGTGACAGCAAGAAGGATGCTTGGCATGACATCTGGAAAGAGGAAGGAGGAAAAGGAAACCCGGTGGTGGAATGGGGAAGTACAGGAGAGTATACAGAGGAAGAGGATGGCAGAGAAGAAGTAGGATAGTCAGAGAGATGCAGAAAGTAGACAAGAGTACAAGGAGATAAGGCACAAGGTGAAGAGAGAGGTGGCAAAGGCTAAAGAAAAAGCGTATGATGAGTTGTATGAGAGGTTGGACACTAAGGAGGAAGAAAAGGATCTATACCGATTGGCTAGACAGAGAGACCGAGCTGGGAAAGATGTGCAGCAGGTTAGGGTGATAAAGGATAAAGATGGAAACATACCCACAAGCGAGGAGAGAGTGTTAAGCAGATGGGAAGAGTACTTTAAGAGGCTTATGAATGAAGAGAACGAGAGAGAGAAGAGGTTGGATGATGTGGAGATAGTGAATCAGGAAGTGCAACGGATTAGCAAGGAGGAAGTAAGGACAGCTATGAAGAGGATGAAGAATGGAAAAGCCGTTGGTCCAGATGACATACCTGTGGAAGCATGGAGGTGTTTAAAAGAGATGGCAATGGAGTTTTTAACCAGATTGTTTAATGGAATCTTGGAAAGTGAGAGGATGCCTGAGGAGTGGAGAAGAAGTGTACTGGTGCCGATATTTAAGAATAAGGGGGATGTGCAGAAATGTAGTAAATACAGGGGGAAAAATTGATGACCCACAGCATGAAATTATGAGAAAGAGTAGTGGAAGCTAGGTTAAGAAGTGAGGTGATGATTAGTGAGCAGCAGTATGGTTTCATGCCAAGAAAGAGCACCACAGATGTGATGTTTGCTCTGAGGGTGATAATGAAGAAGTATAGAGAAGGCCAGAAGGAGTTGCATTGCGTCTTTGTGGACCTGGAGAAAGCATATGACAGTGTCCTCGAGAGGAGTTGTGATATTGTATGAGGAAGTTGGGAGTGGCAGAGAAGTATGTAACAGTTGTACAGGATATGTACAAGGGAAGTGTGACAGTGGTGAGGTCTGCGGTAGGAGTGACGGATGCATTCAAGGTGGAGGTGGGATTACATCAGGGATCGGCTCTGAGCCCTTTCTTATTTGCAATGGTGATGGACAGGTTGACACACGAGATTAGTTAGGAGTCCTCGTGGACTATGATGTTTGCAGATGACATTGTGATCTGTAGCGATAATAGGGAGCAGGTTGAGGAGACCCTGGAGAGGTGGAGATGTGCTCTAGAGAGGAGAGGAATGAAGGTCAGTAGGAACAAGACAGAATACATGTGTGTAAATGAGAGGGAGGTCAGTGGAATGGTGAGGATGCAAAGAGTAGAGTTGGCGAAGGTGGATGAGCTTAAATACTTGGGATCAACAGTACAGAATAATGGTGATTGTGGAAGAGAGATGAAAAAGAGAGTGCAGGAAGGGTGGAATGGGTGGAGAGGAGTGTCAGGAGTGTTTGTGACAGACGGGTATCAGCAAGAGTGAAAAGGAAGGTCTAGAGGACAGTAGTGAGACCAGCTATGTTATATGGGTAGGAGACGGTGGCACTGACCAGAAAGCAGGAGACAGAGCTGGAGGTGGCAGAGTTAAAGATGCTAAGATTTGCATTGGGTTTGACGAGGATGGGCAGGATTAGAAATGAGTACATTAGAGGGTCAGCTCAGGTTGGACGGTTGGGAGACAAAGTCAGAGAGGCGAGATTGCATTGGTTTGGACATGTGCAGAGGAGAGATGCTGAGCAGGATGCTAAGGATAGAGCTGCCAAGCAAGAGAAAAAGAGGAAGACCTAAGCGAAGGTTTATGGATGTGGTCAGAGAGGACATGCAGGTGATGGGTGTAACAGAACAAGATGCAGAGGATAGAAAGATATGGAAGAAGATGATCCGCTGTGGCGACCCCTAATGGGAGCAGCCGAAAGAAGAAGAAGAAGTGCTTGTAGTTATACTATACACTACTGGAACAAAAAGTTAGGTTTAATATGAGGGCCTGCTTTATACAGTACATGGAGTATTTATTATTTATATAGTGATCAGTGCTCCTGCCTCGTGGTTCCTTTGTAAAAATCACTTTGTTGAGTCTACATGTTCTCCCCATATCAGCACGCATCTCCTTCAGGTCTTCTAGTTTTCCTTCCATTAACTATCTATAAAGATAGACAAAATAACATGTGAGTGTCACATATGTGTGTATCTTGGGCCTCTTGTAGGGATGAATTGTGAAAATGTACATTTCCACAGGACTGTGACCTAGAAGAAATTTAATTCAACTCTCCATCAAGCACTTATACTATAAAATGATCCTGGAAGTCTGAAGTTCTCCTCATTCTAAATTTTGGTGACACAAACGTGGCGAAAATGGCTAAATGTCCCAAAATGGTTAAACAGAAAAAAAATATACAGACTGCATGCATTACACTAAAAGAAAATTTAAAGACAAGTAAATTGCATAATAAGTTGGTTTATTTCCTTCCATGAATGAATTAAATTTCAAAATAATTCAGCCATTAAATGTTTAAATAACAAGTAAGTTGCAATTATCCTTTGCTCAGGCTCTCTAAACAAATGTAGGCCATTAGCGGCTGCTTTAGGTGGCCAGGAGCACTGAGTGATGCTGATCTTTGAGAAAAAAGATGGTCTCAGCTAAACAGTGTCTATATATTTTTGTATTTTGTTATATGAGTCATGATACCCTCAGTAACACATATTTACTAAATAGGAATGATTGTTCTTTTTTAATTTACTGTTTAAACAAAAATGCTCCAGCAAATGCATAAATAATTGCAATAATTTTCTGTGTCTGAAGATGGCCCCATGCTAGCTTACTCAGAACCAGCTGAATAGATCTGAGTTTAGTCATATTACTTTAGGTCTGTGTAACATGAAAACACAATTATGGGATTTGTCTGTGTATGCGGTCCAAATAATTTCCAGTCTGTCACAAAGATATTGGCTCATGTTGACTTCCGCATGTCTGATAATCATTTCCAATTATCTGAATTCTTTTTTTGACTTGGGTAGTAATCGTAGTTGTCAAGCTGAAGAGAGAGATACAGACAGGCCACAAAGGCTACAAGTAGGGGCCAACATGTGTAGGGGATTTGGTGAAGCCATGAAGAATCACTTTTGGTTAACTTTAAAGACACTCTACAATAAACAAAATTAAATAAACGAAGAATATACCTGAGCCAGGGATGAGAGCCTGGTGGAAATATGACAACCTCGAACTGGGTTTGGAGAGACAGATATTCAAATTTAGGCATTTAATTAAAATTGGCCTACTGTATGGTTTCTGGGGCAATAGATATTATGAACAAATTTTAATAAATGTGATTCTATAAAAACAACAATTCTCTCCAAAGAATTCTGCACTCCATATGCTGACGGGAGGTGATTGGTAAGGGAGGAATAGCTTTAGGAGTGCAAAATACAACCTGCCAGCCCTGCTTGAATTGTTCAACACAAATCCTTGCCTATATAATATGAATATTGCAAAGATTTTAAAAGTCTTCCCTCCTCGTCCATATGATTTACCAATAGACTTGTTACCACACGTGCTGTTACCTTAAGGGAAAATATATGCTCTCTCTTGCCCATGTGGATAAGCACATTCGGAATAATTTGGCTATTGGCCCAAGTGGACTGGCCTTTTTCTTTATTCAGGAAAAGAACATACTCTCAGACTGTGTATTGATTAGCATTAAATAAATAACATCACCATTAAAATAATCCCCCACCTTCCTTAGGAGTTCTCAGTACTCAGTCAGGTTCCTGGTTTCATCATCTTTACTAAACTCGGTCTGAAACTTTGCAGATTTCTTGTTATGCCTTATGGGCTTTCTAATGCTTCAGTTGTATTTCACTCAAATGTAAATGACTTTTTTGTGATATTTTGTGAGTATATCTCTTAGCATATATAGGCAATATTTTGTAAAACATGTCTGTGAAGTCAATGTACTATCCAGAAAACTCTTCACAGTCATTCCTTGCTCCACCTCATAGTTCATGTGTCATAACTGAAACTTATCTAGAGGTTCATCTCCACCAGCACAAGGGGAGATGAAGTGGAATACAAGATTCAGTCTAATATTAATTTAAAAAAATGTGGTTCAGAGGTTTTTTATTGTGCCCATTGGCTGGGATATGGTGATGAACATTCCAACATTCATGCTCCCTGTCTGCTCCAGGTCGTCTTCCTTTGAAACCTGATTGGCACATTTAGAGCTTGTGTCTTAATTATTACTTTTATTTAATCTTTGCTTTTGTTCTCATCATTTTGCTGTTTTTAGTATAGTTCTTTAATGGCAGTGACTTTTAGCAACAACCTCTGGGTCTACCACAGTCATTAAGTAACAACACCTAAGAAAATAACAATAAAATAATTACAAATAAGCTGCAATTATGTACAGACTGAACACAAGTAAAGTAATAAACTGGATTTTGGAATGTTATTGTATTTAGCTGTACATACAGCAACATATTGTTCAGAGATTTAACAAGTAATCCAGTAATGCTTGTAATACTGGTGCTGTAGAGTGGTGATGTGTTGTGTGTTTGTCAGTCCATACAAGTAAGAATTTCACTGTACTCTGTTAATGTGATAATGTGGAAGAATAATTTTAGGGTAACATAGCATTCATCTTAAAGAAATAGCATAAAGGCTTAATAAATGTCAGAAACCTGTTTAGGCACACCAGGAAACCAGATAAAGGTCAAGTGAACAACAAAATGTACACTGAAATAGAAGAATTGGTTTAGGAAAAATACTGAGAAATAATGTACCAGAAGAAAGGTTGATGTAATGTACTGGGCGGCACGGTGGTAGTGCTGCTGCCTCGCAGTAAGGAGACCTGGGTTCACTTCTCGGGTCCTCCCTGCATGGGGTTTGCATGTTCTCCCCGTGTCTGTGTGGGTTTCCTCCCACAGTCCAAAGACATGCAGGTTAGGTGCATTGGCGATCCCTAGTGTGTGTGCTTGGTGTGTGTGCCCTGCAATGGGCTGGCATCCTACCCAGGATTTGTTTGTGCCCTGTGCTGGCTGGGATTGGCTCCAGCAGATGCCCATGACCCTGTGTTAGGATATAGCGGGCTGGACAATGACTGACTGACTGACAAAATGTACTGAAGGATGACTAAGAGATAACTAAAAAATCAGCAGATGTTCTATAAATGAGAATGGACAGTTGTTATATGCACAGAATTTTCAACGGTGGTGGTGCAACTCAAATGTATAAGAAGAACCAGAATATAATATAATAGACTTTAATTTTATATAAATCATTTGGGTGTACACCAATGAACCAACCAGAGTAAAATGTATGCATTGATTGACAGTGTATGTAAATTCAGTAGTTTATAAAATAAACCTCTGTTCTTTGTTTCTCGGACCATTCTGATCATTCTGACCATGCTGTAACAGACTGCTTTTAAAGAATGCTCCCTCTATGGCATTTTGCTGAGGAGTAGTTAAAAAATACAAGGAACAGCTTTTCTCCTGCCTGATTACTGAATTGTCCTATTAGAGGATGTTTCTTTCTTTAATAAGATGTTAAATTTCGACCACAATAATAACCCTATAAACCTTATGCCAAACATATGTGTTATGTTGTTGCAGTGCTATTATTTAAAGTGCTTCCCTCAACATACTGTCTTTGACTCTTGACCTGGAGTTTATTTTTTAATGTTTTACAGTTTCCCCTTGGCCTCTAAAAATAATTGAAACTACATTTTGAGGTTTTATAGGTCAAGGATTCTGGTCGTCACTTTGATGTGTTGTATCTGCTGCATTTGTAATTGTGTTTAAAGGTAAATACATACTTCTTCAGCACTAGCTTGTTTCAGTAATAAGTGCCACCATTTTGAGTATCCGTGGTTATGGATCTGTTATGGACTGTTGGGCAACACCTCCTAGGATAATGGCTTATAAGTCAACAACACAGACCATTCATCATCCTTCAGATTTGTGGATATAACCAAATACCTAGTGTTTTTGTTTTTTTTTTTTTGTTTGAACAAATTTGTGCATGGTCTTGAACTCTTTTCTACCCCTCAGCTAAGATTTACTTCTAACATTTTGGTATTGGATCTATACAATATGTTTAATTTCTGACATTCTTGGTTCAACGCTCTACTTATGAATGTTGTCTTAAGTTGTAGGCTGTGTTACTAAATCTTGTCTTACTGGTTTTGAGCTTGGCTGGTTACTTTTTACAATCCATGCTTCCAAAAAAGATTTACTAACAACTTCTGCCTGCCTCATGACCTTGATTCTGCCTTTCTCTACTTGTGCTGCCTTTCCTCAGTTTGTCATACTGGACACTTGCTCATTTGCTGTATTCAAAACAATAATATGTTTGTTGACTGTGCCATTGGTTTTGTGTTTTTGGTTTCATGATGGATTCTTGTTGTTCCTCCTGATGTTTCTGACCTTTGTCTGTAATCTGAGTGTAAGTTTGCCTACTCTTCCTTCTATTTTGCTCTACATTATCTTCAAAGCAAGAAGATGGTCTCTGAAACAGAACATTACAATGAACATTACACTGGTATGTAGAAAATCTCTATATAAAATGACAAAACATCCAACATCTAGCATCTATGCTCAGGAGTAATGTCATCTGGTGTCCACAGGAGGGCCGCAATGTCTGATGAACAAAGGCAACAAGACATAAAAGAAAAAGGGACGTAAGGGGTAGCATGTCTGGTGAACAAATCCAACAAGATGCATAAAGAAAGACAGTTTCACAATTTGATCGAAACAGATGGTGTATCCAGTAGGGGGCATCAGCTCCCTTTTTGGAATGAGTTCTTCTGTAATTGCGGCGTGTTACATAACCTGAATCTTTATAGATATGATATTGAAAGGCGATACCCCTCCCATAGTGATACGGTGGTAAGAAATCACATAGGATAAATAACTTAGCTTTCTTTAATGATGGCTTACGCTGCATAACAGATGAAAGAAGCCATGATAAGAACCCAGTTCGGGAGTGGGGGCCCGATGTGTAGAGTATGCCAGTTTTGTCTCTGCGTTGGAAGAATTTTCCAGATCGGATGACATTATCTCCTATCCTTCCGTCGGTTTCAAAGGTGTGCCGGGCAATGTTCCAAGGCTTTATACTCTTTCTCCATGTGCAGGCCCCCACTTAAGTAAATAATTCAATTCCAGACAAGTCAAAGAGAGGATACAATTTCATGCTGAGTTTGACACACAGAAATAGTGCACATTGCCCATTTTGTAGTTGTCATTAACTTGTCTTGTCTTAAAATGCTTATCTAGCAGTTCTTATATGGCAAACTCCTGTGTGCTAAATCTGGCTCTGTGTCAACTGTGCATGTCAGTAGAAAAAGGCAGACTTATAATATATATTTGCACAGAGCACAGTGACATATTAAGGTTATACATTTATTACAGATGGACTTACCGTTATACTATTTTGCCTCTTTTACTAAATGGGCATTTCACTGTGCTAATTTATAATAATTATAAAGAAAGTGAGACTTTAGTGCCATGAATAAAGTTCAAGTGCACTCTGATCTGTCCCATGAGTGGTTTTAGGTCAATCTCATGTAAGATAGATTTACTTAAATGTGTGATACAGTGATATAAGACACAAACCTAAGAGATAATTAGGCAAATACTGGAGTTGAAGCAATTCTGTGAAACAAGACATGTGCTCAGGTCATTGCATGCCTTTTTTTCAAAATACATAAAGTATGGAAGATAAAACTGAGCCCCTATGCAGCAAGATGAATGAGGGCTGCTATGGCACTGGCCCGATTTTCACATTTCATATCTTATTAAATTATTTTCCAGTCTGCCTTCACTTATTAAAATAAAGGCTATCCCAGCTCAGTTATTTAAGTGAGCACTGAGGTAATTATAATTAACCCGCTTCAAAATAATTAAATACTGTCATTTTTTTTTTTTTGTAACAAATCTATTCACCATTCTGAGACTTTGAGGCTTGTTTTAATAACGCCAGTGACGCAAACGTTACAGATGGAGTAGCAAAGTGTATGAAAGCTTGCATGTTATTTATACTGCTGTCCTTTGTGCAGTGACGCTGCCAGACTGTTTATCTGCAAAAAATTTTATTTTATGCGATTCTGCTGTCAGTCTCTAAATAATAATTTATGCAATTTATCGTTTAGCATAAGAAAGTGTACAGTAATGGCTAAGCAAACATACAGGTATATTTGACTGCATGATTGTTATAGTATATTATATTATCTATTCAAATTCTTGTTTGACTGGGGTACTTTTGAGTACCCCAGTCCCCCCCCCCCCCCCCCTTTCTCCTCGATCTCTTTAAGAGCCAACAAACACATTTTCACCATTCAATGTTATAGTGGGCTAGAGACAGTCCTTGCAGCATCAGGTACAATGCAGGACAAAACCCTGGACTGGACACTAGTATATCAAAGGGCCCATTAACATACACACAACACTAATGAATTATCATTTGGAAAAACAGGATACCTGCAGATCAACCTCCAAAGAAACTGGAAGGATCTTCAATATTCACAAAGACAACAGAAGGCCACAGGAATCATTAGAACATTATATAATTATAACAATTATAACAAGAAGAGGTAATTCAATCCAAACAACCTCATCCACCATATTCACTTAGATTATGCAAAATAACATCAATTCTACCACAATGCTTCAAAATTTATTCAATGTGACTATGATCCTTTTGTTGAAGAAAACATTTCTGACATTTCAGTGAAACCTGCCCTTAATGAGACTCTAACTGTGTCTCCTTGATCTTGTTGCAGATGGTCCTGTAGGAACAGGGAAAACATTTGTCTACAAAACCCTGATTCATACTATCAGAGCTAGGGGGGACATTCCTACAATTGTAGCATCTACAGGAATAGCTGCAACATTGTTACCGGGTGGACGAACTGCACATTCCCTTTTTAAAATACCGTCGGAGCTGAGTACTATTTCCACATGCAACATCAAACCTCCTCGCCACAAGCTCAACATCTTCTGCAATCCAAATTGATAATATGGGATGAGGCGCCAATGACACATGCATACGCATTCCAGGCAGTTGACAGGTTATTACGTGACCTCACGGGTGTCACACAGCCATTTGGAGGCAAAACAATACTATTGGGTGGAGATTTCCGACAAATACTCCCCGTCATTATGCGTGGCTCCCGAGCACTTACTGTCGCCAGTTGCATTAACAAGCAACCTTTGTGGCATCACATGCATGTTCTTACACTGATGACAAATATAAGAGCTCTTCCTGAAGAACAAAATTTCGCAAAATGGCTACTTGATGTTGGAGACGGGAAAAACGGAACACCTGTGACTTTGCCTTCACATTGTTTTCCTTTTATTGCTGATCACATTCAACAATTATATGGCGACATCGACTTCTCAACTGTCAATCTGGAACAACTCAGTACGTGAGCTATATTAAGCGTCACCAATGAAGACTCGCTACCCTTTAATGAACAAGTACTGAAACTTATCCCTACCAACGAAGTAACTTTCACCAGTGTTGACTCAATCGTCACAGACGATCCTGCAGATCAACTTTCATTCCCCAAAGAATTTCTTAATAGTCTTACTCCCACTGGCATGCCTCTGCATAAACTCAAAATTAAAATTGGTTCAGTCATCATGCTTCTCATGAACCTCATCCCAGCAAAAGGTCTCTGTAATGGCACTAGACTTTCTGTTACCAGCATTCACTGCAATGTACTGGAGTGTAAGACTATCACATCTGCTACCTCACAAACCGTCCTTATTCCCCAGATTTCCCTGACCCCATCAGATTCAAATTTGCCTTTTACTTTTACACGCAGACAATTTCTTGTTAGATTGGCGTTTGCAATGACTATTAATAAGTCACAGGGCCAAACTTTCAAAAAGATATGCCTGTATCTGCCAAAACCTGTTTTCACTCAGAGACAATTTTATGTTGCTCTCTCCAGAGTTCCATCTTTTCATTCACTGACAGTTGTATCCTCAAACCCTTCCCATTTGCACATCTGTGTCTTTCAGGAAGTGTTCACACATCAATAAATAATTATGCGGCATATGCTACGCCGCGGGTTGGCTAGTTTATTTTAAAGTAACAGCTGCAATCCAGTGTACTACGTCCTTTCATACTTTTAAACACTTCGATCATATTACCTGTGGAATTTGACCCCCAGACAGACAGACTCAGAAACACACATGGTTTATTTTACTTTTCTACATAACACAATGCAACCACAAATCTTCTCAATAACTCAGTCCTTATCTTTTTGCCTTTCTTTTCTTCACTGCCTCCACTCCTCTCTTGTAAGCTCCATCTTCTTCTGCCCGATTCTGGCTCCCTGAGTGGAGTGAGGTGGCCTCTTTTATACCACACCCGGAAGTGTTCCAGGTATTCCTTAATCAAGTTCTGGCAGCACTCCCGGGTGAGGCAGAACTGCTGCAGACCACAGCTCCGGAATTGTCCAGGCGCCCCCTGGTGGTGGCCACTTGAGCTTCAAAGCCCCATGCCTGTGGCCCCAATGCAACCCAGGGTGGCTGCCCTTTCACATCCCAGGGAATGGCTTGCCCTTTACTCGGTCCCCTGCTCTTTCAGGCTTCCCATGGCATGATCCCCGGCCATCCATCACACACCTCTTAGGCCGGGTTTATACTTCACACGGCACGACGCATGCTGCAGTGGATGCTCCACTTTACGTAAATACTGGTGGAATCCACCAGATGGCAGTGTGAGATATTATCACGGTGAGAACATGCTCGGCTTCTCTGTGTTTCTTAGAACACCCATTACATTCTGATGAAACTTTACCGCAACATCTCTGAAAATGATGTTTATTGATTAAATCCATCAATCCAGGGATGTGTCCATTCCAGCAAGCATTGGGCACGAGTGAGAAACAATCCCTGGACGAGGCCTCAGCTCATCGCAAGGTGAATACAAGCACACACAAACACTGGCGTCATTTTAGTGGCATCAAATCCCCAAATCTGCATATTTTTGGAAGGAAACTGGAGCACAGTGTGGAATCCAAGCAATGGATACCAGAGACATGACTCCCTGCGAGACAGCAGTCGTGTCACCCCCATGTGACGGAGGTAAAAAGCTTAGGGGTAATTGTTGACTGTAATCTGAATTTTAAATCGCATATTAATCAGATCACTAGGACAGCATTTTTTCACTTAAGAAACATAAGTAAAGTTAGACCTCTTATATCACTGAAAGATGCTGAGAAATTAGTTCACGCGTTTGTTTTCAGTCGACTAGATTACTGTAACGCACTCCTCTCAGGACTACCCAAGAAAGACATAAATCGTTTGCAACTAGTGCAGAATGCAGCTGCTAGAATCCTAACTAGGAAAAGAAAATCCAAACACATTTCTCCAGTTCTGATGTCACTACACTGGTTACCTGTGTCATTCAGGATTGACTTTAAAATTCTGCTTATGGTTTATAAAGCCTTAAATAATCTCGCCCCTTCTTATATATCGGAGTATCTGACACCTTATATTCCAAATCGTAACCTCAGATCCTCAAATGAGTGTCTCCTTAGAATTCCAAGAACAAAACTTAAAAGAAGTGGTGAGGCGGCCTTCTGCTGCTATGCACCTAAAATCTGGAATAGCCTGCCAATAGGAATTCGCCAGGCTAATACAGTAGAGCACTTTAAAACACTGCTGAAAACATATTACTTTAACATGGCCTTTCTATAACTTCAATTTAACTTAATTTAACTTAATCCTGATACTCTGTATGCTCAATTTCCTCATAATAACTATTCAGGGTAGCTCTAAAATCCGTACTGACCCCTACTCTCTTTTCTGTTTCTTTTTCCGGTTTGTTTGTGGTGGTGGCCTGCGCCACCTCCACCTACTCAAAGCTTCATGATGCTCCAACAATGATGGATGGACTAAAAGGCAGAATTCTACGTGACCATCATCATCAAGCCTTTCCGTGAGAACCCTAAATCCAAAGAGGACTGTTTCATTTATGTTAGGTAGAATGCCCAGAGGGGACTGGGCGGTCTCATGGTCTGGAATCCCTACAGATTTTATTTTTTTTCTCCAGCCGTCTGGAGTTTTTATTTTGTTTTTTCTGTCCCCCCTGGCCATTGGACCTTACTCTTATTCGATGTTAATTAATGCTGATTTATTTTGTTTTCGTATTGTGTTTTTTATTTTTCTATTCTTTATTATGTAAAGCACTTTGAGCTACTGTTTGTATGAATATGTGCTATATAAATAAATGTTGTTGTTGTTGTTGTTGATGTGTGTAATTATTAGCAGTATTCATTATTTAAACAAAATTAATGATTTATCTGTAAAATGTAACATACACACTTTAATGCATTTCACCGTGAAAGTGATATCAAGTATAAATCTAAAGATTCTAAATGAAATGTGCAGAGAGTTGGAATATCATATATTTAATGTGTTCTGTGTGGTGATCTATTGCTGCTTGCCTTAGTGAATAAAAACTGGGATGACGTTTACGATGGTCTGCTTTAATGATAAAGTAAATTACGAGGTTAAAGTGGACATTTCGAGACTAAAGCCGAAATTTCCGCTTTAATCACAAAATACACATTTTCACCATATCCTTAATTTTTTTTCTCAGTGGCTCAAATACAGCACTGTACATTATGTTGCTGTAATGGAGTTGCAAAAAAAAAAAAGAGGGCCAAACATGGTATGTGAGACTTTTAAAATGTATTGTGTTATTATGATTGGGAATTTGCGACGCTTGAATATAAAAGCACCACGAATGCATCTGTATGTTGGCATTTTGCCTCACCACATCGAACCATTAATCAAACATTGAAGCACGCACATCGATCTCATAGGATCCGCAAAGCGGCCTTCT
This sequence comes from Polypterus bichir lapradei, assembly GCA_026402145.1. Classification (NCBI taxonomy): domain Eukaryota; kingdom Metazoa; phylum Chordata; class Cladistia; order Polypteriformes; family Polypteridae; genus Polypterus; species Polypterus bichir. Next base: position 25,575,511 of record JANRMT010062856.1, on the reverse strand, counting down.
GTCACATGTAGACAGTAAACAGAGACTCTGACGTCACATTCCAACTTTTAGCACACTTGGCCCCCCGACTTTTTGCTGGTACTGCAACTCGCGCACGCGTCGCGTTAATTTCTGAGGACCTGGTCAGAGGACGCATCAAATGAACGCTGAAAATGCGTGGCAGCCATGATGCGGGCGCGTACACGTTCTGAGCGTGAAGTATAAACGAGCCCTTAATCTCAATTTGCTTAAACTGAAAAGGTTCAGCTTCTTCCATCTCTCCATCTCCAGCTCATAGCTCCCAGTCTCGGAAGTAACCTCTTCTCTGGACTTTCTCTAGCACGATTATATGTTTTTTTTGCAATATGGAGACCAAAACTGGTAGTTAATAATATCAACAAATTAATCTGAAATAAAAGACAGCATGATGATGCAGTAATATAAGAAGCTTTCCCAATATACCAGCCACTTAGATCTGATTCTTTTGCAGGATCAAGACTGGGTGGAGATTGCTCTTTCTACTCCTTTTTCTATTATTTTTATATTTATGTCATCCTCTTGCAGCCCAAAGAAACTCAAATTAAGAGGACTGAACCTTTACGGGTCACCGTTGATGACTGCCCCATTCTTGTGTGTTTCCTGCTTAACATGCAGTTCAGCAATGTAATGTTCTGGCCCTACCCAATAATGAAAATGTGGCATTAGAAATTGAATTGATAGATTAATCTTAACAAACCTGTCTCATTGCATGATTATAAGAATAAGTGTATTAAAGACAGAAACACAGTCATTTATAGTTGATCTTTGTAAACTGTTTTAGATTTATACCTAAGTATATTTTTGACCCATTTCAAAGTCATTGAGCTGAAACATATACCAACTGTGGATTGAACAAAAAAATCCTCCTTTCTTCTCCTCAGGGACTTCTTTTCAATTTCTTTCTTCTCGTGACAGATCATAGAATAACTGAAAAGATTAATTCTGTTTATGAAGCAATTGCTGCCAGCTCTATTAGAGAAAAACTCACATGACATGAGGAGAATTTGCAAATTCCACATGTATGATATAACTATCCATCCATTTTCCAACCTGCTGAACCCGAACACAGGGTCACAGGGGTCTGCTGGAGCCAATCCCAACCAACACAGGAAACAATCCCAGGCAGGGTGCCAACCCACTGCAGGACACACACAAACACACCCACACACCAGTGCCAATTTAGAATCGCCAATCCATTTAACCTGCATGTCTTTGGACTGTGGGAGGAAACCAGAACGCCCGGAGGAAACCCACGCAGACACAGAGAGAACATGCAAACTCCATGCAGGGAGGACCCGGGAAGCAAACCTGGGTCTCCTAACTGCAAGGCAGCAGCGCTACCACTGCACCACCGTGCCACCCTATGATATAACTACCAGGATACAAATTCAATTCTTTATTGTCATGTGTACAAGTACAAGTACAAGTACTATGTAAATTGAAATGCTTGCTTGCATGTGACCCTGCAGACAGTGAACATAGACAAAAAAACACTCAATAAATAAATGAATATAAATAAGTGAATAAATAAAACCAGAATCCTATGAATAAATAGAGACAGTGGCAGAAGTATATGTGCAGGTAGCAGTGGAGGTTACCGATTTTTCATGAGTTGGGTAGAAACTGTTCCTGAACCTGGAGGTGCACGTCCGGATGGACTTTAGTTGCTACCCAGATGGGAGGAGGGTGAAAAGTGACAGTGTAGGGTGGCTGGGATTCCGCCTGATACGGTTCATTTTCCTGAGACAGCGTGTAGTGTGGATATCATGGATCGCAGGGAGCTGTGTGCCCGTGATCTGCTGTGCTGTGTTCACCACATGCTGCGGAGCTCTGCAGTCCTGAACTGAGCAGTTGCTGTACCAGGATGTCATACATCCTGTCAGGATGGATTCCACAGTACACCTGTAGACTCTGCACAGGGTTGTGGGGGACGTCCGGGCCTTACTCAGTCTCCTGAGGAAGTAGAGGCGTTGTTGGGCTTTCTTGACTACTGCTGCAGTGTGACTTGCCCATTTAATTGACTAAAGCTTTGAAGCAGCATTACTACCCAGAGCTCTTGTATGCCTCTCTTTTCTAGTTCCAGTATTGAATATGAAAAAAAGTTATTGTAAAGATGATATTGTCTGCTGGTGTCCACCTGCCCATCTTTGAACAGGTAGTTGAAGGCCCATGGGACTTTGCCAACTCTGTCTTTGTGTGCTTTGTAAACCAAAAAATGCTTATTACGTCATACTCTGAGTTATCTTGTGAATGTTGCTACAAGAAAAGTCTGTTTCAGCACCACTACAGTGCCCTCTGGTTACTGTGTTTGTATAATGGGAGTTGGAATTAAGTCCATTCAGTGTGGGCATCAGACTCCACTAAGGGTGCATCTTGTTGTCTCTCCTATTAAGACTTTCCTGTCTTAGAAGTCTGTGGATTGCATCTTTGCTGTTTCCAGAGGACATTGTCCTTGTGGTCTCATTGGACTTTGACCTCTGGTATACACTGGAGCAGTGTGTGATACAGTTGAGTTGAGAATTATCACCTCCAAATAGGACATCCTCATGTCCCTGGAAAAAAGTGGCTTGTTCTCTTTATGTACAGGGTAAGGCTCTATCCGAAGAGGAGGAATTCCAGTGCCTTGGGGTCTCCTTCAAGAGTGGGAGGAAAGGTGATTATGGATGGAACAATGAATCTGTGCTGCAGTGATCATGAAACTGACCAACAGATTGGTGCAGACTTTTTACCACACCATGATAGTGAAGGTTTTAATTTTACCATTGTCAACCTAAGTTCCCATCCTGTCCTATGGTGTACTTGATGGTGACTCCTGTTGTGCACTTGAAGGTGACAGGCTGCAGTAAAGAGTAAAAGTGGCCAAAATGAGGTTGCATCGCAGGGTTGCTAGGGTTTCTTTGTATGAAATTGTAAGACGCCCAACACTATGAGAGAACCCCATATGATCCAGCTGAGTTGGTTTGACATGTAGGTGTGACACCCCGGGTAAGGACCCAGTTGTACAACTCCTGACTTGGGGTGTCAGTAGACGAGACAGAGCAACCAAGGGATGGAGTAAGAGACACTCAGACTAAAAAAAAATAAAAATTCAAAATCAGGAATCTGTTTTATTCCAACAATGTGCATACTATGTTACAAAGAAATGTATTGCAAAAAAAATATATATATATATTTACAAAGTCCAATGCAGAGACACTTCCCAAAAGAAAAATGAGTGCAGGTGTTATAATATTTACAGTGGCTTCCAAATCAAAAGTGAAAAAATGACTAACACAGAAAAAAAAAAACCTCTTCCAGCTCCTTCATTCAATTACAAAACTGATCAGGAAAGACAGGCAAAAATAAATAAATAATCAAAACAAAATGAAATGAATAGACTAAGCACCTATTATATACACAACAAACAGTACGTACTGTATCTCCACTACTCAATTAAATAAATCAGCAGCACAGATCTACACTACGGCTTGAAGACCTGGTCAAAACTTGGTTTTATATCCCGAGCCCTTTTGACCATCCGATCTGCCTTTACGGTTCCCGCGGACTTCCAGTAATCAGACAAGTCGGGAGGTGTACCATTCAACAGCACCTGCTCAGGTACAGTCCACGCTATTTAAATGTTCTCTCTCCCCCGCGCGTGTACCCGTCTGTCTTGTTGACCTGTGGGCTTCCCGTTTAGCATCTGTTAGTAATACCTTACTTTTTCTGCCGCGTTCATTCCTATACTTTGCCACACCTTTGAATTCCTTTTTTTGACGGCTACTTTAAAAGGAAGCTTTCAATCCTTCAGACCTGTCCTGTTAAATATATATTATATAAATATGTTAAATATACCACTTTCGCCCTCTCTCCTCCAGCGGTTATGGAAGCGCGCCTCCGCACTCGGCCGCAAGAAACCGTGAGCTCGCTCGAAAAACGGCCACGGACGCGCGCCTCGGCGTCGGCAAGTTTGAGTCCCACGGCTCGCTCTCGGAGCACCTGTAGGCCTCCAGGCAAGCCCTTCGAACATCCCGGCGATCAAAACTTTCTACTGCTCCAGTGTTAATCAGCGTAGGGTCGATAAAACAGGTAAACAAAAACTTTATTTCTTTTACATTTTTCTTTCCAAATGTCCGTGATAAGCCGATCGGCTGCCTCTTTATTTGCATTATTTACGGCCTCTGAAGCTGGCTTATCACAGTAGGATGGTGGGTAGGACACCAAGCACTGGGGCTTAGGAAGCACATCCAATAGCAGAAACTGGTACATGTTGGAGACCTGGGGGCATCTGCCAGTTCCCCAGGAGGATCCAAAGATAGAGTGACCTGGTCTGCTCAGCTTGGCATGCTGTCCTCATTACCTTTAACCAGGAAAAGCAAACTAGGAGATCTTTTTTCCTGAGACCTGAAACACTCGCTTACACTTCCTTCTGTTGTTCTAGAGCCATCTCATCTACCTTCATTAGATGTTTATGTTGCTTTATTGTCATTTATTAATACACTCGTCTGAGAGGGAAAAAAAAACATTCTGCATAACAGTCAAAAGAAAACCGGTATGAAAAAAATTAAAAAACAGTTTGTTCTTACTGAAGTGATTGTTAATATAAAAATGGTAATAGAAATACGATTATGTGTCACATTCAATTACAAGTGATGGAGACACAGGTAAATGACTGAACCATAGGTATGTGAGGAAACGGAAAGGAATTATGAAATAAGCATGCATAAAAACACCTGACAGCAATTCTATTTTATTCCTCTCAGAATATTAATTTTTCTGCTGGTTTTCCTGCTTCTATTCTTTCATTACATTTATTTGCACTTATTTATACATTTCGTCCAAATAATAATAAGGAAGGCGAGCGATCTGTGTCTCAGATTTGTGTTTTTTGACCGGGTTAAGTTGTAGGATTAACCTCTGGTTTGGGCTCTACCTCTCATCGTCAGTTTATCTGGTGGAATATACAGCCATTGGTGTATCTCCTTTAAGAGAAGACATGGCCATACATTTGTGTACAGGTGTATAAGACCTTCAATTCCAGAGAATAAAAAAATGTATAGGTAAGTTTGATCTTTTTAGTAATAAAGGAGAGCTTTCCAATTGTGCCCAAAAACACAAGCTCTGATTTGGTTGTCACAGGAGTTTATATCCATTGCAGTCCAAAGGCAGATATTGCAAAATAAAATCAGAAAACTGAAAGCGATGATCCTCAAGGTGCAGGCAAATACAATAAGAAAATACTAAAAGCTGTTTAGAGATTATTGTACAAGTGTTCCTTAATGGGGCTCTTGGAGCCCCTAATAATACAACAGAAACCTGGATCTTGTATGATATCTTTATGTTGAATATCTGCATTAGAGAAAAGGAAAAAAAAAAACGGGCAACTGCAGCTTGCAGTTGTCCGAAAGAAATATTGATTCATTCATTCATTTGGTCATTGAATTTTAAATCCAGGTTAGCTCTATGCAGGGCTAATATATAGACATATGACATTACCAAAGAACAATAAGGTGAATACTTAGAACAAATGGATAAAGCTGGCTGATTGCTATGGGTACTAAAATCAAAGCTGCCTCCTCCTATGGGCAAGATCATGCACTGTGCCGGGGGCCTGTGATTGGAGGATCAATGTGGGAGGAGGGGTCAGTTGGGGGTTCACAGGCCTCTGCGAATAAGGAGCTCCTCTGGACAGACAATTGGATTGCACATTTTTGACTTTTGGTTTGTGTGACTTGAGTCAAATAACTCCACACACAACCCCAATCTTTATCAAAATAGTGTTACTGGGTGTATCACATAACAATACTGACTGATAAAGGGTCAACCTCCTGAACGGAGCAGAGCTCTGGAGGTCCGCAGCTTGATTTTATTGGCGTCACAGCTGGTTTATGAATTGTCAAATTAATGTCATTGACAGCCACCTGTTGTGATAATTTTTCATTAATGACCAGAGAAATGGTGTTAAGTCAAACCAGTCAGGAGCACAGAAAAGATGAAGCGAAAGCTTAAAGGAGCATGTCATGTTGTATTTGCAGGTGTATTTTAGAAATCTAAATTTGTCCAACTTCCAGTAAGCTAGCTAACGTTACATCAATTGACACTACACTAAAGCTAGCAGTTTACTGGAGTAACAATCGAGTAGCATTATCTACGATAGTTTTGATATTGAGTGTTTAACAGACATTATCTGATGTTAAAGTTCCTAACATGGTTGAGGACTACTTGTTACCGCTATACAGACCTCAGGACTTCTACACATTGTTAAAGGCTGCTAACATTAGTCGCCTTATGAAGAACTCTGATTGTGTTTGCATTCAGGACATGTTTGCAAATGTCACCAAACACACAAGCGGCTCCCCAGGCAAACAACTTTGACATACAAAAAAGAGCAATGATCTCAGATGAACTTCAACTCTTGCTTCATTTTATTGGCAGCTAACATTACTGATTTAGTTAATGTCTTATTGTTATCTTCTGTAATTGGAAGGAGAGAATGAAGGTCAGATAAATTCATAAACATAGGTAATACATTTTCATGTTCATTTTTGAAATATATTAATATTCAGTTTTATTTTCACCTTGTATCTACATGCATTTAGTAAGTTTATTACACATGTTCAATAGTAGTAGTAGATTTTATTACTATTGTTATTAGTAGTAATACAGTAGTAGTAGTAGTCGTTGTATATTATTACTTTTGCAGTAGTAGTATTTATTATTATTAGTTGTAGTAGTACTAAAATTGTTTTTGTTGTATCAAATTTCACAAGTGATACTGTTGGTTATATCAAGTAACAAAGAGTAACAGTAAATTAATACTCTGGAGCATTATTATTATTAATAATAATAATAATATAATCATAATTAGGCATTCATTTATAAAGGAACCAAATCATTTGGCATGCAGTATCACTGCCATTAAATATCATTGAAGTCCAAATCTTAGGTTTGTCCTCCAGATCGCAGTTTTTCCAAACTTAAGCTCATCACAACATCCTTGATGTCATCCATGTCGCAAGCATCAACTCAGACCTTGCACAGAAGCTGTCATGTGATGACCGACCTCATAGTCTTTTCTAAAGTTTTCACCTTCAGAAAATGTGGACATGTGTTGGTTGTCATATGCAGTAAAAAGACTGATAAAATTCCTAATCATTAACTTTCTAGTTGTAATAATTTGTTTTAAAGTATTTGTATTTGAAGTTAAGTTATAGTTAAGTTTGTGATGTGTGCTTCCGTGTTTAGTTTTTATTTATTTATATATTTATTGTTCAAATCAAAGCTATCGTAAGGAATACTCGTGTAGTAGATGCAGGGAGTTCCCCCAAGAAGATTCTGCTAGTTTCTTCAGTTTGGTTAGTGGCCTCACTGTCTAGAATGATCCACAGCAAACATGAAGTAACATGTTGCAGACAACAGTGTCTGCTCTCTTTGTAGCTGTACCTAGAATAACCAAAGGAGGCAAAATACTTAAAGTAAAAGTTTATTATACAAAATATTCAAAAAGAGGATTATTCAAAATACGAGAACAGCAATAAGCACAAGTTGAACAGAAAAAACACAAGATTGCTGCCCTCTGGGTCTGCCTGTAGGCCATAATGCTCTGTTTTAGCTAGTCAGGTATCCAGCCCACCTCCCACTGCAGTATTAGCACAAACATACTTCCTTAACCCCACCAGCAATGCTTCTGATATGACAATGGCTTTCAGACTAGGACACAGCAGCAGTCCTGGTTAGATAAAAAAAATCATTTTCAATTAAAAATTGTCTTTATATGTTGCTGCACTTAGTTTGTGGAACTCAAAATGTTCTTTAGTTGTTGCATAAAACGGGTCTATTATCAATCAAATTATGGACTAGCACAGCAGTGTTCTTTCTTTCTAAAAATTCTTTCAAGATTCACTGATCTTGACTGTGCTGACAATGCTGTGATCTTCGTAGAGTCAATGAAGGATCTGATCGGGGCTCTCGTGAGACTGAATGAGGAGTCCGAGTGTCTGGGCTTGCGAGTGTCCTCGATAAAAACCAAGATCCAGGCCTTTAATGACCTCTTGGGCACAGCCATCAGCAGACTGTCTGTTTGCGGAGAGAGTGTCGACCTTGTCAAGAGGTTTACTTACCTTGACAGTGACATTCTTGTCTCTGTTGACTCTTCCTATGAAGTCAGCAGATGGATTGGGAGAGCATTGGGGGGTCATGAGTTCACTGGAAAGGGGTGTGTGGCGCTCCTGATATCTGTGCAAAAGGATTAAGGTCCAAGTCTTTAGAGTTCTGGTGCTTCCTGTCTTGCTATATGGTTGCGAGACATGGATGCCATCCAGTGACCTGAGATGAAGACTGGACACCTTTGGTAGTGTCTCTCCGGAAAATCGTTGGGTACCATTGGTTTGACTTTGTGTCAAATGAGTGATTGCTCATGGAGTCCCGAATGAGGCACATTACCTGCATTGTGAGAGAGCGTCAGTTATGGCACTACAGCCATGTGGCGCGTTTCCCCAAGGGTGATCCAGCTCGTAGGATCCTCATTGTTGGGGACCTGAGTGGCTGGACCAGGCCAAGGGATTGCCCACGTAACACCTGGCTGCAGCAGATACAGGGTAATTTCTGGAGGGCGGGACTGGACTGCTTGTCTGCCAGGGGGGTTGCCAACCGGGATCCCGAGTTGTTTCATTGTGTGGTGGGTGCGGCAACGCACTGTACCAGTGCATGCTTCCCAACTTGGCTTGACTTGACAGAAGTGTTCACCTGGTCTGGTATGCTATCTGCTGTCAGGTAATATGTGAAGAAACAAAAAATAAATACAGTAAATAGAAAACATGGGGGGGAATGTGGCCTTAAAATGACTGAACCAGAATCTCATGCTAGTCTGTGCTTCAGTTACCCTGCTCTGTCTCCCAGTGCTTCTGCTGTGAGACTCCACTCCTGTCTCTCTAGCCAGGCTTTGATATCTTCTTCCATCTCCACCGCCAACACCAATTTGATGTATCCCTCTGCTCTCATGAATTCCAAGTTCACAACTTCTTCTCACTTCCCACCTCTTTGTGCTAATCCACGCCAAAAACAAGACTGCCTGGGAAACACACACCCAGACTATAGAGTGCAGTGTAGATGGAACAATTGGAAGAAGATAAAAGGAGTACTGTGTAATGGAAAAATTAAGGCGAAGGTTAAAGGCAAGGTTTTGACGATGGACCTGAAAAATGGGCTTTAAATGGAGCAGAGGAGAAGATGTTAGATATGGCAGAACTGAGAATGTTGAGGTTGATGTGAGAAGCTACAAAACAAGGGCAGAATAAGAAATGAAACAATCAGAGGTACAACAAAAGTGGGAGACATAGCTATGAAAGTACAGAAAGGTAGGTTGAAATGGTATGGATATGTGATGAGGATGAATTTGTGGGGAAAAGAGTGATGGGAATGGAAGTACATGGGAAGAGAAAGCCAAGGAGGCCAAAGTAGAGGTGGATGGATAAAGTAAGAGAAGATCTGAAGGAAAAGGACTTGGCTGGGAAGGAGGTGCAGGACCAAACTGTATAGAGGTGGTGTATCAAGCACATCAACCCCACGCAGAAGTGGGAAAAGAACGGGAAGAAGAACAGCATCTGCACAGAATTTTTCTTTGTCTCTCCCTCTCTCTATCTCTCTCTTTCTGAGGCCCCGCCTACTAGTGTTAAAATATTTTTAGATTTGGTAAACTTGTATGGTGTGCCATCATTTTTAGAACAGTTTAGAAATTGGTGGACCAATGCAGAACAATATACAATAAAGTATCTATGTATCTATCTATCTATCTATCTATCTATCTATCTATCTATCTATCTATCTATAGAACAAAGACAAATGTTAACAATTAGTAATAATGTTCAAATGCTTTTCCACATGACAGTAATTGGTAAATTGTTTTTGTAAAGTGCTAGAGCAGCCTCTGGAGTATCCAAGAGTATGCTCTTTGGACCAAACCCCAAAACACGCGAAGAGAGAGCAGCTACTGCTAAAAAGTACAATATGATCATGGAAGGCCACTAGTCTTATCCAGATGACAGAATGGGGTTTGGAGACTACCCAAAACTTGCCAACAGCAAGAAAGAGATCCATGGTATTTCTGTGATTACCCAAGATCTGAGAAGAAACTGGAGCCAGCTGCGCATAGGCATTTTGATATGCACATTTTTCTCTTCTCCATCCTAGTGTATCATCTTTAGAAAATATTTGAATGGGGTGAGGCGTTTCTGTGCTGGTGGAATAGGGATTTTATTCTCTTTTTGATACTGAACTTTTTTTATCTAGTTGTTATCCCTTTTCTGTTTTGCTTTTGAAAATAATGCAAATGTTTACAAAAAAACAATTATTAATAATGAAAAGAATGCACTTAAAATATATTTTTAGTGTTCATTAATATTAATCAAGAGCGGAAGGTAACCTTCATTTTTCCTTATTAAAAAATACAGGAATATGCTAAACCTATTAGCAGAACTTCATTTAAGGCTATCAAAACTGGAATCCATCATTAGAACATTCAGTGCCATGAAGCCTAGCGCTCCCAATGACTAGTCGATTATTTTCCGCTCATTTGTAAATTATGAGGTGTTTTTTCTCCTTCTTTTGATCTGAACTTATGTGTAACTGTATAACTGTAATGAATTAAAAGTATGAAAATTTTAGGCTTTTTTTTATTCTATATCAAACCACTATCCTGTTTTTGCATTAAAAATAACTAAGTATAAAAATATTTGGCATAAATGATATATGTAAAAGAGACAGACCCACACAAAAACAACTATCTGTAATCCTTTTTTTAAAAAATCCCCAAATAAAATATTAGGAAGTGACAAAAGAAATACCAAATTTAGTTGAGCCTAGTAAGAGTTAAGTATTGAACAATTTAAGACCAAATCAATGATGGTACTTCAAAACATTTCAACTCCTGGACACAGCATTCCAAAATAACGGTTGAGAACCTTTGCCCTAGAGATACTGTATTAAGTGATGTGTGATCACATATGTGCCAATAATCAGTTTAGCTAAGCATTTGTTTTATTAATTGGTCTGCTATTATCCAAAATCATACTGTGAGCTTGCTGTTAGCAGAAACAAAGACAGTACTCGGTTTCGCTGCACTGGATTTATATTAATGTGTTTCATTTATGTTAGGTAGATTGCCCAGAGGGGACTGGGCGGTCTCATGGTCTGGAATCCCTACAGATTTTATTTTTTTTTTCCAGCCGTCTGGAGTTTTTTTTTGTTTTTTCTGTCCCCCCGGCCATTGGACCTTACTCTTATTCGATGTTAATTAATGTTGATTTATTTTGTTTTCTTATTGTGTCTTTTATTTTTCTATTCTTTATTATGTAAAGCACTTTGAGCTACTGTTTGTATGAAAATGTGCTATATAAATAAATGTTGTTGTTGTTGTTGTAATGGGGTCCCTGCCTTATAACCCTCTGGTATCTTGCCAGTATCTGTTCTTCTCAATCCATGCTCACTGAGGGACTGGCCAGGTGTGGATTAATTTCCCCTTCAGGGGTTACGTTCAGCCCAGTCTTCAACTGCTCTCGAGCAGGTGAGTAGCAGATCAAAACTTGTAGCAGGGATACCCAGCTAGACTTTACACATAGTGACCCTGCCACCTCACAAACCCAGTATCCTGATTTCCAGTCCTGTTCTCAGTCTTTGCCAGTATGGAGTTTTTATGTTCTTCCCATGTCTTTGAACATTTTCCACCTAGAACGCTGTTTTTTCTTAAACACTCGAAAATGTATTTTGAAGAATGATTGGTGATTCTACAGTCAACTAGTCCTGTGTGGTTGGTTGAGTTGAGGCAGGTCCTGCATTAGACTGGCACCCTGTAGTCTCAAAGACAAGACTTTAAAGCTGATCATTTCATCACCCTAGTTTACCTGACACCACTGTTTGTTCAACAGCAACCTACCAGATACTCAAGATCCTCAAATGCCACCTTTATTATAGAATTCTCTGTCAGAATTTGTTTTGTTGTGGTAGTGTCCTAGGGTGGACTTTCCCATTTTTTTTGAAGCAAGTTACCGACATTTGATGGGAAAAGACGAGCCCCGTGCTGAGCCTGTGTTTTGTTGAGGGCGGCCGCCCTCTATGTTTGGCTGGCTTCGTGCATGCACCCTTTGCACGACCGGCAGATCCGGGCCTGTGTCACACACATTCATTAAAGATATTAGCCAGACTGTGGAAAGTCAGGGTGTATAATAAACGTGTCTGCAAACATTATATTGAAGACATACAGAGAGACAGCGACAGGCAGGCGCCAATTGCATGCATCAATCTAGGGTCTTGAGGGAAAGCACAGTCCGATGTGAGGTGAGGCTCATTGCTGCTGCACCTCGTGTTTCTCCCCTGTATTTGAACAGGAAATGAGCAAATTCAGCGATTTTTGACTATAAAATGATCAAAATACAGTGGAACCAAAGCAATTTCCCCCATAGGATTGTATGTAAATACAATTAATCCGTTCCAGACCGTATGAACTGTATGTAAATATATATGTAAATATATGTAAAGATTAAGCACAAATATAGTTAATTACACCATAGAATGCACAGTGTAATAGTAAACTAATATAAAAACATTGAATAACACTGACACAAAACACCCAGGCTCCCTGCTCAGCTACACGAGCAGGCTCGCTCGCTCTCTCTCTCTCTCTCTGTCTCTCAGCAGCACGCGCTTGCTCGCTCGCTCTCTCTCGCTCTCTCTCTCTCAGCAGCACTCGCTCGCTCTCTCTCTCAGAACAGAGAGGAACATTTAAACAAATCCGAACTTTAATTTAAAAACCAACCACAAGCAACCAAAAAAGTAAAATTGCAAGAGATCACGCTATTAGCCTTACAGCCCGATCGCTGTAAACACTTTTTTTAAAATGAGTTTTAAGCACAGCGGAAAAAAAGGAATATTAGAACAAATCCGAAATGTACTTAAAAACCAACCACAAGCAACCAAAAAAGTAACATTGCAGGAGATCACGCTGTTAACCTTACAGCCGATCGCTGTACTGTACAGTAAACAATTTTTTAAAAAATGAGTTTTAAGCACAGGGAAAAAAAGGAACATTTGAAAAATCTGTAATTTAATAAACCATCAAGAAAAGTAACATTGCAACAAATCGCGCTATGAACTGAAAAATAAACTTTTGAAAAATCCGTAATACAAAAACTATAAACCACCAAGAAAGCTAACCTTGCATGAGTCGAGTTCTGGCATGAAGTGAGGAGAAACTGGTTGGAGAGGAGGTTATAGGTTTGAGAGAGAGTCTGGCTCCGCGATGTAGGGATGTTTTCCTTCAGGTGTTTTCTCTCTTCTGATTTCTTGGGTTTCTGGTGTTTTTAGCTGTTTAGCTGGTGGGAGCAAAAGCCTCATGCAGCCATTCCAAAAACAAAGTCCTTGTGACCTAACCCTTCGTGTTTGCCCTCCACATCACTGGCAGTCTGGCTTTGCTTATATTATGCTGCTTGAAAGCACGAGGATTCTCAAATTGGTAAATGAGTAAACTGGTAAACAGTTTTTCCACCTCTTCCAGCACTTGAAGCCTCTGCCTGGTTAACGCTGTAACTCCTTTTTGCAACATCAGCTGCTTTAATAGATTCTTTCTGCTTTAGAATAG
>JANRMT010062856.1:25521097-25561784 GCA_026402145.1 Polypterus bichir lapradei | reverse complement strand
GCTTTAGAATAGTCGAAATTGTAGATTTTGACTTCTTGTACTCGGAGGCAAGATCAGTAACACGAACGCCACGCTCATACTTTTCAATAATTTCTTTCTTTACTTAGATTTCAGTTTTCTTCAAAACTTTCTTCTCACCACTCTTCACTTGCTTAGAAGCCATGGTTAACTGCAAAAGCGCACAAAGAGATCACAGGTAAAGCACGCACGTCTGACTGAGAACAATGAACGGGGAGCGGCTCAACACGTGCTTAAATACAGTACAGTAATCAGTGCATATGAACCAGCAGGCCAGGCAGGCACACACACAAATGCAGGCTCGTTCTCTCTCTCTCTCTCCCTCTCTCAGCAGCAGGCAGGCAGGCAGGCACGTCTGACCGAGAACAATGCAACACGTGCGGAAATCATCGGCGCGCACAAACCGTATGGGAAACTGGCTTGTTCGTATACCGAGTGTGTGGACGTGAACCGAGGCAAAAGTTTGGCGAACTTTTTAGTCGTAAACGAGTTGTACGTGTACCGAGACGTTCGTGAACCGAGGTTCCACTGTAATTGAAATCATACAGAAAACAAATTTATAGCACAGACCAGTGGACACATTTATTTTATGTTATCATTATTTATTTATTTTTTACTTTTCATGATGACAGGACCACATGTCCCTTGTAAATTTAGATTACCACAGCATTTTTACGTTCATGCTCTGTGTTTGACATTTATGGATTACTGTGTAGTGACTTGCTTGCATTAGATTGTCTTAGTGTTTTTTGGGCATTTCCTTTTCTTCTTGTACTCCACGGAAAAGGTCAAAGCTTTGTTTTCTAGTAGCAGAAAGGGCTGTCACAATTGTAAGTGCTGCTGCCTCACACCAGAGTTCTAGGTTCAAATCCTGTTCCAGTGATTGGCATCTTCTTCTTCTTCTACTTGGGTTGTTTTTCCTCGCGCTCTGTTCCTTTGAGTGGGCCAGTGTGAGTGATGTGCTCTCCAGTCAGATAGCTAAAGCTGCTGAGATGAACAGGCACTGCTTCTCTGTGACACCCAATTGGATTAAGAGGGTCACAAAGCATGTATTTCCAGCCAGGCGACGGCTGACTCCAGATGCCATGTTGAAGTGATCATTCAAGGTCAAAGACCTCTGAACCGTTAAAAAAGAGCAAGAGAGATGAGAAAGGAGGCTGTGTGTGAGCTCTATCCTCTTTTCAAATGTTTAGACTTTGGGGTGGGAGAATGAATCAATAGATACTAAGATTTGTTGATTAACACTGACATTTGTATTTTTTAAAATTCCTTTCAGTCTGTTCAGGGCTGCAACGGATATCTAGACAAGGACCTCCTCTCCTGCAGCCACCCATTCTGAAAGTGCGTAATAAGAGGGTGTTGGCTAGATAAATCGGCCGCCTCAAGAGGCCTTGACGACCATCTTTAATGCAGTTGTCTAATCAGATCAGCAAAGCCACATCTGCAAAGAACCCATCAATCTGCCTTATTTATTTTACCTTGAGGCTATGATTTATGAGCTCGAATCTCACCTCATGACCGCAAATTAATCATCCGCACCATAGCATGTTGGCTTCATAATGACGTGACCAGGGCAGCAGAGCGTTCGCAGACCCAGTGATGATGGAACAAGAGAAAGACTGTGATTGACAGGTTCATGTTGTTTAAAACCCGAGGATACCGGGCATCTCAAATATACCAATGGTGTGCTGAGAGGCTTTGTAGGGGAATCGTGGATTTTCAATTCTCCGTTCATTGTTCAGTGATTTATTCATTAAACACTTATGCTTCATTTAGAGTCAATCACCCAGATGTGCAAAAATACATTAACAGCAAAATGAAGAAAATAATGTTATTAAAGTGTGTGCTAGCCAATTCACAGCAGTCACTCACTGGCACTCTGCTAGTCAGTGAGCTTAAGCAGGAATTCTTACTAGAAGGAATGGCGATTGTGTCTCCGTTGTGCCATAAAGTGGTTATAACCTTATGGTTCTGCCATAAGATCATACGTATTTTTAGTGTTATTTTTTAAGTATTGGCTGCCCGTCCAGGCTTGGCTCCAGTTGTGCCCAGGCTGGGCTAGGGCCACAGAATCCTGAACTGAAATTTATAACTGGTGTATTGCACTGTTGTGATATTTATTTGTTATCACTTTGTGTATTAGTTTATATAATTTGGCTTATTCCATCAGTTAGTGCTTTACCCTTCCTTTTGAAAATGCTACTTCAAATGGAAGGTGTACTGTAAGTTTAATTGAATGGATTTTTTATAAAGATTAGAGCAGGAAAGCTACAAAGCAGCAATAATGATATTAAAAGAAATTTGTTATTGTACCTGAGGATTAGTGAAAGCAGAAAATAAAAGATGATCTTTCTCTCCTTTTCAAAGAATCAATTTTTTAAACCATTTGCAAACTGACTTTAGTATAGGAGGGTGAGTCTGAAAGGCTAACCTATAAAGGAGTAAAGCAAGGCTAACAAAGCTTCTCAAGAATGGTATGCAGCAGACCGTGTCTGTCTCTTTGTACGGGTGTTACCCTACTCTATACGTCTTGTGGCTGGTGGCCAGAATCCTCACCCAGCCAACACACCCAAGGTGTGGAAGGACTGGGGAAGAGAGTATTATCAAGACAGTTTCTCCCCCAGGCCGAAAGAGGGCAGCCCCCTTGGTTTCCAGTGGAGCCACGGGTTATGAGCATGAGAACTCAACCCTGTTGGAACCCGTGGCAACCGCCAGGGGGCGCATGGACCTTACCAGGGCCTTATTTGGTCAAGCTTCCGCCACACCCGGAAGTGTGGCCGCAAGAAGGTTGTTAGGCAGTCCAGGTGACCTATAAAAAGGAGCTGCCTCACTCCATAAGTTGGCCAGAGCCAGGAGGAGAGGACAAAGCCTTAGGAGGAGTGGAGGGAGAAGGACTGACGGCAAGA
This sequence comes from Polypterus bichir lapradei, assembly GCA_026402145.1. NCBI lineage: Eukaryota > Metazoa > Chordata > Cladistia > Polypteriformes > Polypteridae > Polypterus > Polypterus bichir. Next base: position 25,558,860 of record JANRMT010062856.1, on the reverse strand, counting down.
AGGGACCATTGAGTTGTTGACTTGTGCACAGTGTGTTTACTGTAAATAAACCGGGTGTTCTCTTGAACCTGTGTCCTGCTTGTGTGTGTGTCCCGGTTAGGGTGGCGGTACACCCTCTAGTGGCTTACAGTCTAAATCATGTTTTTATTTTCAAATGAATTTAAGGCCAATCAGAATGAGTGGAAAGAGAGGTCCTGGCCCCTAATCACAGAAGTCCAGAGCTTAGATAATGAGAGCATTTAGGGAACTTTGCCTGTTCCCTAAATGGGAATAGGTCAGTCACAAGTTACTGCAGCATGTGCACACTAGCCACTCTCCAAAGGAGGCTTCTTCAATTGAAACCCAAGACATGGAGTTAATTTGCTTTGGCAGGTCATTTTTCATTAATGTCTTCTACAGTTCCTATAAACAACAAATTCACCTCCTTCGAGGTTTTCACATTTTATTGTTATACAACATTGAATCGCACTTTTTTGACACTGATGAACAGAAAATCACTCTCCAGTGTCAAAGTGAAAACAGATCTCTGCAAAGTGATCTGAATTAATTACAAATATAAAACACAAAATAATTGATCACATAAGTATTCAGTCTTTCATGTCGGTATTTAGTAGATGCCCCTTTGGCAGCCATGATAGCCTTGAGTGTGTGTGGGCAGGTCTTTATCACCTTTGCAAATCTGCACACTGCATTTGCTTCTCATTCTTCTTATGTACAGATGCATGGCCTCTTTCAGGTCAATCCACAAATTCTCAAGTAGATTGAGACATGGGGCTTCATTTATAAAGCTTGCATATGCACAAAAGAGGTTTGAAATGTGCATTGTAAGATGCTAGGGGTCGCTGTCACAACTTAAACCCAATAGACAGACACACTGAACACAGGGTAAAATCACCAAGAAGATATTTAATTGGGTTTCTTCTTTTAGTAGTGCCCTGAAGCACCTCTTCCCCCATACACAGGCAAAAGCAATAATAACACAACAAATCAACACAAATGTCTCCTCCACTCCTCCCAGCAAGCTCTGTCCTACTACCTCCTAACTCCAGCTCGCTTGCTGGGCGTTCAGCAGTCCTTTATGTAGTTCTTGACCTGGAAGTGCTTCTCCTTTTCTATTCATGTGACTTGCCAGCACTTTCAGGTTAGATGAAGAACTTGCTTTCTTGTTCAGCCCAGAAGTACTTCCCAAGTAGGTCCCATGGCAGTGTCTCCTGGCAGACACCCACGGTATCCAGCAGGGCTGAGAAGCCGAACTCCAAATTCCAAGTTGCCCTGCGGGAATCTGGGGCACCGCTATGCTGCAGGGAACTTGCCATCTGGCATCTTCGGGGAGGCAGTGTCCCACAGTAGCTGCCTTCCCCCATCCTTCTCTTCTTTGGGCATCCCGGCTGGGTTGAGCAGCCGGCCATCCACCACAGCATACACAACTTTCCTTGCAAACATTGAGATCTGTAAAAGAAAACTTGACCTGGCGACATGCTTATTGTAAGGTTTCTAAACTCTTTTGGGACTCCCCCCAACAGGACGACATGGCAAACAGCGTCCTGAAGCACGATCTCCAGATCTGTGGAAGTCCGCTTATCTGTTGCCAGGGCAACCACAGGATCCCATTGCTGCATTGGCTCACCATGAAAGCAAATCTGAGCCGACTGTGTTCGCGCTATAAGCACTGTCATCGATGGGTGATGCAAGGAACATTATAAATACAGGTAATGGTATTACTTGGCCACTAACCTGGCCACAACCCTACCTGATTGCTGTGTCTGTGTATAGGAGAGTGGTAGATCCCACTACAATAAATAACCGTGCCGTTCCTGTTTTGCTGAAGTACTGAGACTCAGCCTCAGGTTTTGGGGTGCAAGACAGGGACTCGCACATCACAGTATATTTACAGCAACCCTGACCCATGTGTACATAACATTCTGGGCAAACTAAGAAATGATGACACCCTTGATAAAGTAGGGAAATGCAGCCAAACCAGCCAAATGACAAAAAGTGCATATAATAATACATATCACTAAGCCGTTATTATGTTCATTGATGTGACAAACATACAGTATTGCTCCCCAAAAGTGATGAATATGATTTACAGACTCTATTTTAGTTCCCTGTTTAGAGGGCCAATGCTGCATTTTTGCACTGAAGAACTTTTGTTGGTTTCTCGTCAGTTTACATCGGCTACCTATTGTTACTTCTCAGGGAACTGGCCGACAGGTCAGGAGTATCTCGTCCAAGCTTTGCTAAATCATATCTGCTGTGCTGGAAGCCATTAACAGACCAGCAAAACACTACATATAGTTTTCATATGGCGTAGGTTTACATACATAAGACATAACAGGCTTTTATCAAACATAAAAAGGCAATCTGCAGCAGTGACAGGTTCTTCTAAAGTAATCAGAGCACTTTAATGCAGTCATATTGTAATAAGGGCATCTAGTGAAAGTGAAGTTTCTTTTTGTTGACCATAACTCATTCAAGGTGTGACTGGCAAATATTGTGTCTCTGGGGACTGGGTCAACCAATGTTTTTTTTTTTTTTTTTTTTTGAGGCAAAATAGCTTTGGCAGATGTGACCCCCAATGTGCAGAGTAGAGGCACTACAATGCCATGCATGATCTTGTGCCCTCAGTTGCTGAGCACAACTTGATACTCTTGAATGCATGTGGCAGGGTCTCAACACGTCCGGAGGGAGCTGCTGTACCTGCCACTTAAGCTTTGCAGGATTGTGACCGCATGTGTGTTGATTAGAATGTGCCATATATGGATGGTTCAGGGCGGCGTTCGAGTCACTTTCCCCTACTCATATTTGCATGGTGATTGAGATTTCTAAACCGTAAACTGCGTAGAAATGGTCCTATGACATATTTTATAAACCTTTTAAGCTTTTCCTGTGTAACATTGGCTTTATGCCAGAGGTTGTTGTCTTGCTGGAAAACAAATCTCCCAGTGTGCAGGATTTTTCTGTGTTTTTCTGCATTCATTTTACCTTCTGCTTTCACAAGCCTTCAAGGAACTGCTGCACAGAAACATCCCGCAGTATGATGCTGCCACCACCATGCTTCACAGTGTAGGGGATGGTGTGTTTTTGATGTGTAATGTTTGGACGTGATGCTTAGCCAAGGGCATAGAACCTTCTTCCAACTTCAGAGTCACCCACATGCATTCTCACAAGCTCTAGCTGAGATATTATGGGTATGTGCTTTTTTAAGTTACTTTTTCTTTGCCACTTTATCATTAATCTACGACTGGTAAGGCATGCAGTTAAAAGTTGTCTGCAATGTCTCTTCAATCTCGACCACTGTAGCATGTAACTCCTTTGGAGTTCTCTTAAGTCTCTTGATGGCCTGTCTTATTAGAGTTTTGCATGATCACTCAGTGTTTGTGGATGGCCTGCTCTACCAGATTTACAGCTGTGCCATAATTTCCATTTCTTGATGATAAATGTAACTGGACTCCAAGGGATATTGAATGACTTGGATATTTTCTCATCTCCATCCCATGACTTGTGCATAGAATTTTCCAGATAAGTGCATTTAGATTACAGTCAGTTGGAAACTCTTGACTAGAGAAAGGTTGTCTCCATTAAACAAATTCTGTGACTTCCAACACCAACTTGCTGATCTGTGATTTTTTTTTATGTTTGTCAGATTAAAGGGGGTGAACACTTACAAGATCAATTATTCAGTGTTTTATGTTTGTATTTAATTTAAACCACTTTGCAGAGATCTGTTTTCACTTTGACATTAAAGCATCTTTTTCTGTTCATCAGTGTGAGAAAAGCAGAATTAAATCCACTGTGATTGAATGTTGTGTAAAAAATAAAATGCAAAAACTTCCCAGTGGATGAATACTTTTCATAGACCCTGCAGCTACTAATATTTTTGCATAGTTCTGAACATCAAATTCATTATTTTACAATATGCTTAAAGTGCACTTTCATTAACAAGAGGAGATTGCATTCAGAAAATTTAATAAGATTAAATCCAGTCAGTTTGTATTAGCCAAAGCCTAAAACCCTTTGGAGTTTCTGACATGGTTAATGAAAATTTGCACAAATGACTGGAATGAGGGTAGCATGAAGACTGGCTAATTACAGATGACGAAATGCATAACCCAGAAAGGTCTATGTGGAATACTCACAGCTGGAAAGTCTTTTCATTTAGCATACTGAAAAGCTAATCGAACGGTTAAGTGACTGATGGTTGACATCTTATACTTCATATTATGCCAGACAGTAATATGCTGACCCTGAAGGTGTCAAGCTGACCATCCTTTACTGCCCTCCCTCACAAATCATTTTAATAAATTATACACAACATTCTTTAAAAATCTTGAACTAGTTCCAGCAGACTATTACATTGTTATATTATAAATTATATACATTGTGCAAATGATTGTAATGTTTTTTTTTGTTTTTTTTTGGAGAGGTGTTTACAGGGTCATTTCCTGTCATAAGTCACCTAAATGGCCTCCTGGGGCCTTGTGGTCATTGAGGGCTCAATAAACATGAAGTGGTGTGGGCTCCAGGAAGGCTGGAAGTGACCTTAAACATTAAGTGCCTATAATAAACATTTCTGCAAGTTTTATTAAATTTAAAGGATCCACCACAGCTTTCTTTTAAGCACTTTTTTTAGATAAATCGTTGAAGTGAATTGAAGTGACAGGGTTGATAATTTTAAACAAAGAAAATCAACATTAATGTGGTAATTTGAATTCAGAGTTCTGGGGATTTGCTACAATAGATTGATTAATACAGAGGATACCAATTAGTTCTTTACAAATCACATCTGCTGCAAAAGCCCCCGTCCAACACATTGTTCAAATTTGCCTGCGAAAACCAGAAATTAAAGCATATTGAGACTGGGGTGATTGCCAGGGCTGGCATTTGCCCTACGTTCCCAAATGTCACAAAATGCAGACTCCTAAAGATTTTTTGTAGATGATTGCAAGGCATGGGGTGCCATTATAATTTTAGTGCCATTCTCATCCTAATAATAGCAAGTTTCAATGGTAAATTGTCCTAATGGATTGCAGTCTTCAGTTAAATGTGGGAGTGACCACTTCTTTCCAGAAGACATTTCATATTAGAGTTTTTTAGCCTGGGATTCTGTAATGTTTGCAGATTACGTTTTGCTAATGCTAGGCTAATTTTAGGCAATAAAAATCTTATTCTTACATTAATAATAGTAATAGTTTGCAAAGGAGTGGTACAGTAGTGTAGTGCTTAATCCTGCTGCCTCTCAGCTCATGCACGGAGTTCAGACACTAGCCTGGTGACTATTAGTACAGTTTGGCCGATGGTTGTATAAGCTTTTCCTCCTGCTATTTATACAACATCCTTTGGGGTGTTTTGGAATATTCATCCCTCTACCTAAAGAAGATCCAAGGAGGCCAGACGTATACAAGCATAACAGGATTGTTGAACACATCAGGAACCTTTTACCCTATCCAAACTGAGTGTCTGATCCGCACACCCCCAGTACTGTTCTGACACTCCTTACTCACCTTCCACCAACACTCCTTCATATCCTGGCTTCATCGTCATCTTCCCATTTGAGGCCTTGTAAACACACTTGTTCCAACTCAATGCCAAGCATGATTAAGGCTGTAATTTGAGGCCTTATAGCCTTTAACTTTTATGGTAGTCATTTTTATGTACCGTTGTCAATGTTGCATCCCACATTTCTTGTGGACATGGTCTCTGGGGTCATGAGCTTGAATTAATCAGCAGACTTGATAAAAGGTCAACCTTTTGCATTCAGCCTTATTCAGTCTGAGCCTAAAACATTCTTTGTATTTTTTAATTCTCTTGCGATTATTTTTTGTGTCTTGCCTTGTTTTCAACTTATTGCCTGATTATTCACTGTGCTTTTCGACTTTTATCTTAGTTTTGGCTGCTTCATTTTATTTTATTTTTGTTTGTTTTGAATTTAGCACACATCTCCTAGAAACCCACCAAGACAGGACAAACTACTTCTGAGTGTACCTTGGAAGCTACTTCTGAGTGTACCTTGGAAGCTACTTCTGAGGTCCAGAATGTTGTGTTGTGTCCGGGGTTTGTACACCTAGAGCAGGGGTCTCCAACCTTTTTTCCCCCTGAGAGCTACTTTTGCAAAATGAAAATGGCCGAGAGCTACTCATGTTTTCTAACATTTATTCTCATAGCTTATTTCATCCCAAACAAACTGAATAAGCTTGTTTTGCCTGAACATTTACAAAATGTTGGTTTCTACAACTCACATTTTGCATTAAAACATCACAAAAAATATTTAGCAAGTGCGTTTTGTATGTCTATATGCATTTTCTAGTGTATCTCACACTATTGAATTAAAACATGAATGCTGTCAAAACAAAACAATGCAATTCCCAATACACAGATATGACTTATTCATTTGTCATTTTGGTACATGTCACTGTTCCACTTCACATGTCCAGTTGCATGTGTGATGTGTTTTTCAGTTAGTGAGATGATTGGCACTGCATGGAGTCAACAAGAAAGGTGTCTGGTGGAGTGTAGTCACTTAGGTTCACTCTTATGGCATCATTTAAATGTTCGTCTGTCAGTCTTGTTCTGAACTTTGATTTCATGACATTCATGTTAGAAAAGGCCGAATCACAGAGGTATGGAGACCCAAGCAAAGCAGACATTTTCAGAGCTGCTTGGTGAAGATTCTTATGGTTATCTGGCTCTACTAAGCTCCAGTAATGCTGAGAATGTTGTTGAGACTTTAACTGCACATTATTTTGAAGGATTTCTAATATATAATACTAGCAAAATACCCGCGCTTCGCAGCGGTGAAGTAATGCCTTAAAATTTTCATTAAAAAGAAAATTAAACCTTTTTAAACTGTGGGAAAATATACCAATAATTATTTGTTAAGGATCTCTTTGTATGCTACGTTGTCAGTTCGGCCCTCCAGTTGTAACATGACCAAGCTGTGCGCTGAGCTTACTCTTGAGCATGCAACATACAGTTGGCCATGTGAACAGTAATCTTGTTTCAGATCTCACAGCTTGGATTGCTGCTGTCATAATCGGTTTGAGTTTCATGGTTTGTTTCAATTATGACAGTATTTGTAGGACTTGTCTTGAAGAGACATTCGGCATCTGTCAAGCGTTGTAAGTATACAACCAGTTTCATTGATAACTTCACATCCAGCTTTTGAGAGTTTAAACATTTCTAAACATCAAAGTGTCCACTACTGAAATCGTCACCTGTGAATCTAAGATGTTTAAGAGGCATTGGCGGTTGTCCAAAGGTGTAAAATATTTGGCCATTTTGGTACACTTAAGCATTTCACTCTTCTAGTGCTCCTGTGTAGTATAATTATCTCCTGTACCGTCATCAGTCCACACCTTGAACCTGTCCCAGTCATTCAATACATAAGACGCAATGTTCCTCCGGATATCAATAGTGAGCCTGATATGGCTGTGCAATATGTAACAAAGAGAATGGAAAAGGCAGGTGCCATCTCTGGGCATGGAAACCACTTGGTAAGTGACAGTTCTTTGATCGATGGTGATCACCTCGATAGACATGTTAATGGGGGTACGGTTGGAATGATAAAGGAAATGGGTACCTGAACAATGTAAAGTAAGTTTAAAATACCTATACAATAACTATAATCGTAATAAATGAACAATAAAACAGCGGAGAAGCCGTGGATTAAATAAAAAGGCTGTAGTTATCAGCAGGGAGACGTGAATACCGTGGCGAAGCAAGGAAGGGAATGTAGAGACTGGAGCGACAGACGGCCTTATATAGGTAGGCAGCCAACCACGTGGGAGGCGTTGGGATGGGGGACCCAACGCCGCCTCACACGGTGACCGAGCTGCAGGCTATGGACGTATATATGTATGTAAGTAGGATTCAGTTAGCGTTGGGAACCCGCCTACCAAATTTCTTGAAGATGGGCCCATAAGTAACAAAGACCGTTGAAAAGTTCAATATGGCGTCCGACAGTGGCATCATACCACCGAAATAAGTACGTACATCGGTTTTGGTTAGCGCAGGGAAGCCACCTACCAAATTTCGTGAAGATGGGGCCATAAATAAGAAAGTTGAACATGGCGAACATTGTCAACCGTTATGACCGTTACGCATAGAATTTCGAAATGAAACCTGCTTAACTTTTGTAAGTAAGCTGTAAGGAATGAGCCTGCCAAATTTCAGCCTTCTACCTACACGGGAAGTTGGAGAATTAGTGGTGAGTGAGTCAGTCAGTCAGTCAGTGAGGGCTTTGCCTTTTATTAGTATAGATATAAAGTGCAATGTCTGTCTGTCTGTCTGTTTGTCTGTCCGCTTTTCACGAGAGAACTACTTTACGGATTGAGATCGGGTTATCTCTATAATTTACTTGAACATTCCGGTTGATTTTGCGACTTCTCTCATTTTGCTATGTATCACAGTTCGCTTGACGTACCGATTTATTTGCACAAATCCGGGATCCACGCAACGGGCAGGGGGAATGGGCCTTCCTCACTCACTCACCAGCTTCAGGGCATGTTCCTTAACTCCGCTTAGCTAGCGAATGACAGGACGATTGAATTCAAATTTGATATTTAAAATAAAGTGTTACTTAGATCTTGATGAGTTTGAGTCAGGATATTCTCTCAAGTGTATGCCACATTGAAAAGAGACTGCAATACAGATTTTTTGGAAAGAGCGCCCATCCCTAATTTGACTAATCAAGTTTTCAAATTTATGTAGGATTCATTAACCCTTTGGCGAGCTTCTTGGAAAGGGGTTGCGAGCAACGTGTTGGAGACCCCTGACCTAGGGCTTCACTATAGAAACATTGTGGTGAGCTTCACATATGATGTACTTATGAAGGCCACACATAATGTACGTGAGGTCTTTGGGTACCCACTAGCAACATGGATAATCACAAACTACTAGTAGATTTTCCTTATTGTTTTCCCTTAGGAGGTTAAGGGTCTGATGTAACCCTAGTTTTGTAGTTTAGTATCCTTGACTCCACCCAAATTTTATTCACATCCCTAAAGGTGCATGGTGTGGATGAGTGAATTCTTCTTGCAATTGGATTGGTACTTAGTCCAAGAGTATTTTCTGCTTTCCAGGCCATGCTGAGAGTACAGGCTCCTTATAATTTGATTTTCATGCCAATAAATGGGTGTATAATTTACTGTATATGGTCTGATATCAAATCTAGGTTTTGTTTTTATTTCACATTGTATTGCTGGAATCAGGCCCACGATATTAACCACATACCACTCAACCACATCTGTGTTCTCTCAGTATGGCCTTACTGCCATTAAAACAGTGATTACAATTGCACCCTGTTAAACACAGCAGGCTATTTTTGCAATTGAAGCAATTGAATTGTTTTTTAATCTACAATTTCAAAAAAGTGTTGATGTACACAGCAGAAAGTCACACACAGGTGTGAATGTAATCTATGCAGCAAATCCAGGCAGGCAAGCACAAGACTCAAGGGAAGCTTGGAAAAAGGACTTAATACTCACAAGGCCACTATGCCAAGCTTCCCCTTTTAATTTTACTTGCCCCTCCTGTATCCAGCAGGGGGCATGTGTTCCTTGAGACTACATGTCCATTCGATACTGCAGCTTTTACTAAATCAGAAATATATATAATGAAATAAAATATGATATCTTTCTATAGTGATATGGTGGTAATTCTAAGGTGAAGAAAGGAAATAACACTAAAGAAAGGATATTAACTTCTTTTAATATTGGCTTATACTCCAATAAATAACCAGTTGAAGGAAGCTCCTGGCAAAATATGGTGCAGTAGTGGGGTGTCTGGGGTTCAATTCTGTCCTGTTCGAGAGTGAGGGAGGGATGGTTGTAGGCATGGGCAGAAGAGATGTCTCATCTGTCACTATGTCAGCTTCAACTTTCAGTGCATTTGTCAGGAGTCTCCTTCAACTGATTTATTGAATTGTAAGCCAATAAAAAAAGAAGCTAAATGTATCCTTTCTTTAGTGTTATTTTCTTATTTGATCTTAGAATTAACACTCGAAAGCTTGCATATTGTAATGTCTTAATATCTCGGACACTTTTTAAAGGTTGTCATATATAAAGATACACACACTAGGGGGCTCTGAACCCTGTTCGCTTCGTTTGCCAACCCCTGGGCAGGTGCCATGCGCTAGTCACTTCGCAGATGCCACTCGTGTATGGGGAAGCGGACGTACAATTAAAACAGACTATTTTCATGGGAATTGTTAAATATGCATAATAGAACTAACTATTTTACATTACAGCGAGTAATTAACTGTAGTAAAAAAAAAAATAGTAAAATTTAATAAATTGGGCCGGCGTAGTGGTAGCGCTGCTGCCTTGCAGTAAGGAGACCTGGGTTTGCTTCCCAGGTCCTCCCTGCATGGAGTTTGCATGTTCTTCCCGTGTCTGCGTGGGTTTCCTCTGGGTGCTCCGGTTTCCTCCCACAGTCCAAAGACATGCAAGTTAGGTGCATTGGCGATCCTAAATTGTCCCTAGTGTGTGCTTGGTGTGTGTATGTGGCACCCTGCCCGGGGGTTGTTCCTGCCTTATGCTCTGTGCTGGCAGGGAATGGCTCCAGCAGACCCCCGTGACCCTGTGCTAGGATATATCGGGTTGGACAATGACTGATTGACTACAATAAATTGAAAGAAAATTGTGTTTCGTGTTTCGTTGGAGTTATTCATTGCGTTATACATTTTCGTTCTGTTTGGCTTTTAAATTAACACGCAAATACTTTTTAAACTTACACTTTTACTGTAAAACTTCAGTAAAAACAATTGTTTGAATTAACTTCTCATCAATATCCCATTGAATTTGGATTCTGTGTTTGGAATTGCATCATGACAATGCAACGTATAATTGCCTGTGAGTGAATATCGTTTCTTTCTCTCTAATAAATAAACTTCAAATGTTTGTCCCTGTGATTTGTTAATCGTTATAGCAAAAGCTATTGTAACGGGAAACTGTAAATGTTTTAAAAACGATGGCATATCAAGATCTCCTTTGGTATCTAATGTTATCCGTGGTAGATGTACAACTTGACCTTTCTTGTCGCCTGTTAAAACTTTACATGTCATTGCCGTGTAACGGATAGACTTCATCATTTCTCTGTGCTAGGATTGCCCGTGTACTCATTTCTTCTGTTGATAACCCTTTGGGATTAAATTCATCAATAAGATTTCAACATAATAAGTCTTCTTTTATTGGGAAGTTAAAGTGAGAAAAACTTAAAAATTTATAAGAACTGAGAGCGCAGGAACTGTGTCTGACAAAAGCATTCAAACGAATGAGAGGTGAGTAGACCATGAACGTGGTTGTAAATGGTTGAGAGGAGGGTGGGACTTGACAAAATCTCTTAGCAAAAGTCTCGTCTTGGGGGACTTGAAAAAATCTCTTGAAAGAAGACTCATCTCAAGATTTTCTTTTATTATAAAGAGATATAAAATAAATGTAAATGCTTAAGGAAAAGCTGCAATTTCTAATGAACATATTCTCAGGGAGCCCCTTGCTGAGTACATTTGGCACTTGCAAGTGGGAATTTAGCAATGTCTCCCTCGCTTTTGTTTAGAGCCACGGAAAAATAGACAAAGTCTACTTAGAGCTACATCTGATACAAAAATGACTAGTTATTTGATTTGTCTTATACCATAATGTAACTTCTTTTGTTAAAGTTCTAATTAACTATTATGCTATAGATAGCAGAATAAAGAATAACATCCTCCAGAGCTGTACCAGGATAAATGTAACTAAGTATATATCTGAATTTTGAACTTACTGTATATTCAGGGATTCTTTCTATATGTAAAAGCAGAAAAAAAGATTCTAAGCTTTGTGAAGCCAATCTGTCCTGAAATGGACATATCACAGATAAGAAATGAACAAAGAAAATCATGATACCAGCAGAAAATTTTCACAAATAACAAACTTGATGCTTCCATTTATACCAGAGAAGCTGTTCATTCCAATTCACTTCACAGTTGGCACCCTGACTAATGTCACTCCCTGACAAAAGAGTCAATTTGAGACAACAGAAGCTCAAGGTAAAAGAGGAATCAGTTCATTGATGGTGGGGCCCTATGCCTGTGTGAGTGCAGAGAAATTCTGGAAGGCCATTTATTCCCTTTATTAACCTCTAAAATGTTTAAAAAATGTTAGCTTTGTCACATTTTTTTTTTTTTTTTTATATTTTCTAAACCAATATTTTCAAGTATCCTGGACCAGGCACTTTATACTCTAATAACTTATCAGTGGGTTTTCTGAATATAATCTTTTAGTTAAAATTGATTAAGGTTATTGAATGTAGTAGGCTCCAGTTACCCTAGTGACTATATCTTTTATAAGTGGGTTAAGAAAGACGGACGGATGGATGGATGGATAAGTTAATTAAAATATAATGTAGAATACAATAATTAAATATATTTCACTACATCTTTCATTATGTTGCATGGTTATTCTGTAATCTAAGTAGATTTTGTGTCAATAGGACCACAAAGCCATTAACCCATCCGTAGGAAGTGCCAAAACCTAAAACAGTTTAGACGGGAGGGTATTATGGTTTAACCATCCCCCTTCCTAATACCAATACATAATACAGTGGAACCTCAGTTCACGACCATAATTCGTTCCAAAACTCTGGTCGTAACCCAATTTGGTCGTGAACTGAAGTAATTTCCCCAATAGGATTGTATGTAAATACAATTAATCCATTCCAGACCATACAAACAGTATGTAAATATTTTTTTTAAGATTTTTAAGCAAAAATATAGTTAATTATATGATAGAATGCACAGCGTAATAGAAAGCTAAATGTAAAAACATTGAATAACACTGAGAAAACCTAGAACAACAGAGAAAACTAACACTGCAACAGTTCGCGCTAAAGCTCTACGAACCGCTTGAAAAAAACACTTTTTTTTAATGAGTTTTAAGCACAGGGGAAAAAAATTTACATTTGAAAAATCCATAATTTAATAAAGGAAAAGTAACATTGCAACAATGCACGCTACAAACCGATCGCTGTAAACAGAAGTGAAGTGGAGGTTAAAATCCAATAGAAAAAAGTCTTCATTAAATACAGCGAGGTTAAAGCAATGCTCGAATCTGTCTCTTTAAAAACAAGCCCGGTGCATTCTTTAACTGCCTTCTCGGCCTTATGCCTCCAGCCCTCTCTCACTCGCTCTCTCTCTCTCATGTGATTGTGTCTGTCTATCTCTCACGTGTGTGTCTGTGTGTTGCACACTCTCTCGCTTGCTGCACAGTTAGAGACTGAACACGTGCGGAAATCATCGGCGCGCACAAACCGGAAGGGAAAATGGCTTGTTCGTATACCGAGTGTGTGGTCGTGAACAGATGCAAAAGTTTGACAGACTTTTTGGTCGTAAACCGATTTGTACATGTTCCAACATAGACATAGAATTATGTACTATAGAATTATGTAATTATGTACATAGACTAGACTTCAACATCACCGCCATATTGCGAGTGGCACTGCTGTGGAGTGAAGTAATGAATAATGTGCTGCTTGGGATTGTACAAAATGCTGTACGCTCCAAACCAGATCCCGGGGGATTACATTTCATAGGTAAGGCTGAACAATTGTTTTTGTTATATTTGGCCATTAGAAAATCCCATTTTATAATCTTAGCAGTCAAGGTCAGCTTACTAGTAAAATTAAAACAAGAGAATGATAAATCAAAAAGCAATAATTAGCAAACAAACAAAGATAACTGGCAGTAACAGTGCAAAATTCACAATTGGTATGCCAGTTTGAAAAGATAAGTTTTGAGGGCAGTTTTAAAATGTGCTATTGAATTGAGCTGACGTATATGAGAGGGAAGAGAATTCCCAAGTTTGAGGAGCACTATGAGATATAAAAAATATGTATAAAATATTATAATATATATAAAAAATACACACACTAGGGGGCTCTGAGCCCTGCTCGCTTCGTTTGCCAACCCCTGGGCAGGTGCCACGCGCTAGTCACTTCGCGGATGCCACTCGTGTATGGGGAAGCAGACGTACAATTAAAACAGACTATTTTCATGGAAGTTTTGTTAAATATGCATAATAGAACTAACTATTTTACATTACAGCGAGTAATTAACCGTAGTAAAAAAAAAAATAGTAAAATGTAATAAATTGGGCCGGCGCAGTGGCACAGTGGTAGCGCTGCTGCCTCGCAGTAAGGAGACCTGGGTTTGCTTCCCAGGTCCTCCCTGCATGGAGTTTGCATGTTCTCCCCGTGTCTGCGCGGGTTTCTTCTGGGTGCTCCGGTTTCCTCCCACAGTCCAAAGACATGCAGGTTAGGTGGATTGGCGATTCTAAATTGGCCCTAGTGGGTGTGTTTGTGTGTGTCCTGCGGTGGGCTGGCACCCTGCCCGGGGTTTGTTTCCTGCCTTGCGCCCTGTGTTGGCTGGGATTGGCTCCAGCAGACCCCTGTGACCCTGTAGTTGGGATGTAGTGGGTTGGGTAATGGATGAATGGATAGATTGAATAACAATTTAAAGCAGCCAGGTTAGTGATGCACTTGATCTAAATCAGATGATTTTCACTTGAAAAGACCTGATCAGTGATCAATAAATTGGGTGATCTGCTTTTCTAGGCTTTACTGTAATTTAGTTGCAGTACTCCTTTACATGAGGTATTACAATAGCTAAATGAGCGGACATGTTTTTTGATGCAAACGTCTTGTGAACTGACAGCAGTAAGGTGAACTTTACCAGAGGGAGAGAAAAAAGTGAAGTATTAGCCTTGATGTTATAAAGAGTGTGGTGTAATAAACTAAGAAAAAAGGAATCGGATGGGTCATTCTGTCCAATTAGACAAACGGCAATACCTACTTTAATGAATTCAGACCTTTTTATTTTGTCCTTTAATTAAAATGAACAATGCTTGTCTGAGCTTGTGTTTAGTACAGCAGCTCATATTTTTAATTAGAAAAAGAAAAGACAAAGAAGAATCTGAAATTGCTGCTTAATAAACAATAGGCATGTTACTTTAAAAAGCAAAATTTGTACATTTTACTTGTACACTTGTGAAGCATGCTAGCCTGATACCTTCTACATCTTATAAACATTTGATAGATTTGGGGCTTATTTTAAAGGTTTGTACTGTGTTTATTTGTTTTAGTGTGTGTCATACAGTATAAATACTGTATAGTTAAAATCATTCATATTTATAATTACACCTCAAGAATTAGGAATGTCTAGCTAGCACAGTTGGAAAATAAAAAAGAATGCATAAATATAGAAAACTAGCTGAAATACACAGCATTGCCTGGGAGGAAAATAGTGTTTTTTTCCATATACACACATATATTTTGTTAGACAAATGGTGAGAAAAATAAATGACAAAGTTAATACTTGAATATAGAACATAAGGCATCTCCACATCTAGTTATGCAGGAGTTTAGTGTAAAAGTTTTTTTTTTTTTTTTTTTTTTAATAATAAAAGAGACAAAGAAAAAGTGATAATGGGTGTCAGAATCTGTATTGGAATCAATCAATCCAGTAAAATGTTATTGGTTATCGATAACCTGATTAGAGCATCCCTAACCCAGGTGGTATGATTCTGTGTATTGCCCAATATATGCTCTTATGTGTTATAATGCAAATAAATCTAATTTACAAACAATAACTTAAAAATCAATGGTTTTGCCCAAGTATTATAAGCAGTGAGCTGAGGGACTGGACCATTTATGTCTTGTCTAGCTGCGGTCCCTTACAGACTCAAGGGGATGTCCCTCAACGATGGGAAAACTGGGTTTGGAAATAAAAAACAGTTCCAATGCACAAGCAGCCTGCCATTACAGGTCCCTAGGGTTGAATACACTTGGTGTAATGTGGACAGGTAGATAGGTAAGAAGTTAAAGGGTGACAGATGCATGGCTGATTTTGAAATTTTTTCCTGTCTCACATAAAGAACAAAATCTGAGAGGTTAGTTGGTACCTTTTGTCTTAGGTGATTTGATAACACAATAAAACAGGGACAGAGCACAATAAATAAATAAATCAGAATGTCTAATTGTTAAATCCATGCATCCATCCATCCATTATCCAACCCACTATATCTTAACACAGGGTCAAAGGGGTCTGCTGGAGCCAATCCCAGCCAACACAGGGTGCAAGGCAGGAACAAACCCCGGACAGGGCGCCAGCTCACCACAGGGCACACACACCCACCCACACACCAAGCACACACTAGGGACAACTTAGGATCGCCAGTGCACCTACCCTGCATGTCTTAAATACTAATATTACATCAAAATCCAGAAAATGAACGCTACTAAATGGATATTTAGACCACAAACCTTATAAAAAAGAGAAGCCCAAAAGCATTTGTAAAACACAGCAGCAAAAAATCTGCAAAGTGTCTGTGGCACTAAGTGGCTTTGACAGTATGGCAGATTCAGACAAGGGATTGGGAAACAATTACAAAAGCAAAGAAGACCATGTTAAAAGACCAAAAAAAGCTGAAATCTTAACTATGTATGCCTTTTAGGTTTTTCATTTATTTATTTAAATAATAAAAAAAATAATGTTTTATTCTCTTTGAGAAAACAAACATCCATTATCCAACCCGCTATATCCTAACTACAGGGTCACGGGCGTCTGCTGGACGCAAGGCAGGAAACAAACCCCAGGCAAGCACCACCGCAGAAAACAAACACAAATAAGAATTCCAAAACACCTATTGCACATTTCAAATAAAACTTAAAGAATAAGTTTGATGTTTTAAGTTGAAGTTATTTCTTCATAAACAGTATATATGCATTTGCTATGCAAATGTGCATTCTAAAGTTAAGCACTTTCTGTAAATTAAAAAAAAATCTTGCCTGTGCTGACACTTTATATTGTATGCTATTGGGCAGAGTGGAAAAGCTTAAAATCTTACTAAATATGTCAATTTTTGAAGCCATTGCAGTTGCCGAGTATTGATCCACACATTCCATGTTTTTGACGCATGTTTGTGGTGGCAATAAAAGGATCTGGAAATAATCATTTTGTCACATATTCCTCATAGATCTCAGCCAAGTCTCACAATGAACTCTGATTTTCCAAGTAGCATTTTGACTTTTTTTTTTTGCAGTTTGAAAATATTTGATTTGTGTGCTCAGTAATATACTGTATGGTCAAATGTACGAACAGTAGTAATAAAACACTACTATGTTTACAAAGCTCCAGTCTTTGCTTCTTAATATTATCAGTTCCTCTAATTTATATTGCAGTGCTCCAGTTAGATCATACTCATTGTGGAAGAAAAGGCAGGCAGTGTGGCATACAGGCTAAGACTTTGGGCTTCAAACGCTGAGGTTGGAGGCACATATCCCATTACTGACACCACTGTGTGACCACAAGCAAGTCACTTCACCTGACTGTTAGTAAAACAAATGTAACTGATCATGTCTCAAATACTGTAAATCAGTGCAATAATAAATACAAATATGAAGTCTTAAAAGAGACTAAAACAAAATTAGAAAAAAATCTCACAAAACAAATCATGCTTTTCAAACCACATTCTCAATTTTGACTCCTTTTACCTCAGTTGTATCGCCAGTCTCCATTTTGTCTAAAGCTATTTCTCCTAAGGAATTTTAGGAAAAATAACTGTGACAAAGCTGATTCTTAAATTAAACATAAATGAGAATCATTTAAGTTGTGTGAGCCATCAAAGATCTACTTCTGAGCAGTAACATTTTCCTATGGGTTTCACACTCATTTTAAGCATTTTAATTTAAGCCTGTTGATCTGTGACCCAGGTCCACTGCTACTACCCCGCAAGGTTAAGTATTGATATGAGAACCAGTATAATTTAGTGCAGCAGAATTCTGACTCTGAAGGGTCTGTTTATTAATAATTTGAAAGGACATAAGAAATCAAACAAATCGCATACTTTTCTGTAATTAACTATGTGTTTAAGGAGTGAAATCAACAGCTGTAAGTCAATCATCTCCTTCCATGAAGTGAGTGACTCCACATGTAGGTCAATAAAGACATTTTTCCCTGTCTTGAACAGGCTTCATGAATCTGACTTTGACAGGTGACATCTGGCTACAACCACAAGAGATGCTCTGCAGAAGCTTGAAAAGTATAGCTTAACAGCAGCTGGGGTGAAGAGTATGGGTGAGCAGTAGTAGACCAATGCATGACATTTAAATGTATTCTTTGCTTCTTATGTTGCTTTCTATTACTCCTCGGTATAAATTGCTTATGCATCTATTCCAGTATGCATTGAGCTACCCATGTCGACTAAAACTGAACATGGTTTTTATTTTTTTAGTGGTGTAATTAACAGTGCATTTGATCACTTACACCATGTTTCTTATAATTAAATACAGACACAGCTGACCCTTGAATTGTCTGCCTGTATAATTAAACCCCATGTAAGCTGTTGATAATAACTATTCTAGTAACGTGAAGACCATGTTGGCCACCATGATTTGAGAAGCAGTATATTCTGTCCATGCACAATAACTTCCTGCAAAGTCTGTGGATACTCTAGTAAAACCTTCAGTCAAAATTAAATAAACCACAATTTGTTCAGCTTACCACAATTACATACTTTATGTAGTGTTTTAAGATACAGTAGTTAGTCTGACAAAAAGGAATGGTTTAGAAGAAATATTATGGGATTGTTTGATTGGTATATTACTGGTACATTGCTTTTATAATCCAATTTTATTGGATTGACTGATTTTGAAACTGATTTAATGTAAAGCCAAGAAAAACAATGAAAACCAATGGGAGGAAAAAGTACATGAACATGCTTTAAATTATGGAGTATAAGAACAGTGGTTATGAAGAAACACAGGAGTGCAATTCTGACCACTACTGTACTATAATATGACTTCAGAAAGCACTCAATCCTTGAAAGTTTTCACAGTGTTATACAACATTGAATATAAAGTGGATTTAATTTTGCTTTTTGGACATTCTTCAACAAGACTCTTTAATGCCAAAGTGAATATGGATCCCTGCAAAGCTCTTTATGAAGTAAAAAAAAATTAAAACTTCTTGACAAAGAAACAGAAAACAAATGGAGCAGCTACCTGGGAATGAGTAGCTATGTAGATTATCAGATAGAGGTTTTGAGACTCATAGAGCCGACAGACTCTTAATTCACTCGTTTTTCTGTTCCACTTTTTCCTCTTCAAGATTGCAGTTCATGGTAAGGAGGACAGCACACTTCTGTCCCTAGCAACAGCTACCAGCTATCTCAAGAATGTTTAGGAGAATTCTCAGGTGATGCTATTGTAGCTTCTAAAAAGGACTTTTCCCAGTAAAACTCAAACAATGCACCTTCACTAGATAAATTTCATCTTTTACCACATCAACAGAGTCCTATGTATCTGGTGCAGGTTCCTACCAGAATGTCAAGCTGAAGTTCCTGTCATGGTGAGTTAGCACTTAAGCTCTGTGTAAAAATCTAATTTTAGCAACTCGTACCAAATGGCTTAGTTTTCCATTACTACCCATAGTCTAACAGTAGAACATCAGAAAGGAATATAAATTGACCAGAAATTATGCACTTTCATCACTTTAGCCATCTTATCTAATGTCAGCTGTACTGTGTCCAGCACGCCATTTTGTCAGTGAGACTGACCATCCCATCAAAAAGACTACATTCACAAGGTACATAGATTCTTGCAGCTTCAGAGACCAAGCTGCTCTTTCCCAATTGAGTTCCATAATGTGGATCTCGAGTCCCAATTCTTATCCTATTTGAGTCTGAAGTTCAGGATGATCACTTAATTCATATAATAGAGTGATTGAGCTTTTAGGACTCAGAACTGGATGCTCTCTAATCCTTAGCTTCACACTGACATTCCTATAGGATAACAGACAAAATTCATGCTTGTCATCGTCTTACTGCCACCTTGAACAATGTAGCTTTAAACAATGAATACCTGCAGAGGCCTTGCTCCTCAAATGCAATAACCAAATGGGCTTGTTATGGAATATTTTGGCATAGTTTGTCATATTGTTATAGTGTACCCAATAAGTGATTTAGGCATACGTGTCAGTGGATCACTGTCCACTCAGGCTCACAGACTCATCTGAGGCATGTACTACTTCCCCAGGTCGACAGGGGGTGCTGGCACTAACTATATTCTCCTCTGTTACCTCCACAGAACTAAGATGCCCAGTGAGGGCATTTGACTCTCTGTTATAAATCATAAAAAGAGGTGTCACCACGTGAAAAAGCACACTGCAGGACGGAGCTCCAACCTGGTGAGTGAACACGAAAGCCATTCCAAGCCTAAATGACAGCTTTTGATTTTGGAAGCATTTTTGTACCATATTACACCGTATACTGCTTATTTGTTTATTAATTTAACTTTCCTTCTGATTAAACGTCGACAACTGAGTTGGCTCCCCAACATTTCTCCTTTGGGCTTGCAGTTCCTCATTCGACTACAATGGCTATATAGTTATAAGCTTTTTATATAGTTATAAGCCATCAAACCCCACGATGGCAGAAATGGCAAGTGTGAAGAATGTGCTCTAGGACACGAGATTATGGTGTTTTGTTTGATCTGTAAATGTATAACTTATTCATTTAATATTATCTGTAGGCTTCTTTTAAGAGAATATTTTGTCCTTTGTTTTAATGTGACTGCAGCTTTGTTGTTTGTGGTCAAATCATTGATAGCAGAGAAGACAAAAACAGAATTCTACATTAATGGAAAAATAATTGGAGATTAAAAAACAATTTTCTGCAAATCTTGTACATATGAAATTTTAGCCGAGCAGTATAAGGGCATATTTAATTTGGTTTTAAAATGAGACATGTGCATTATAGCTCACCTCAAGTGCAGCAGGTACAGCAGCATAGAGTTTAGATTCATGCTCAGGGATTTTCTGCATATTTTTAGTGGATGTGTGGGATGCAAAATATAATTTAGTTATTTATAATAAAATCTTTGATCGCTTCCCATAATACAGAAGGATCAGAGGTGAAGTCTGTGTTGATAAATAGTGTAGGTGATGAATAGATTATTTTTCAGGAGTTTAATATAGGGGCTCAATTCCTTTTCAGCAGAAGATATCTAAGAAGGACAGCCAAGTTACTTTTTGATCCAATATTGATGTCAGGAAAAAAATTAGTGTCTGAGTTGAGAAGAATTAGAGGTTGGAAAATAAGTATATAATTGGCACACATGTGGGATTTCTGTAAGATAGAAAAGAATGACAATTCAGAAATGAAATGTTTAGTGGAGCAAGTGAAGTGTTGGTATATCCATCTGTACAATTTTCAAGCTTCATGTATTGTGTTGGTCAAAGTCGAAGACTATCCCAGCAGCAACAGGCACATGGCAAAAACCAACCCCTGACGGAATGCTAGTTAATCATAGAATAAACTCGTACACATTCACACTTACTTATAGTAGAGCAACTTAATGTCACCAATTACCCTATCGTGCAGGTCTTTTATACTATATGCAAAAGAATATTGGAGCACCCAGAGGAATATCAAAGCGATGAAATAGATGTAAACTCCCCACAGACATTAAATTGGCTGGAAGTTAAACCTCAGAGCTATAAGGCAACAGTGTAGTGCTGCCACATCAATAATTCTACATAGTGCTTGTATATAGTGTTATGTCTGATCATTATGTGTTGTTGGCATTTGCTCTTTTAGATAGGTACTGTATATTGAACTGTATATATGTGGTAAATATTAAAGAGAGATTGACAGCATTGGGCTTTAGAGGTGGGCACTTCTAGTTTTCTTCTCACAAACTATTCTAAGGTCAAGCATAACTGTTAACTATGGATCAACACTTTTCATTAAAATTTGTGTTAAACTTGAACTTTTTGGAATTGTTCACTTTCTTTTTATTGTATGTATAGTTCATGGATGCAATTGACTCGAACTGTGTTGATTTGGATTTACTTTTATGGACTTTGCTTTGACTGGGTTTGCAGCCTCTGGACAACCAAATCTTTCTGTGGCACACTAGACACTATGGACATTTCTTTGCACTGTGATGATCTATGAGCCGGGGATGGTCTGTCTGTCTTGATTATATTTTATACACTGGATTGCTCTCGATTCCTTCTATATGTGCTTAATGACTAGGAAATTATCTGAGGTTTACACCCAGCTGGATGCAGCTCTGGGCGATCCCACCTGTAATACCCAGCGTTATATGTATGTGGCTGTATGTTGGAACCTCCGAATATAAGTATCTTCATGTGCATTTTGTAATATCTCCTACTACGCTTTTTCTGCTGCTTGCTGCTCATCTGCATCACCCATCCTCCCATCTCACCTTCTCCGCTGTGCTGTGCTGCTGCTCTGCTCTACTATCAGAAAAGTATTGCTCTCTACAATGCTAAAATACTGTTATGACAAACTCCTTCTTATTAAACAGCTTGTCCAGGGCAAATGGTCAGACTGGAATGTCCTAAAAGACAATGGTATTGTGTGGCGCCCAAAATATTTACATCGCTGGCCAGGTCGCCGCCACAGCCGGGCTGCGAATGAAAAGTTCACTAGCAGAATTTGCTCAGGAATATGGAGTGTAAATATAGTATTGTCCCTTTTGACTTTGTCCTCACTAGTCACTGACTTGCCCTCGTTGATGCCTTCATTTTCCAGACACCAATGCAGAAAATTTGTCGTCCTGGGTAAGCTTTATGCCAGTTGACAATACAATTTACTCCTAGCATTTTGAGGAACACTATATATTCTTTGCAGGTTGCTTCTTACACTAACCTATAATTAGAAAACAGGTAAACTGTGGCCATAAGGTGTATTACATGGCCAGGAACAATACTCAAATAGGTCATGGCATTCAAACTGTGATTGATTGGTATTATTGGGCATGCCAGGAAGACACTCCCCATACCATTACACCACCAGCACCTTGGACTGATGACACAAGCAGTCTGACTGGTTGAATATATGCTGTTGGCACCAAATTCTTCCCCTACAATGTGTGTTCCACAGCAGAAAACAAGATTCAGCAGACCACTCTACAGTTTTCCAGTCTTCAGCTGTGCAGTTTTGGTGAGGCTGTGCCCACTGCAGCCTCAGTTTTCTGTTCTTGGCTGACTGGAGTGGAACCTGATATGGTCTTCTACGTTTGTAGCCCATTTGCCTTAAGAGTCAAAAGGGTGACATGAGGAGGATCTACACAATATTAGGCAGGTGGACTTAATGTTGTGGATGATCGGTGAAGAAACATGAAAACTGGAGCAAATATTCAATTGAAACAGTATTTCGAAATACACTAACTGGAAATTTGGTAGGAAGTCTTTGTTTCCTCACTACTAAAGGATGAAGAAGTTTTAAAAATCTCTGCAGTAAAATATTAATGATTAAATGTTTGTTTCACACTGTGAGTACTCTAGTTTTTCTGATTAAGCATCGAACAATGGCAATACAGTAGACATGCACTCTAGTTGCTCCATCCTTGACCTAATAGCGTGTTATCCCACTTCAGTTGGAATGCAATCCTCAGACAAGCCTCTTCCTCTCTCAATATATCAAAAAGAGATCATGTTAACTAATACATTTTGCTCATTACTTTTAACCCTTAAACCACCGGAACAGGCTATGGTCTGTTCCCAATGCAATTTGCCAGCATGCCAGAGCCGAATATATTCGGCGACATATATTCATTGAATGCTGCAATTGACTATAGTCGCTTCCAAGAGCAATTTGCCAGCACGCCAGAGCTGAACAGTCAGTGCTGTACATTCGTTGAGCAGCCAGCTCATGACCACTGCTGGCCCTGGCAGAACTGCAGTACCACTGTCCCTGGGATTGAGTCGCTGCACTAGACTAGCCTGCAAGCATCAGCGTTAGCCTCTGTGTTCTTGCGTGCAGCCAGTTCAAGCACAGTTGGCTCGGTGATTTACTGAATCTCATCAATGGTGTCAGTTGCCCCTTGTTCCAGTAGTTTTTTTAATAGTTTTTACAGTTCATTGGCAGTGTGTAAAATGATCAGTGTTGCAGTAATTGTGATGCTCTTTGCATGAAAAAAATGTGTTGCATTAAAATTTCACTTTTTCTTTGTGAATTGTGACGTTTACTTAAAAAGTGCAGCAAAAAAAGTATTTGGCGTCCAGGGGTGCATTAACCCCCAAGTATGTGGCAGTTTATAAGTTAATATATGGTTCATAACAATGCAGGGCACCATTTGTTTTCTTTCTTATTCTCAGATTTCTGTTTAATTTTGCGTTTGAACTGACATTTAATATGTAATAAAAGACAAAACACTGACAGAATGTATGTTCTAATGTGCTTCCAGTTTCTTTCTCCTTGGGGCTTGTATTGTCAGTGATTCAAAAAGACAAGAAAAGAAAGCTCATTTTTCTGAGCACTGAACCATGCTGATTGTTCTCACCCTACTCATAATAAGTTGCTGCCACTGTTAGGCAATCAATAGTAACTCCATTAAAAACACATACAACACCAGCAAGCTTATTCTGGAATCAAAAACTCAATGTTAACAGAACATCTTGAGTTTCCGTGAAATTTAAGGAAAAACAATTGATAAACATATGCAATAGTATACATTAGGAGAATAATAAGTGCATCCAATTTTTAGGTAATGTATTGGTTAGTACAGATATTTCACAGCTCCTGAAGACTGCATTCATATCATGGCATGGTCACTATCTGTGTGGAGTTTGTACATTCTTCTTATGTCTGCACGGGTTTTTATTTATTGGTGATTCTAAAAGTGACCAACATCTGTGTGTGGTGTATGCAGGAGGGTACACAAGGGTTAGGTCCAGCCTCACAGGTCCCTACAAGCAGGGTTGAAAATGGGTGACGAGATAACCCTTTAAAGATTCTCTTGTATAATGAAGTTACATGCACAAAACTAAATACAAACAAAAAAACTAAACCAATGTATATAACAATCCTTCTTCTAATTGCCAGAATAACCTTACCAGTGGCTGAGCGGAATGGAAAGTTGTTTTTTTGTTCTCCATGATTTTTTTATTTTTGGCTAGAAGCTAAATTCCACATCACAATATAAATAAAACAAGTGAACTTCTCTCTAACCCAAATTCATTAGAATGGGTTCAGCTTTTCTTTCTCTTTTTTTCCTTTTACTTTCTCCTGTGGAATTTTTCCCTTCTGCATCATCAAACTCTTGCCATCTTCTTCCAGTCCTACTTTAAATTTATTTTATTTTGGACTCGTCCGATGCGAGAGATGGACGTCTGAAGTGGAGCTCCGCTAGCAGCGGTGTTATTTTTCATATTATTCACTTATCCTGAGATATCCTGTATCTATTCAATCCAAGGAGACTGCTACAGTATATGTAAGCATATATAAACATGGCCAACAAGAAAGGGGGTCCGAAAGAATCGAAAACTAAAGCTGCACCCAAGCTAAGATCAGCAAGCCCTAGTTCAAGATCCGGCCTTTCAGAGACAGACCTGGATTAGATGGGCGAAAGTACAGACTCCTCGGGACCACGGTCCGCTACATCGTCGCCGGCTGAGAGTGAAAAGGGGAGCGAATGTACGATCATGAGTGCAGATCTCGATAGCTCGCAGATCGGAGAAGAACACTTGAAACTGGAAAAGTCCTTGCAGTCCACGGCTTCAATTACTCCATGCGAGCCGGAAATATCGGGGACACCGACTACAGTAGAGCCTGCCGCTTCATCTATGGTACAAGAAAGCACAACTGAAATGTCTAAACTGCAGGTGATGTTCGCTGAGCACATGCAAGATATAAAGAAAAGCGAGAAGGCAAATGAGAAAGCAAGGGCAAAGGCACATGAGAGACTGAAACAGGAGTTGCTGAAATTGAAACAGGAGTTGCAACAAGCAAACGAAACGCAGCGGCTGATGCTGCAACAGGCAAATGAAAGGCTGTGACAAGAAATGCAAGTGGAAATGCGACAGTTGCTGGGTAAAATTGAAACGCTTACTGATCCATTGGAGGATCTCAAGGAGACATTCACGACTAGGATTGAAATAGCCGAAAATTTAGCTGCCAGTGCCGAAGAAAAAGCAGAAAATGTCAGCTCCGAATGCAAAAAACTCGGAGACAGACTGACTGCTTTGGAAGATGGAAGCAGAAGGTATAATGTCAGAATTGAAGGTCTGCCTGAGAATCGAGAAAGTCCAAACCCAGTGAAATTCGCAGCTGAACTCTTCTCTAAAATAATTGGGGAGGACTTTAAAGCAGAATCTGAGATAGCAGCGGCTTACCGCGTACGCGGATCAAATACCGTTAGACCTAGATCTTTCATTATTCGCTTTGAAAGATTATCATTTAAGCTAAAGGTGATGGCACTCCTCAGAGATAAGCAAGATATTATATATGAGAATAACCGCATTCGTATCTTCCCTGACTTCTCTCCAGCAACAGCTACTAAACGCGCAGCCTTCTACAACATTAAACAGCGGTTACGGCAAGCCAACGTCAAATACAGCCTCTTGTATCCGGCCAAACTGAAAGTTGAATTGCAAGGTCAATTCTATTTCTTCGCTAGCAAGGAAGAAGCAGAAAAGGAATTAAGAAAGCTGATCCCGGGACTATTCTGATAATAGTGAGTCATGGCCGTTAATGATATAGCAAGGACTAATAATCTACTGTCTGATCTTTTTGTTTAAAATACAGGTTTTTATCATCATATATTCGCATTATTACTTAATATTACTAGGGCGCTATCTGTTTGTTTTATTGTGCTTAATTACTTTTTTTTTTTCTTTTTTCAGCTAATTATTTTATCTCTACCCTAAACAAGATTGTTCAAACCCTTGGTTTATTGTTATTGCTATTATTGCATTAAGACTTATTATGCTTATTTTGGACAAATGTCTAACACTATCCCCCAGGTTTATTGTCTGGGTGTATTATCTTAATGCACTAAGATTGCTGAAGACTATATATATTTTAAATGCACAATTTTTTTTTTATTTTATTTATTTTTTTTTTTTTTAAAGACTATATTGGTAATAGATATCTCTATCTTTTAATCCTAAAACGCCGCTGTGTGGGGGCTTGTTTTGCTTTGGACATGCTCTGTCTCTGGGTATGTCAGAGGACTGGGACTGTGTGAAGTGGGTTCTAGCCTCACTTGGGGAGGCAAATTTTAAGGGGGGGAGAGAAAGAGAGCAGGCTTGATCTATACCTAATCTATCCTTTTAATCTTTATAATTATAACTACCAAAGTAATAATAAGCTGCATGGCAACAACTCTAGGGGAAATAGGAAATTAAGGCCGAAGCTGTCTCACTTTCAGTTAAAACTATAAAATGACATCAAAAACTCAGAATCAGTAACTCCATGATGGGACAGTTAATTTCGTGAGCTGGAATGTTAAAGGCTTGAATCACGAATTAAAGAGAAAGAAAGTACTCTCTCACCTAACAGGTCTAAACGCTAAAATAGTATTACAGGAGACCCACTTACTAGACAAGGATCAGTTCCGGCTGCAAAAAGACTGGACTGGCCAAATGTTCCATTCTAGTTTTACAAAAAAAACTAGAGGTGTGGGAATTCTCATACATAGAACAGTCCCATTTGTAGTACTGGATCCTGAAGGAAGATATGTAATGGTCATGGGAGACTTATCTAACTGTAAAATGATCTTGATAAATGTTTATGCACCTAATGTTGATGATAAGGAATTTATACAAAATTTATTTGCATCCATTCCCAATCTGAACACTCATAAAGTTATAATGGCTGGGGACTTTAATTGTGTTCTAAATCCACTTTAAGATAGGACTTCTTCCACAGGGGAATGGCATCTAACACCGCAAAGATAATTAGAAAGTTTATAACTGATCACATCTTATCAGACCCCTGGAGGTTTTTAAACCCAAATTCAAGAACATATTCTTTCTACTCCAGTACATCATTGCTGCTCAAGGATTGATTACTTCTTTATAGATAATAACTTCTTGCCTGTGATTAAATCTTGCGAATATGATGTTATTGTTATTTCTGACCATGCACATATGATCTTGGAGCTAAAATTACTAAGCCCCATACACTCACCCTGCAGATGGCGTCTCAACCCGCTTCTATTAGCAGATGAGAATTGTACGGAATTTATATCCAAACAAATCCAATTCTTTCTAGAGACAAATACATCCTCCGAGATCTCTGCAGGAATACTCTGGGAAACTCTTAAGGCCTTCTTAAGAGGACAGATTATCTCATATCTTTCCCACAGAAATAAATTCGTAGCCAAGAAAGTAGCAGAGATAAAAAGCAAAATTACTAGAATAGATGAAAAACACGCCAGACTACCAAAAAGGTAGGCTCTACATTCAGAACTAAACCTCTTGACAACTAAAGAAACTGAACAACTAATTTATAAATCCAGACATCATTACTATGAACATGGAGAGAAAGCTAATAAGCTTTTAGCTCAACAAATTCACAAGCAAGAAGTGCGCAACGCAATCTCAGTAATCACCAACGCGAACGGAGTTAAAATCGTTGACCACAAAAATATAATGCACACTTTGAGAGACTACTATAAATCCTTACATACTACTGAGTTTAAAGAAGACAATACACAATCTAATGCATTTCTGGATACATTACAAATACTTCGTACCACAAATAGACACTTTTAGTGCGGAGGAACTTGAGAAACCTCTGGCGTTATCAGAATTACTAAAAGCAGCAGGCCCTGATGGCTACCCTGCAGAATTATACAAGAAATTCTCCGCTCAGCTAGCTCCTCTCCTAATAGCAACATTTACAGAAGCCAGAGATAACCAATCTCTTCCTCAAACCTTTCGCCAAGCACTAATCACCGTTTTTCCAAAACAAAATAAGGACTTATTACAATGTGCATCATGCAGACCAATTTCACTTCTGAATACGACGTTAAAATACTCTCTAAAATCATAGCTAGAAGGATGGAGAAAGTGCTCCCCTTGGTAATATCACAAGACCAAACTGGATTTATTAGGGGCCGACACTTATCTTCAAATCTTCGATGCAAGTTTAATGTAATATACTCACCAACTAAATCAAACACCCCATAAATATTATTATCATTGGATGCAGAAAAAGCATTCGACGTGATTGAATGGAAATACCTTTTTACTACATTGGAGAAGTTTGGGTTTGGCCTGAACATTTGTGCATGGATTAAATTACTGTATACTAACCCAGAAGCTTCAGTTTGCATCAACAACATTTGCTCAGAGTACTTCAAACTAGAACGTGGTACTAGACAAGGATGCCCCTTGTCAGCGCTGCTGTTTGCAATTGCCGTTGAACCACTGGCAATACATTGTCGAAATACTGATCAGATAAATGGGATTAGCAGAGAAGGACTGGAACAGAAAATTTCATTATATGCAGATGATATGGTACTGTATATATCGGACCCAGAAAATTCTGTGCCTGCAGTCTTAACAGCACTCACAGAATTTCAAAAGATCTCTGGTCTCAGAATTAATCTGACTAAAAGTGTACTCTTTCCAGTGAATTCTTAAGCATATAATATTAGATTAGATACTCTACCTTTTATCATTGCAGAACAGTTTAAATACCTAGGGGTAAACATCACAAGTAAACATAAAGCTCTTTATCAGCAAAATTTCGCCGTTTACATGGAAAAAATCAAGCAAGACTTGCATAGATGGTCAACCCTTCATCTCACACTAGCTGGGAGAATTAACACTGTTAAGATGAATATTCTTCCTAAGCTCCTTTTTTATTTCAAAACATTCCAATATACATTAATAAATCATTCTTTAAGCAATTAGATTCAACAATAACCTCATTTATTTGGAACTCAAAACATCCACGCATCCAAAGAGCGACCCTACAAAGACAAAAGGCAGAAGGCGGCATGGCTCTACCTAACTTCCAGTTTTATTACTGGGCAGCAAATATACAGACAATAAGAACCTGGACACAAATAGAAAAACATATACAGGCTTGGTCCGCAATAGAAGCAAAATCCTGCAGTACTACTTTGTATTTTTTCTTGCTCTGTGCTCGAATAAACACACATTATCGGCAATACACTAATAACCCAATTTGTGCTCCACTTACTTAGAATCTGGAACCAATGTAGAAAGCATTTTAAGACGGAGAAGCTTCTATCTGTGGCACCTCTGCAAGAGAACCACCTCTTTCAACCTTCGCAAACATACGCAGTTTTTAATATCTGGAAAAAATTTGGAATTAACTTGCTTATAGATCTTTATATAGACAACGTCTTTGCATCCTATGAACAATTACATTCCAAATTTAACATTCCAACTACACATTTCTTTCACTATCTTCAAATCAGGAACTTTGTTAAACAGAACCTTTCCAGATTTTCCTCATCTTGCACCCACATCCATGCTGGAAAAAATATTGCTAAATCTCAAGGACTTAGATACCATCTCTACAATATATAAAATCATTTTACAATCCCTCCCTTTCAAAGATCCAAGAGGTCACTGGGAAAAAGATCTCTCAATTAATATATCAGAAAAGGAGTGGAAAGTAGCAATGCAGAGAATTCACTCGAGCTCCATATGCGCAAAGCATACAATTATACAACTCAAAATTATATATCGAACACATCTGTCTCGACTAAAACTCTCCAAAATGTTTCCAGGGCATGATCCAACCTGTGAACGCTGCAAACTAGTTCCAGCCTCACTGGGTCACATGTTCTGGGCTTGCACCAAATTAACATCATTCTGGACGAAAATTTTTAATTACCTTTCAGACAGCCTTGGACTCACAATCCCTCCTAACCCATTAACAGCTGTGTTTGGTGTTTTTCCAGATGGGCTTAAAGTGGAGAAGGACAAACAAACTGTGATTGCTTTCACTACACTTTTGGCACGTAGACTTATCCTGATAAACTGGAAGAACCCAAACTCTTCTCTTTTAAGTCAGTGGGAAACTGATGTGTTATACTATTTGAAATTGGAAAAAATCAAATACTCAGTTAGAGGATCCGTACAGACTTTTTTCAAAACATGGCAGGATCTAATCAGTAATATTTTAAAATAATCTCATAAAGCACAGAGAATTTATTAATTTAGGTATGTTTACAGGTCTTAAATTTCATGCCATTTGGCTTGCTCTCTCTCTCAGGGGTGGGGATCGATTTGTTCTTAACTCAATTTTTCTTTTTGTAAAAACTTGATTGATTTGTATGGAATGCAATAACATTAATAAAAAGAAAAAAAAAAAAATTATTGTGTGAGGCTGAACCATCAGCCAGCCTTTCATGCTTACTACATAGGGGAAGAATTACAGCACAAGATGAGAAAATAAATTGCTACTAAGTAAAATGCAGGAAAAATGTATGGTTTTACAGAACCACAGATTGACTGATTTTTTTTTTCAGTGGGTGATAGCCAGGCTACACCACTTGTGAAGACAGAAATCCAAGATTGTAGTAGGAACACTGATTTCAAGATGAGTCTAACTAAAATGAGTCCCTCATACATGTAATCTCTTAATATTCCTCTTGTAAGTCCATGTCAACAAAACTATTTGACATTGTGACTTAACACTTTCTCCTTAAGCCCAAGACTTACCTCTTTCCTTTTGGGTGACTTAAATTAAGAACATCTGAACATATGACATTTGCCTTCTACATTCTAAAAGTAACTTTGTCGAAATGTATACAGATTGTTTTCAGCAGAGCTGTAGTAACTACAGGGGGATAAAACTGATGAGCCACAGCATGAAGTTATGGGAAAGAGTAGTGGAAGCTACGGTTAAGAAGTGAGGTGATAAGTGAGCAGCAGTATGTTTTTATGCCAGGAAAGAGCACTACAAATGCGATGTTTGCTCTGAGGATGTTGATGGAGAAGTATAGAGAAGGCCAGAAGAAGCTGCATTGCGTCTTTTGGACCTGGAGAAAACATATGACAGGGTGCCTCGAGAGGAGTTGTGGTATTGTATGAGGAAGTTGGGAGTGGCAGAGAAGTATGTAAGAGTTGTACAGGATATGTACGAGGGAAGTGTGACCGTGGTGAGGTCTGCAGTAGGAGTGACGGATGCATTCAAGGTGGAGGTGGGATTACATCAGGGCTTTCTTATTTGCAATGGTGATGGACAGGTTGACAGACGAGATTAGTCAGGATTCCCAATGGACTATGATGTTTGCTGATGACATTGTGATCTGTAGCGATAGTACGGAGCAGGTTGAGGAGACCCTTGAGAAGTGGAGATATGCTCTTGAGAGGAGAGGAATGAAGGTCAATAGGAACAAGACAGAATACATGTGTATAAATGAAAGGGAGGTCAGTGGAATGGTCAGGATACAAGGAGTAGAGTTGGCGAAGGTGGATGAGTTTAAATACTTGAGATCAACAGTACAGAGTAATGGTCGAAGAGAGGTGGAAAAAAGAGTGCAGGTAGGGTGAGATGGGTGGAGAAGAGTGTCAGGGGTAATTTGTAACAGACGGGTATCGGCAAGAGTGAAAGGGAATGTCTACAGGATGGTAGTGAGACCAGCTATGTTATATGGGTTGGAGACGGTGGCACTGACCAGAAAGCAGGAGACAGAGCTGGAAGTAACAGAGTTAAAGATGCTAAGATTTGCATTGGGTGTGACAAGGATGGACAGGATTAAAAATGAGTACATTAGAGGGTCGGCTCATATTGGACGGTTGGGAGACAAAGTCAGAGAGGCGAGATTGCATTGGTTTGGACATGTGCAGAGGAGAGATGCTGGGGATATTGGGAAAAGGATGTTAAAGATAGAGCTGCCAGGAAAAGAGGAAGGCCTAAGAGAAAATTTATGGATGTGGTGAGAGAGGACATGCAGATGATGGGTGTAACAGAGCAAGATGCAGTGGACAGGAAGATATGGAAAAAGATGATCTGCTGTGGCAACCCTTAACGGTAACAGCCTGAAGAAGAAGAAGTTAAAATGTCCATACAGTACTGCAAATGGTCTTCTGAAATTATCAAATTAAAGACTATGTGAATAAATTTAATTTATGGTTACTTAGAAAATGCTGGAATGTCTCTCATTCTCAGTGCAACCCAAATGAAAGAATAATATATTGTTAATGTTCACTAGGCATGCATTTTTCTATTCATTATTCCTTTCCAAAAGGATATACTAATATCCTGTGCTTATTTATATTGGCATTACCAAATTACTATTTCATAGTCTTTTTAGATGGATTCCAGGAACACCGAGCATTCAAAAAGTTGTTGCAATTATCAGACTTTGACACTAATGCAATGAACTTGTCATTTTTACTTTGCTGCAAAACAACTTTAGTAAGGCACTTGCATTTATTCGCAATCCTGGCAACATCATTTAAAACGACAAACAACTTATTCATGCCTGTGAGGACAGGGCTGCAGAAAAATTGTGAAGCACTTGTTTATTTAGGTTCTACAAGCAAATACATCTGGACATAAAAATCATTACTTCATCATGAAGTTCAAATTTATCTACCACGGTGCTTTAACAGCATAGCCTTACCAGGTTATGTTATTTTCTTGTCCAGTTAATCCAGATCAGGGTTGCAGGGGTGTGCTGTAGTCTATACCAGCCAGCACAGGGGGCAAGGCAGGAACAAACACTGGACAGGGCATCCGTCCATCACAGGGTGAACACACACCCACTTAGGCCTATTTGACATTGCCAATTTACCTAACCTGCATGTCTTTGGACCGTGGAAGGAAACCGGAGCACCTGGAGGAAACCCACGCAGACATGGAGGGCACATGTAAACTCTACACACAGTGGACCATGAACACAAACCCTGATCTCATTACTGTGAGGAAGTAGCACTACCACTGCTCCACTGTGCCACCCCATACTGGATTAGATTTAGTCTTTTCTAACTACTCTCCTGCTAAGGGTTGTACTCTATCAACATGGTCCTATAAAAAAATTATATTCATTATGTTACTCCAAGAGCCGTATTGCTATTGACATCCTTCCCAGACTACACCCACACAGCTCAGATGGGAAGAAACTATTAAAAGGTTCAGTGTAGGAGGAATTGTGACATTAGGCGCCTCATGGTAAGCAAAAAGCCAAAAAAAGCAGAAGCTAATCATAGTCTTTTCTATCTGCTTTTCATAACATCTGCTTTGATGTTTATTTAAATCTAGATTTTGATCTCACATGGGTGCCACGGTGGTTAGTGTTGCTACTTCATGAATCCAGTGGCCTGGTTTACCATTCCAAGCTGTATTGCTTAATATTTGGAATCTGCACTTTCTCCATGTGTCTATGTGGGTTTTCCATTGGATTATCCAAGTTTCTTCCCATAACCTGAAATGCATTAACTGTCAGGTCGAAATTGATCTAGTGTGAGTGCAGAATATGTACATGAGTGACCTGAGGATCCATCCAAGGTTGGTTCTTACCTAGCATCTGATGTCAATAAGCTGCTGCCCCTGTGACCCTGAAATGAATTGTTTGGGTTTCAGAAGGTTTTGTTTACTTACAAGAATTTAGTTATTGCCCACTTTAGTGCATATTTTGAACATTAAATGGGTACAAATGTGACAAAGATACATCAGGGTTGTTCTTTGTGGTTTCCAAATCCTGGAAGATCCTGCTCGAAATATTTAAAGTTGTACTGCTTAGTGCATAATCTTTTGGAATGCATAGTTGGAGTTTCTCTAGATTTTGCAAATATCCTTTTCTTCAGACACTGATACAATTCTCCACACTTTATCAAGAATAAGCTATGGCCTGTAGAGGCTCTCCTATCAAAACAAAGCAATAAAAGTATAATTCAGTCCAGGCCAGTGGAATAGTCAGTTTAATAAACCTCTGAGTAGACACTGACATATTTGGAGAGCATTACATTTAGAAGAACACATCATGGATGTCGCTTGTCATTCACCGTATATATATATTTATTTATATACTAGCTGTGTAAGCCCATGCTGTAAAAAGCCCAGGGTCCTAGAAACTATTGAAATTGTCAGAAAAAAAATTGAAACGTAGAGATGTCAGGTAATTGAAAGGAACTACTCTGGGCATCTCTTTCCTAGGAGGATTTGTTTTGCCGACATGCTCGCATCGCTTGTGCATTAGCAGGGGGAGAAAAAGTAAAAGGGATACTGTTTTGCCAAAGTTAGTGGCTAAGCGACTTTGTCTTTCTTCGGAAATTTTGTTTTGCCGAAGTGCTCGCATCGCTTGTGCAGGAGCGGCTAAACAACTTTGTCTTTCCTCTGAGGTTTCATTTTCCCAACGTGCTGGCCCCGCTTGTGTATTAGCAGCTAAGCAAGTTTTCTCGGAGGCAGAGCCCTTACCCTGACTCCACGTCTTGCTTCCGGGCTGGACAGACACACACACTTCCACGCATAGACATTTATATATAAGATACATAGAGTACATATGATATATGACAGTTAATTCCTTGAATGAACCTGTGCAAACAATCAACAACAGCAACATTATTTATAAAGCACATTTTCACACAAATGTTGTAGCTGAAAGTGCTTTACAAGTGGAAGAAAGAAAAGTTTATGTGAGACTAAAATAAGATTAAGCAATACTAAATAACAATAATATAATAAGATGGAACAGAAAAAAAAATCTGCAGGGGTTCTAAGTCCAAGAGACCACCCAGCCCCCAGTAGGTATTCTACCTAACATAAATGGTCTAAATTAGTCCTCATGGTTTTCAGGATTCACGTGAAAGAATTAGATGATGCTGGTCATTTGGACATCTGGGGAATTGCCTTCAATCTGTCAACGTAGGGACTGAAAGGTGTCTTGATCAGGTGGTGGTGGTGTTTCAGATCGCCACCACATAAAAACGGGAAAAAGAACAGCAGTGAATAGTAGGAATTAGTACAGAATGCAGAGCCTTGATGAAAATGAGTATTCAGTGCACATATACAGTAGTTTATCAAGGATACACAAATATGTGTCAGTGCGAAAGCCATATTAAAATAATGGGTTTTTAGCAGTTTTTTTTTTAAATGCTCCACCATATTAGCCTGGAAAATTTCTATCAGTAAACTATTCCAGATTTTAGGTGCAAAGTAGCAGAAAGCTATCTCACCACTTCTTTTAAGTTTAGCTCATGGAATTATAAGCATCTAAAGATCTAAGGTTATGACTTGGAGCGTAAGGTGACCGGCATTCCAAAATATAGGACGGAGTGAGATTATTTAAGGCTTTGTAAACCATTAGCAATATTTTAAAGTCAATTCTGAATTGTAATTGCATCAAAACTGGAGAAATATGCTTAAATTTTCTTTCCCTAGTTAAGATTCTGGCAGCTGAATTTTGCACTAGTTGTGTACTATCTGAGCACTAGCGGCTAATGTCACTTAAAAATCTTCTTCCAGATTTATGCAGTTAGTTAGATAACGTTGCCATTGCTGGAAACATACCTGGAACTCTGCTCCTGGAATACCCTTGAATTCCTTTATCATGTTAAACTAGATGTCAGCAATATTTGAAAAATCTTCCTCCTTTCATAGCAGTTTTATTTTTGGGAAGAGCCAGAAAACACAAGTGACTAAGTCAGCTGAATCATGGCTTTGGGTATTGTCATGATGGATGATCCACTTCTATCATTGTTATTCGAATTTCTTTCTGACCCTCCTTGAAACCACTCAAAGACAACTGACTTTTTCATACTGTAGTATCCTCACCATACAACACTTTCAACAGCTGTAGTGTTTTGATAATACTTTGTAGCACTGGCAACACTACACTGCTATTATGGGAATGAAATTGACACACCTCGCTGAATTATACATATTATACATACTAGCTGAATTAGCTGGTGAAGACAGCTATGCCTCTCCACAGTGTCCTTGTGTGTCCTAACTCCTCTTGCTCATCACTTCTTCACTCGATTTCTGTCATGGTTTTAACATTGATGATAAATCATAAGTAAAGTAACACACACATACACACACAGACATAATAAAGGTTGAGTCAAAATTATGTTAACATTTGAATAGCGGAAGCAATTTATTCATATTCACAAAACATACTTCATATGTGCAAGATGATTTACAGGAATGTCTTAACCTGTTAGCTACCACATTCAAAACATACACCATATGTGGCACATAAATTGTCCACAAAAATTAAATTTAAGCATATACATAACATTACCATTACTGTTAACATAATTTTGACTCACCCTGTGTGTGTGTGTATATTGTGACGGAAGGTCGGGGCCCATGCCTGGCCAGGACACCCCTTCACCACATCTGCCAGGGGGACAAGGGTGGGAAGCCCAGTATCTCCCCCTGGACGCTAGATGGCAGCCTCCCTGGGTTGCAGCGGTGCCTCAGACTCCCCCAGGGCTTCATGGGGGTTGGAGTTCTGTGCAGCTCTGTTGCGTTCCACAGGCGCCGCCAGGGGTGCTGCAACAGGAGGAGCTGGCCCCTTTTGGGCACTGGTTTCGCCTTACCTGGAAGTGCAGCTGGATGTTGGCAATCAACCACCTGGAGCAGCTCCAGGTGCCTGATAAAAGGGAACCAGCGACCACAACTCAGCGGCCAGAGTCAGGAGGAGGTGGACAAAGCTTGCTGAGGAAGAGGAGTAGTGGTGGTGAGAGAAGAGAGTGTTTTGGTGCTGATTACTGTGCTTGGGACTGTGTTCTGGCTGGAGGGATTACGGTGAAGACGCGCCCTCCAGCTGAAGAAAATAAAAGTTTTTGTTTATTTTACCCGTGCCTCTCATGTCCAATCTGTGTCGGGTCGGAGATATATATATACACACACACTCACACACACACACACACACATATATATATATATATATATATATATATATATATATATATATATATATATACACACACACACACACATACACATATATATATATATATATATATATATATATATATA
>JANRMT010062856.1:25468685-25491097 GCA_026402145.1 Polypterus bichir lapradei | reverse complement strand
TGGAGAATTAGTGATGAGTCAGTCAGTCAGTCAGTCAGTCAGTGAGTGAGTGAGTGAGTGAGGGCTTTGCCGTTTATTAGTATAGATATATATATATATATATATATATATATATATATATATATATATATATTACATTAACAATCATGTTATGTTATTTTTAAAATTTTTCTTTTTCATAACTTCTTTAACACACTACTTCTCCGCTGCGAAGCGCGGGTATTCTGCTAGTTTATTAATATTTTGAACCTACAGTCACCTTCAAATCATGACATGGCACATCCATGCTCACTGGTCAGTTTTAGAGTGGTCGTTTAATCTTATATTACATCCTCACGACTGATTAGGAGCACCTGTACACCTGCGTATCCAAGTAATTATCTAATCAGCCAATCATGCATCAACACTGTAATACATAAAATCATATCAGGAGGTTCACATCAAACCCCAGAATGTGGGAAATGTGATGTTAGTGATTTCGACTGCAACATGATTGTTGGTACCAGATGGCTGGTTTGAATGTTTCTGTAACTGCTGATCTCCTGGAATTGTCACACACAACAATCTCTAGAGTTGACTCAGAATTTTTTTTTTTAAAAATCCATCCAATGAGTGGTAGTTCTATAGACTGAAACACCTTATTAATGAGAGGGGTAAGAGGAGAAGAGCCATACAGTTTAAAGCTCAAAGAAAAACCACATAACTCAGGTATCCACTCTGTACAACTGTAATGAGTAGAAAAGCACCTCTGAATGCACAACACGTCAGACCTTGAGACGGATGGACTACAACAGCAGAAGACCACATCAGGTTCCACCCCTCTCAGCAAAGAATATAAACCTGAGGCTATAGTGGGCACAGGCTTAACAAAACTGGACAGCTGAAGAATGGAAAAACGTAATCTGGTCTGATAAATCTTGATTTCTGCTGAGGAATACAGATGGTAGATTCAGAATTTCGTACCAACAGCATAAATCCATTCACCCAATCTGCCCTGTGTCAACAGTCCAGACTGGTGATGATGGTGTAATGGTGAGGTGAATGTTTACTTGGCACACTTTAGGCCCGTTAATACCAACCAGTCATCACTTGAACACCACAGCCTCTTTGAGTTTTGTTGCTGACCATGTGCACCCCTTCATGGCCACAATTTGCCCATCTTTTAATGGTTAATTCCAGCATGATAATGCATCATGTCACAAAGCAAAAGTGATTTCAAACTAGCCTTCATGAACATGACAATGAGTTCAGTGTTCTTCAGTGGCCTTCCCAGTCAGTGGATCAGAATCCAATAGAACAACTTTGAGATGGGGTAGAACGGGGGATTCGAATAAAGAATGTGTAGCTGACAAATCTGCAAAACTTGTGTAACGGGTTCATATTAAAATGGACCAGAAGCTCAAAGGAATGTTCCAAACATCTTGTGGAATCCATGCCATGAAGAACAGAGGCTGTTTAGCGAGCAAAGACACACTTTGCATAGATTTATTCATGTAGACTTCTTCTTCTTCTTCTTCTTTCGGCTGCTCCCGTTAGGGGTCACCACAGCGGATCATCTTCTTCCATATCTTTCTGTCCTCTGCATCTTGTTCTGTTACACCCATCACCTGCATGTCCCCTCTCACCACATCCATAAACCTTCTCTTAGGCCTTCCCTTTTTTCTCTTCCCTGGCAGCTCTATCCTTAGCATCCTTCTCCCAATATACTGAGCATCTCTCCTCTGCACATCTCCAAACCAACTCAATCTTGCCTCTCTGACTTTGTCTCCCAACCGTCCAACTTGAGCTGACCCTCTAATGTACTAATTTCTAATCCTATCCATCCTTGTCACACCCAATGCAAATCTTAGCATCTTTAACTCTGCCACCTCTAGCTCTGTCTCCTGCTTTCTGGTCAGTGCCACCATCTCCAACCAATATAGCATAGCTGGTCTCACTACAGTCCTGTAGACCTTCCCTTTCACTCTTGCTGATATCCATCTGTCACAAATCACTCCTGACACTCTTCTCCACCCATTCCACCCTGCCTGCACTCTTTTTCACCTCTCTTCCACAATCCCTGTTACTCTGTACTGTTGATCCTAAGTATTTAAACTCATCCACCTTCGCCAACTCTACTCCTTGCATCCTCACCATTCCACTGACCTCCCTCTCAGTTACACACATGTATTCTGTCTTGTTCCTACTGACCTTCATTCCTCTCCTCTTTACACCATCTCTCCACCTCTCCAGGGTCTCCTCAACCTGCTCCCTAATATCGCTACAGATCACAATGTCATCAGCAAACATCATAGTCCACGGGGACTCCTGTCTAATCTCATCTGTCAACCTGTCCATCACCATTGTAAATAAGAAATGGCTCAGAGCCGATCCCTGATGTAATCCTACCTCCACCTTGAATGCATCCGTGACTCCTACCGCATACCTCGCCACAGTCACACTTCCCTCATACATATCCTGTGCAACTCTTACATACTTCTCTGCCACTCCCAACTTCCTCATACAATACCACAACTCCTCTCGAGGTACCCTGTCATATGCTTCTTCCAGGTCCACAAAGATGCAATGCAACTCCCTCTGGCCTTCTCTATACTTCTCCATAAACAACCCTCAGAGCAAACATCGCATCTGTGGTGCTCTTTCTTGGCATGAAACCATACTGCTGCTCACTAATCATCACCTCACTTCTTAACCTCGTTTCCACTACTCTTTCCCATAACTTCATGGTGTGGCTCATCAATTTTATCCCTCTGTAGCTACTACAGTTCTGCACATCCCCCTTATTCTTAAATATCGGCACAAGTACACTTCTTCTCCACTCCTCAGGCATCCTCTCACTTTCCAAGATTCCATTAAACAACCTGGTTAAAAACTTCACTACCATCTCTCCTAAACACATCCATGCTTCTGTTACCGGCCTCAGGGCCAGGGGAACCTGGGCCAAGTACAAGCCACTGTTGCTACAGGGTGTAGCCACAGCGATATGGTGTAAAGCATAAAAGAAACAGACAGCAATCCCGAGTCTCAGACCATACTTCTCTCTTCTCTCTTTTTTTATTCTCCTTTTCCCAGAAATATATATATGCTTCAATTTCTGCATAGATCAACATGGCAATCAGTGAAAACAATGGTGCAAGCCAATTTCCTCTGCATAACAAATAGTGTAAACACATTTACTTTGAGTACTTGATTAGAAACCAATTTTTCAAGGAAGCAGACAGTTCTGTACCCCACATTGTGTGTAGATGAGATACTAAATCAAAGCAGTCTGACTATTCAAAGCAGGTGACTCCTTAGCAAGAC
The DNA here is from genome assembly GCA_026402145.1 of Polypterus bichir lapradei. Taxonomy (NCBI): domain Eukaryota; kingdom Metazoa; phylum Chordata; class Cladistia; order Polypteriformes; family Polypteridae; genus Polypterus; species Polypterus bichir. The sequence goes on along the minus strand of JANRMT010062856.1, from coordinate 25,487,794 downwards.
AGGTAAATATTTACATCATGTAGACAGCCATCAGCAATAACCTGTAGCAGAATTTTCCAGAAATTCAGCCTTTTCTTTAAAACACTGGTTTATAACCCATTACACTAAGCAACACACAGAAATGTCTTTTCTTTAGAATACTGAATCCTAGCCCATTACACTTCCACAGGTATGTCATCTGGACCAGCGGCTTTTCCATTCTTCATCCTCTTCATAACTGTCCTTACTTCCTCTTTGGTAATCCATTGCACATCCTGATTCACTATCTCCACATCATCCAACCTCTTCTCTCTCTCATTTTCTTCATTCATAAGCCTTTCAAAGTACTCTTTCCATCTGCTCAACACACTCTCCTCGCTTGTGAGTGCGTTTCCATCTTTATCCTTTATTACCTTAACCTGGTTTACATCCTTCCCAGCTCGGTCCCTCTGTCTAGCCAATTGGCACAGGTCCTTTTCTCCCACCTTAGTGTTCAACCTCTCATACAAGTCCTCATACGCCTTTTCTTTAGCCTTCGCCACCCCTCTCTTCACCTTGCACCTTACCTCCTTGTACTCTTGTCTACTTTCTGCATCTCTCTATCCCACTTCTTCTTTGCCATCTCCTCCCTCTGTATACTCCCGTGGGATACTCTCCCCATTCGACTACCAGGTTTCCTTTTCCTCCTTCCTCTGTCCAGATGTCAGGCCAAGCATCCTTCTTGCTGTCACCCTTACTACATCTGCTGTAGTTTCCCAACTTTCTGGTAATTCTTCACTATCACCCAGTGCCTGTCTCACCTTCTCCCTAAACTCAACATTGCAGTCTTCCTTTTTCAACTTTCACCATTTGATCCCTGACTCTGCCCTCACTCTCTTCCTCTTCTTGATCTCCAATGTAATCCTACAGACCACCATTCTATGCTGCTTAACTACAATTTCCCCTGCCAACACTTTGTAGTCTTCAATCTCCTTCAGATTGACTCTTCTGCATAGGATGTAATCTACCTGTGTGCATCTTCCTCCACTCTTGTACATAACCCTATGTTCCTCCCTCTGCTTAAAATATGTATTCACCACAGCCATGTCCATCCTTTTGGCAAAGTTCACTATCTTCTGACCTTCTTCATTCCTCTCCTTGACACCATACCTACCCATCACCTCCTTGTCTCCTCTGTTCCCTTCACCAACATGTCCATTGAAATCCACTCCAATCACCACTCTCTGTCCCTTGGGTACACTGTTCATCACTTCATTCAACTCACTCCAAAAATCTTCTTTATCATCTACTGCACAACCAACTTGCGGAGCATATGCACTAATAACGTTCATAATCACATCACCAATTTCCAGCTTCATAATCGTTACTCTGTCTGACACTCTTTTCTCCTCCAAACACTCTTGATGTGCTGTTCCTTCAGAATGACTCCTACTCCATTTCTCCTCCTATCCACACCATGATAGAACAATTTGAATCCACCTCCGATCCACCTGGCCTTAGTCCCTTTCCATTTAGTCTCTTGCACGCACAATATATCAACCTTCCTTCTCTCCATCATATCTGCTTATCTCCCTTTACCAGTCATACTGCCAACATTCAAAGTTCCTACCCTCAGTTCCACTCTCTTTACCTTCCTGCTCTCCTCCTGCCTCCGGACACATCTCCCCCCTCTTCTTCTCCTTCTTCTTCTTCTGTCAACAGTAGCCCAATTTCCACCAGCACCCTGTTGACTAACAGTACAGCTGGCGGTCGTTGTTAACCCAGTGCTCGACCGATCCAGTATGGAAATTTGTATTGTTGTCTGCATATTTGATTTGGCAAATTTTACACTGGATGCCCTTCCTTACATAACTCTCCCCATTTATCCGGGCTTGGGACCGGCATGAAGAAACACACTGGTTTGTGCATCCCCTGTGGCTGGGTTATTTATTCATATATAGACAAGCAGCAATAATACTTCACATATAATTATTTATAAGCATCAACTAGACAAGAACTGTGGTGGGTTGGCACCCTGCCCGGGATTGGTTCCTGCCTTGTGCCCTGTGTTGGCTGGGATTGGCTCCAGCAGACCCCTGTGACCCTGTGTTCGGATTCAGCGGGTTGGATAATGGATGGATGAACTAGACAAGAATATAGTATAGACACACTAATAATCCATGTTCTATTAGCTTAATATAATTACGCTGCGAAAACCAGAACCAGTGTAGTATACAAGTGATAGGTGGGGATGTTTTCTGCACAGAGCAAGAACGCATTCTGATTGATAAGGGAAAAAAATTATAAATTGTAAATTAGTTGTTTATCTTCCTAGAAATTATCGGAGTAATGTTTATGTTTATTTTTGTTATTGCCACATAAATTTCAACTGCTGTGTCTGATGCCATCACAGGACAGTCTGAAAATTACTTTTGAAGCATTTGTGGATACAGATCAGAAAATTTTACTTTTTTCATTCATGAGTGATATTTTTCAAAACACTGCTGCTTACACACGAATTGTACTGAGCCTTTTGGCCAATAATGCCGCCCCCAAAAATGTGCAGCCTGGGGCAGACCGCCCCCTCCGCCCGCACCTAGCTACGCCACTGATTATGAGATGAGTTTTGTAATGAAACAAATTGCCAGATATGTACATATGCAATGCAGTGGCTTTCCACCAATTGAGAAAAAACATTAATGTTCACAATGACACAGTTTGGAGAATCTTCTTGTTGAAACAGTGCAGCATGTTACATTTTTCTGAAATAGCAGCGAAGAGAATGAGAGGCATAAAGAGAATTGATTTTACCAGTGTGATATGGATTTCACATTACACAGCTGCAGAAAAAAACGCAGGTAATCATGAAAGTGAGAATGAGGCATTAGGAATTGCCTCAAAAAGAAAAACCTTTAAAATCCCAAAATTCATATATTTTGCAATTGCAAAATCACCAGAGATACAAATTTTACATTTAGTTTCATGAAACTGTGTGCAAATTGAAAAACTGCCTGTTTTGCTCATCACTACTCAGCTTACATCTCTTGATTGATGTCAGAGGAACAGCCGCCGTCCCTTAGCAATGCTTTTTATGCAGACCTAATTGTAAATGGCACCCAATCCCTTCAGATTTTAGCATAACTGAAGATTAAGAGACTAGGGGAAGAAAGCATGGAAAAACCTAATGTCCCAATTCTCATTCAAGTGTTTTTGATTTAATTCATGAAAAAATGAAACATGGGTCATCTAATTTATTTACTTATCAGACAGAATCCAGTCAGCCTCCAGTGCAAACATATCATGCCGTCATAATTTGAATTAAAATTAAGAAAGAAATAAAATTGCTGGCCAATATTTCTTCTTTCTGTAATGCATCACAGGTTTTAAACACAAAGGTTCAGAGCAGTGTCATTCCTCTTTAGGAAATGAAATTTGATAGAGAGCTTTGAGACTAAAACAAGGAGCTGCCACAGGAAGCGCAGTTAACTGTCATCCAATTTCATTTTGGATTTTCATTCCCTTTCCTTATTAATGTTGCAGCAGACAGCTGCAGTCTCTTGGTTTCTTTTTCAACTTCAGATCAACCATTCAGGATTCTAGCAGAAGCCAACAACACTCGCCAATGATCTTTGCATCAGTAAAAGTCAGCTGAAGTCCAAAACAAATCAAAGTGGTTTCAGGAGTCTTAACTTTGTCAACAAGTGTATGTGTGTGTGTTGTATGGTATATATTTTAAAGAAGGAACCAGGTCTTCTATTTTATTTATTTATTTTTCTGCAAATGACACTAGGTTATCCAGACAAATGCATACTGCATTTTATTGTGGTGTACCTAATTATTCCTAACAGTCCTCCCCCCTACTGACACACAAAACACAAAAACAATGTCCCAAAACACAGTGAAATTGTGCAGTATTTACAATGTGAAGTACAAGTCTCCAAATGAAAAATAAGCAATAAATATATAAATACAAAACACCATCAGGAAGATTCTACACAAAAACAAAGTCCTTCCAATGATATGATCCACAAAAAATATTTACAGTGAGTAAAATCAGTGTACTGCATATACAAATGAGACAAAATGTGCTCCAGGAACCCTTTTCTTGTAAATACCTATACTAAAACTGTAGTATATCTAGAAGATATTTATATCTTAATGTTTGAACACAGTCTTGTAGTAAGGTGGAGTGGTGGCTCTGAGGCTAGGGATATGCACCAGCAGTCAGTAGGTTGCTGGTTCAAACCCGTGAATGCCAGAAGTGACTCTACTGGGTTGGGCCCTTAACCTGCAATTGCTCCATCCTGGGTATGGCGTTAATCTGAAACCAGCCCTACAAGCAGGTCCAAAATTTGGGGGTTGGTGGCAGGATTGGCACTCCAGCCACCATTAAAAGCTTCCCACTGTTCCAGTGTGGTGCTGAGGTGTCACCCGCCACACTAGGGTCCCAATCCAGGTGGTTTGTTGTGTGGTGGGTGCAGCAACGTGCTATCAGCGCACGCTCCCAGCCTCTTGTAGTACAAAATGAAAATATGTACAAAATAAGGCACAACTCTATGGTCGATGTTCTTTCAAGTTTAGGCTTCACCAAATGCACTCACCCCCACGATTCAGTCAAAAGATGACCCCTGAAGGCAGGAAGTGCCTTTTATACTTGCAAGTGTTACTTCCAACCAATCCTGTGTCACACCACTCCCTTCCTCCAATTGTGGCTGACATAGGCACATGGCAGCTTTGTGGTGCTTCAGCCTGACAAGCCGATCCATTCTCCCGACTTACTATAATAAGTTGCTTTTTCATAATTTTATCTTGGGGTCCCCTTCTCTGAAATAATGCATGAATTACCCCAACACTTGCATTTTGACCTGGCACATGTGAAGTCCAGAAGTGCCTTTATTGCTCTGAGTAAAAACTGTTTTATACTAGTCATAGAACTTTTTCCTCTGAACTGGCAGGTACATTACCACTCCTCCATTGAAAGAACTAAACCTCTGAATGGCCTAACAAAAGCCAGGAGAATTGCTTCTGTCAAGATCACATTCATCCTTCTGCTTTAAATTTGCTATCTTTGAAAGGTGCTTAAACAGATATGCCTAGTGGAGATTGGCTCCCCTTGAAAAGTTTTGCACTAAAAAACTCTGACAGAAGCCAGGAGCTTCTTTCTGCCTGGATTATATATATCCTTCTGCTCCCAATTTTCCATCTACGAGAGAGTTTAACTTTATCGAGCACTCATCACCTGGATAGATTGTTAGTATCACTAAACAACAAGGCAGTTTCAGTGGGATTATACACAAACTAAATTTCAAACTAACTTACACTTATTTGCAGAGAAAGCAGGCATATCATATACTAGAATTTAAAACAGAAGAAGACATTCCACCTGAATGATTCAAATCCATATATGTCCATACAGCAATTGACTTCAAATCAGTGAAGCGAAGAGAGATGTCCATGTAAATTGAGGGTCCTTTCTTCTTAATCCAGCTCAGGTGTTCTTTCAAAGTGTATGTCATTGTGCAGCTTTTTTCTTCATAATACTTGTCTCTGTCAGGGTGCACATTTTCATTTTGTAGGTGGTGCTGTATTTTCATCCCCTGACAGCATGATGTTTTGTTTTGTTGCATCTTCAAAACGTCTCTCTTTTGCATAATGTCTATACCCTATCTCTGTTTCTCTATGCCCTGTCTCTTTCTTTCTTCTTAAAAGCTCTGTGCCACCTCTCTCTAATCAAAACAGTGTGCGCCTGTTGGTTTGTGTCATGTAATCCGACAGAGGTGCCTCTCTTATATCATGACAAAAAACACACAGTAACTTGCAGAAACAGCTTTTCAGATGCAAGTTCAAAACAGGAGTATCTCCAAGATGGCTAAACTGCTGGTCATATGGGTTCCAGGCAGGAAGGGGTGGGTCCAGGAGGGCATACAACAGAAGTGACATCAGAAGTGGAATGGCTGTCAGTCTTCTGTTCTACAGAGTGACGAAAAGAGAAGGCATCAGCAAACAGTACGAACCCCTGGTTTGCTGGGTAACTACCATTACCAAGCACACATGTGTGACTATAGCTGTTTTTAGTAGATATCTGACAACTGATCATTCCACCTTGTCTTGTTGAATATGAAACATCCCAAGTACCTATTTCACAGTGGTTAGTTCATCTGAGCTTAAATATATACCTGGATAAAACAATAATCCTCAGATTCATCCCAGGATCTTGAAATTGAAAATATTTGTCAATATTACTGTTGGAATACAGAAATATATTCAAGAAATCCTGTCTACTAATATACACAACTTAAGTGATTACATAGGTTATGTATCACTACTCAGACATGATTTTACATAAAGCGTTCCCCTGATCCTACATGTCATCAATGTTCCCAATTACCTTTTTGTATATGTTTTGGTTTTGCTCCCCAGTACTCTCCTTTTGGAAAAGTATTTGCCAGGCTCTCTCTAATATAATTCATCATAATCTCCCTTCTTCATCTTCCTCTTCTGGTGTTTTATGGTCATTTGCAGACCAACAGTAGGTACACTACGGCCATCTACTGAGCTGGAGTGTGAAGCAAGATGCAGGGAAACAAAAACACTCATATGATATAGTACAGCCCACTCTACTTCAAAATGATAAATAGACATTCATGTATTTTGTGATGAGAAGTCCATTTTACAACACTCTCCAGAGATACCTGCATAACTCCCAACTCCTTCACCCTAGCCATATAATTCTCCTTGCACTCCTCGCACCGTTATCTTGTTAAATACCTCAGCACTAACTCTTGGCACCCTCCAAATGCAGATGTTTTTACTACTTAATGTTGCTGCCAAACTTCTTATTGCGTCTTGATGGAAGTCCCCAGATAATCTATCCATTAGGCTGTGGTATGCCTGATTTTATGAAATTAGTTTATCTACAGCTAATTTCAGCTAGGATTAATAACGCTTCCAGGAGATCTCTCAAAAGGTGACTTTAAGTTAAAAGCAAAGATTGATGTCATTTAACTTTTCTCTTTCTTCTTTTTCTTCTTCTTGTTTTACTGGTGGTGGATGGATATATATATATAAAATCCTAAGCCTAAAAGTACAAACATTTTGTGCAACGATTTTATGTGACGTTTTTATGTCACGCTTTAAATTGGGCTACATATATATGTTTGGTATCATTCTTTTCAGAATTTATCAAACTTTAATGTGATGTTAGATTTTCAGATTCTTATTCCGTTTTAAAATTATAAACTAAAATATCAAGAAAGTCATAGTTTTTATTTTTGATAGAGTAAACATTCTTTCACAGGAACAAACTATTAAAAAAAATTATCTATTCGTAACACCAATGTTTGTATTTAGGTGATTTAGTTAGCAGAAGGTCGAGTTACGATGACCCATTGCATACCACTTTAGTTTTCATGTGATTTTTCTTGTTATTTAAATGAGTAATTTTTTAAAAAACATTTTATCTATAAGAATGTCACTTAAAATGAATTGATTGTTTATTTAGTCTCTTATAAATACTCATAGTGGACCTCAGTTTAATGGGAATACTCCAATCGGTAAGTCAGTAAATATTTTATTTTCATTTCATGATTTTTGCTCATTTTTCTTTACATATTTATAGAATTTTGTGATTTTGACTCCAACAAATAATATTTTTTCTTTTGTACTTTTACAGATTTTACTAATATTCTGACCGCAACTGAGGGTTGGGTGCCGAAGGTGCCAGGGGGGCTTGCCCCCCTAGTAATTCTATAATCCTAAAATAAAAACACACAAATTAAATATTATGAGTCTTATTTAACAAACTGCATAAAGCACCATTTTTTCAACCCATTATTTAACTACATCCTTAGTTGCCTGTGACAATATAATGGTCCATAGAATGGCCAAACTATTCCAAATACCATAGCTGCTTTAGTGTTGTTAATCTCAGTGCACATTTAACCCACTTTATCTGAGTATGGAATCACAGCTCTACAACAGCTGATTGGAAAGAGGATTATTGGGATACAGCATCTAGCACATGTTGCCTCAGCCATGCGTACAGTCTATTTGAACTTCTTCCTTACAGCAAACGCTTCAGAGTCTTTCCTGTAGGGACCTCACGGTTCAGAGACAGTTTCATCTCAAGAGCTCAATAACAATAAAGGAATTTAATTCAATTCAATAGAAGAGACCGCGTATTTACAGGTGATGACAACTGGCTTCTAAGTCAATTTAGATTTCCAAGCGATATCTTCTTGGAGCTCTTGATATCATTTTTAAGATGAAATGCAGTAAGCTATGTATGTTAAATTGTACAGATATATTTTAACTTCCCCTCCTTGAACCGTCACCTTATTGTGGTGGAGGGGTTTGCGTGTCCCAATGATCCTAGGAGCTATGTTGTCCGGGGCTTTATGCCCCTGGTAGGGCCACCCAAGGCAAACTGGTCCTAGGTGAGGGATGAGACAAAGAACGGTTCAACAAACCTCCAATGAAGAATAAAAACTGTGGACATAGTTTTCCCTTGCCCGGACGCGGGTCACCGGGGCCCCCCTCTGGAGCCAGGCCTGGGGGTGGGGCTCGATGGCGAGCGCCTGGTGGCCGGGCCTGCACCCATGGGGCTCGGCCGGGCACAGCCCGAAGAGGTAACGTGGGTCCTCCTTCCCATGGGCTCACCACCTATGGGAAGGGCCAAGGAGGTCAGGTGCAGTGTGAGTTGGGTGGTGGCCGGAGGCGGGGACCTTGGCGTTCTGATCCTCGGCTACAGAAACTGGCTTTTGGGACGTGGAATGTCACCTCTCTGAAGGGGAAGGAGCCTGAGCTAGTGCGCGGCTAGCTATAGTCGGACTCACCTCGACGCACAGCTTGGACTCTGGAACCAATCTCCTTGAGAGGGGCTGGACTCTCTACCACTCTGGAGTTGCCCCCGGTGAGAGGCGCCGAGCAGGTGTGGGCATACTTACTGCCCCCCGACTTGGAGCCTGTGCGTTGGGGGTTACCCCGGTGGACGAGAGGGTGGCCTCCCTCTGCCTTCGGGTGGGGGGAAGGGTCCTGACTGTTGTTTGTGCATATGTGCCGAACAGCAGTTTGGAGTATCCACCCTTTTTGGAGTCTCTGGAGGTGGTGCTAGAGGGCATACCTTCTGGGGATTCCCTCGTTTTGCTGGGAGACTTCAATGCCCACGTGGGCAATGACAGGGAGACCTGGAAGGGCGTGATTGGGAGGAATGGCCCCCCCGATCTGAACCCGAGCGGTGTTTTGTTATTGGACTTCTGTGCTCGCCACGGATTGTCCATAACCAACACCATGTTCAAGCATAAGGGTGTTCATATGTGCACTTGGCACCAGGACACCCTAGGCCTCAGTTCGATGATCGACTTTGTGGTTGTGTCGTCGGACTTGCAGCCATATGTCTTGGACACTCGGGTGAAGAGAGGGGCGGAGCTGTCAACTGATCACCACCTGGTGGTGAGTTGGCTTCGATGGTGGGGGAAGATGCCGGTCAGACCTGGTAGGCCCAAACGTGTTGTGAGGGTCTGCTGGGAACGGCTGGCAGAGTCCCCTGTCAGAAGTAGCTTCAACTCCCACCTTCGGCAGAACTTCGACCACGTCCCGAGGGAGGTGGGGGACATTGAGTCCGAATGGGCCATGTTCCGTGCCTCTATTGTTGAGGCGGCTGACTGGAGCTGTGGCCGTAAGGTGGTCGGTGCCTGTCGCGGCGGCAATCCCCAAACCCGTTGGTGGACACCGGCGGTGAGGGATGCCGTCAAGCTGAAGAAGGAGTCCTATAGGACCTTTTTGTCCTGTGGGTCTCTGGTGGCAGCTGATAGGTACCGGCAGGCCAAGCGGAATGCGGCTTCGGTTGTTGCTGAGGCAAAAACTCGGGCATGGGAGGAGTTTGGAGAGGCCATGGAGAACGACTTTCGGATGGCTTCAAGGAGATTCTGGTCCACTGTCCGGCGTCTCAGGAAGGGGAAGCAGTACAGTGTCAACACCGTATATGGTGGGGATGGTGCGCTGCTGACCTCGACTCGGGACGTTGTGGGTCGGTGGGGGGAGTACTTCGAAGACCTCCTCAATCCCACTAACATGCCTTCCAATGAGGAAGCAGAGCCTGGGGACTCTGATGTGGGCTCTCCCATCTCTGGGACTGAAGTCACCGAGGTGGTCAAAAAACTCCTTGGTGGCAGGGCCCCGGGGGTGGATGAGATACGCCCGGAGTTCCTTAAGGCTCAGGATGTTGTAGGACTGTCTTGGTTGACACGTCTCTGCAACATCGCATGGACATCGGGGACAGTGCCTCTGGATTGGCAGACTGGGGTGGTGGTCCCCCTCTTTAAAAACTATAGAGGGATCACACTCCTCAGCCTCCCTGGAAAAGTCTATTCGGGGGTTCTGGAGAGAAGGGTCCGTCGGATAGTCGAACCTCGGATTCAGGAGGAACAGTGTGGTTTTCGTCCTGGTCGCGGAACAGTGGACCAGCTCTACACCCTTAGCAGAGTCCTGGAGGGTGCATGGGAGTTTGCCCAACCAGTCTACATGTGCTTTGTGGACTTGGGAAAGGCGTTCGACCGTGTCCCTCGGGGAGTCCTGTGGGGGGTGCTCTGGGAGTATGGGGTACTAGACCCCCTGATAAGAGCTGTTCAGTCCCTGTACAACCAGTGTCAGAGCTTGGTCCGCATTGCCGGCAGTAAGTCGAGCCCATTTCCAGTGAAAGTTGGACTCCGCCAGGGCAGCCCTTTGTCACCGATTCTGTTCATAACTTTTATGGACAGAATTTCTAGGCGCAGCCAGGGTGTTGAAGGGGTCCGGTTTGGTGGACTCAGGATTGGGTCACTGCTTTTTGCAGATGATGATGTCCTGTTTGCTTCATCAGGCCGTGATCTTCAGCTCTCTCTGGAGCAGTTCGCAGCTGAGTGTGAAGCGGCCGGGATGAGAATCAGCACCTCCAAATCCGAGACCATGGTCCTCAGCCGGAAAAGGGTGGAGTGCCCTCTCAGGGTTGGGGGCGAGATCCTGCCCCAAGTGGAGGAGTTTAAGTATCTCGGGGTCTTGTTCACGAGTGAGGCAAGAATGGATCGTGAGATCGACAGGTGGATCGGTGCGGCATCCGCAGTGATGCGGGCTCTGCATCGGTCTGTTGTGGTGAAAAAAGAGCTGAGCCGTAAGGCAAAGCTCTCAATTTACCAGTCGATCTACGTTCCTACCCTCACCTATGGTCATGAGCTATGGGTAGTGACCGAAAGAACGAGATCGCAAATACATGCGGCTGAAATGAGTTTCCTCCGCAGGGTGTCTGGGCTTTCCCTTAAAGATAGGGTGAGGAGCTCAGTCATCCAGGAGGGGCTCAGAGTAGAGCCGCTGCTCCTCCGCATCGAGAGGAGTCAGATGAGGTGGCTCGGGCATCTGATCAGGATGACTCCTGGACGCCTCCCTGGTGAGGTGTTCCGGGCACGTCCAACCGGGAGGAGACCCCGGGGAAGACCCAGGACACGCTGGAGGGACTATGTCTCCCGGCTGGCCTGGGAACGCCTTGGGATTCTCCCGGAAGAGCTGGAAGAAGTGGCCGGGGAGAGGGAAGTCTGGGCTTCTCTCCTTAAGCTGCTACCCCCACGACCCGACCTCGGATAAGCGGAAGAGGATGGATGGATGGATGGACATTTTAACTTCATTTTAATAATGTATACTGTTAATAATTAAACATGTGGTTACAATGGCAAAGTGGTAGCGATGAGCTGGTGCTCCGTTCAGGGATTGTTCCTACTCGCATTGTAAGCTGGCTGTGACTGGCGTGACCCTGGATGGAAAGATGGATGAAATAATTAAACATGCTCTTTGAAGATATTTCAATATTCCTTAAAAGTTTTGTAGAATTGGCATTCTAAGCTTAGAGATGGTTTTACATGTATTAAAGAAATTGTTGTGTGGCGATTGGTTATTTGGAGAAAGAAAAGGAAGGACAGGAAGTGGGGGATAGTATGTTTGAAAAAGACAGTACTGCTGCAATAAATTATTTCATTGAGGGTTGCACTCAGAGCAGCAAGCATTTTGCGGGAGGGAGGAACAATCTCTGGATAGGGCACCAAAATGTCACTACCATAGCATCACCATGCCCCCACGTTTAATACATACTTTAATTCATTTCATCATGAAAATGATAACAAGTATAGATCTTAGTATTTAAATTGTTCAGAGAGCTGTGATATCATGAATGTAATGTATTCTGTGTCCTGTTGGATGAAGAGAAAGCCCGTTTAAGAAGCACATAGTGATTCACACACATAGAAGAACACATTGAATACGACTCACTTAACATGCTACTTAAGTTACGATGGAGAAACTAGTAAATTAAATTATTTTAAGATGAAGTTTGTGACGTTCTACTTTAATGACAAACTAATGCGATTAAAGTGGAAATTTCGAGATTAAAGTTGACATTTTGAGCTTTTTTTCAACTCTGTCCCTATGTTTTTTTCTTTTCTCTGTACCCTAATAAGCTTCCATATGACACTCAGACGTTGCGTTACAACTCGCATTTTCACTGTGACTTTAATATCTGATCACTTCTTTTTTATTTCGGGCACTGTACAACTTTCTGAACTTGAACTTTTGAGTTTCTCCGACACTCTATGTCACTCAATCAACTTGTTTTTGTTGTTTATACCAATAAATAGGATTTTTTTCGTGACTCCACTTGGTATTCTCTGAAATTCTTCTATTTTCCCAGTGCTTTTGCTATTGTCTTTTCACATGAAACACTGAACTTAAGGGCTATTTATATTGATTTGCGTTTTCAAAGAGGTGTAATTCTGGGAGCAGTCGAGGTGGGGTGGCAGATGCATGCACATGCGTTACATTTCACGCTGACCGGGATTTATGTAGCAGAAGAACGTGGAAGTTGGCATACACACAGATTTATGCATCTGGATTTTTTTTTTTGTGCATACGCACATTTCTGTTTTTATCCGTACGCCATGTTTTAGTGTGAATTCTACGCACATTGTTATACATGAGGCCCCTGGTCTTTTTACTGGAATGAGTGTAATATTATGATTTTAATTTTTCTTTTCTTTCTGGTTCCCCTTTATGTAGTGCCTAAGGGGGCATGGCCACCTGAAGGTGTAGCTGGGGAGCAGCTCAAGTGAACAGAAAGCAAAGCTACTAGAACTGAAGATTCAGCATTTCAGTTTTGCATTGTATATTTTGATCCTTGCTTTGTCTATAAGGTGCTATTTCTGTTTTGTGTTTTTTCAGATTAGTTTGCAAACCTATATTGTGTTTCCCTCTATTTTGTGATCTTCTTTTGAAGTCTTTTTTGAATAGATATTTAAATATTAGGAATCATTGTTTACTTTGTACTAGATCAAAGGTTTACAGCTTCCTTCACCTCTATTCTGGACATTTTTGGGCCTGTACAGGACAGAAGCCCGCTGCTTGAGTTTGGTATTAGGCTGCTAGGTGAGGCCTTTTTGTGATTCAGACCGATAAAGAGTAGACATCTGCAAAGAGGCCTGCACCCATTTTGAAGCTCGGTTGTGACTTGCATTCTGCATTTCACCACTCTCACGGCTACTCCCTGGAACTTTTGTGCTGTTATGCAGAAGTAACCTGCATTATCATGAAACTCTGATAATTTGCCTGCCACTTTCAAGATTGCCAGTATTGACCACCTTTTGACCACTGCACAATTCAAAAACACAAGTTTCCCTCAACATTATGTATATACAGAAAAGGTCGAAACACATTGGCAATCCACATGAATTTTCCATCATGCTTCTATGTGCATTTCTTATACCATAATTATTTATGACCATGAGGTGAGCTATCTTCAGCACACTAACATTCAGCTCGCTTGATTTACATTTATTCATTATGTATTGTAAAAGACCGCACTCGCTGTAGTGGTGCAGTTTTAGACATACAGTAGCTTCATAATTTCAGGATGCCAGTGAAAAAACAACTGTAACATTTCTAATATAATTTCATCTCAAATAATTCCATTGTCCTTTGTTCTTCAAAAAAAGCTTAAAGGGCACTTGTGTCCAATAGAACAAAAATGGTAAACAAGCATAATGTTAATGGACATTTTTCTGAATAACATTGCCCTAATATTAGTTGTTTTTTAGTTCAAGGTCTAGTTACGTTATGTGCTGTATGTATGCTGGAATGTATTAGCAATCACAACTGAAATAAAACAGGGCCAACAACCATGATGACCAATTTTTGACCCCTGCTTGCCTTAAAAGTGCTTTAAAGGGTTGGTTCATTGGTGATCCTCAAAACAACCATCCCACAGGGTTATGTGCTTTGTCCCTGTGCTGTACTCCTTCATCACCTCTGACTGTGTGACCAATGCAGCTCCAACAATATCATTAAGTTTGCTAATGCCAGAACCACCAAAGGCCTTGTGAGGGCGCAGGTCCGCTCCTTGCTCCCACTTTGGCTTTGGGAGCCTCTTGAACCTGACATCATCGATAGTCATGACCAGGTTGAGCTTGGCAGTTGAGGCCAAAAGACACATATATCAAGAGGTAGGTGCAATAAAGGTGCTCAGTGCTTTTATTAAAATAAAAATCAAACAGTGTTCAAAACAATGTACACTGCTCAAAGGTCCATAAATAATCCATAAAACAAGTGCTGCGGAAGTTAAAACCCAATGAATAGAAAATCCATTAAAACCAAAGTTAAAACATAGGCAGGAAACTGTCTTTAGTCCAGTGAGCCTTTTGCCCCTTTAAAAATCTGACTTCTCTTTGGCTTGCCCTCTTTGGACCTTGCAGCCCAAGGACAGGTCCCCCAGCAAGCGCAGACAACCTTTTTCTCCTGGCCCATGTTCTCGTCGCCAATCTGTGACGTAAGTGGGGAGATTCAGAGCCCTGCTCCACACCCACCTCTGCCTTTCCAGGCTCCATCCAGCAAAAGTGCACTCTGTCCTCTCATCACTGACAATCTATTGGCTCTTCCCGGTGAGAGCACACTCCTGAATTGCTCATGCTATTTAGGCCCTCAATATGTCACTCTAAAGCGCCAGCCACATGCTTCTTTCTGAGGCTTCACTCCCGTCCATCTTCTTTATCTCCTTGCACCTACTCACTCTTGCCAGATTTCCTCTGCATTAACCACCATGCCCTTTTCCTTTACTTTCATTTCTCTTTTCCTTTTCTGATCCTGCACTGTCCTTTTATACACTGGGAAGAGTTACAGGTGTGATCATTTAATTGCTGCCCCGGGATGATAGCAAGAAAATCAGACTGCCGGCACGTGCTGGCAAGGCAACGCCTGGTCAGCTGACCACCTCACACCAACCCAGAGGTGAGCCATCTTCTCAGACAATCACTGGCACCTGCTCCACTCTCCAGCGTGAGTGTGTCCATTATTTATTTATTCTGAAACAAACTGACAACAATGGACCTCTCTTACCAAAGGCGGTTTACCAACAATGATGAGTTGCCTTGCAACATAATTTCCTTCTCACATTGCGGTACCAAGACAATGATCTCTCACTTCATGTCAGGAAACAAAAGGAGCTGGACATAGATTTTATCAAGCAGGAGGTAGACCACAATCCCATTAACATCAAGGGGATTGTGAGAAGATCAGCACCTTTAAATTTCCTGGAATCACCATCACTGACAATCTGAAATCAGTCAGCTATTGTCCAGAAGGATCATCAAAGCCTTTATTTCCTTGAGTATCTGAGAGAAGATTACATACGTCTATGCTCATCATCATCCACAGGTGCATGGTGGAGTCCATACTCACAGCAACAATAACAACATTTATTTTTATGGTACATTTTCATACACAGGATGTAGCACAAAGTGCTTTACAACACAGAAAAGAAGTAGTTATATGAAAAGAAAAACAAATTAAATTAGGTAAGAATAATGAATGAGTAATTAAAAACATTAGTCAGAACAGGCTTACTAACCATAGATATTAAATTAATAAAAAAGTACAATCCTCTTACATAGCATCGTATTCCAAGTCTCTAAAGATGAGTACAGTGATAAGGTAGATGGCTGGAAGGACATTAAAAACAAACCAAAAACTCCAGAAAATCTGAAGAAAAAAAATCTGCGGGGGTTTCAAAGCCAAAAGGCATTCTACCTACCATAAATGTTCTTAAGTCATTCCTCATTGTTTCCAAGCTTTGTCCCAAAGCATTCAATGCAAATGCGTCTCATGGACAGCCGGGGCACCTGTCTTCATTCGAGCATCAGAGGCGGCAGCATTGTATTTTGATCAGGTGATGGTGGTCCAAAATCACATCACAGAGAACCGGAAAAGAAAGAATGAAGACTGGCTGCCTGCATTACATCCTATGATGGCACCTTCATGGATCAGAATTTGGAGAAGTTAGCTAAGAAATATTACTGGCACACTGTTTGCTTCTGTTCAGGGCATTTATAACACATGTTGCCTTATAAAGACAAACAGTATTAGTAAAGACCTCAGCCATCCTGCACAGCCACCACCTTATTGGTGGTGCAATGCATCAGGAGTGACCATGTAAAGATTGGTTGCGCTCATCCTTTAATTATCTTAGATCTACATATGGACAGTTTTCAGTGTGTTGTTCTTTTGGTGTAATCCTGATGGTAAAAGATGTATCATTGTTTAGGGATTTTGAGTTTTAAATCAGTGTTTGGGATTTATTTGAAAGTTCATTTTCACTTTCCCATTACAAACTTGGTACATTTTCTTATCACATCTCTTCTTGCTGTCCTTATCATTAAATACACCCTCTGTCACCTGCAGACAGAACCTCTGGTAAAAAGATGAGGACCATTAGCTAGTCACACTGACAATTGAGTTAGTGTTTCTTGCATATACCCTCTGATATTTTATTTTAAGTATGGTTTAGTGTTCATTTTTTATATTTGTATTAATTGACAGTTGTTGGTAAAGTCCTACTGTCACTAGTCAGTGGGAGACCTTGAAGTAAGTATTTCATTGTATCATATACACATGACGATAAATCTGGACTTGAAAAGAGACTTGAATATCAACAGTGGCTTATGGGCTTGGTATTGATTGACACTTTGAGTACCATGGCTCCAAGGTAATCCTTTATTAGTAGAAAAATCGTAAACTACATACTCTTCTATATATACACAGTCTTTGTTGTTTATTCTTTTAATCATATTTTTTACTAGAAAAGCAACAGAGAATGTAAGAAACTCGAGCCTCAAGTGGTGTGACCTCACGCTGCAGAGGAACACAAGTTTTTCATTAACTTTCCCAGTAGTGTTTTAGTTAGCACTGCCTGCCATCTTACAGCTCCTAAGTTCTGGATCTCGTCATTTTACCACTCTCTCGGTGAAGTCTACACATTCCGTTCACTTGTACTGATTTTCAAAGTGCACAGGAAAAATCTACAGGGGCCGAAAGGGACCCTTATTTATGCAGTTTGCATTTGTTTATTTTATTTAAAATAAGTGTATAATCTTACTATGAAGGCTAATTAGCCTATTAATTAATATTATTTCTTTCATAATAATTAATAAATAATTAAACCTGAAAAGAAAATTAAAGTCTGCACGGTTCTTTTATTTAGGAAATGTTGTGGCCTTGACTGCCACAGCCAGTTTGGATTGTGATTGGCTGAGCAGATGCCATCTCCCATTCTTCTTTCCGGTCAGCAAACTTTGCGCTTCCTGTCAGAGTGTCCACACAAGCTGTTTGAAAACACACATATACACTTGCAAGTGGCAAAGTAAAGCGCTGCACATTATGGCAGTAGAGTTATTTGGAATGGGCTATGCAGCTCATTAAAACACAGCACATAATAATTTATAAAGCAAATAAGTCTCTTACTGTCATTAGATTTTGAGATCTGGAGGCAGTTTCTGTGGTCTGGCCTATTATTGAGATACTAGCATTATTATTAAAACCATAATTAAAATTAGACACCCTTCACAGCCTTTCAAATTATTCTCCATTTTACTTTGAATTTGCAACTTTGCCATAATTCCTAGAAACCACATGCATTGTCTCTGCCCTGGCCTTTCTGATAGTAATACTGTATATTATCATATATTCCAATTACCATTTTATGTAGAAAGAATGTTTGACGCACTCCCTTGTACTTTACAGCAAATCAGAACTGTCTGAACCATGGCTTTGATGTACAGAAGTGTACTTCAGTTGTAAAAATTGCACTTTCTCGTCTTTTTAAATGAACTCTCTATTTGCGTGGCATACTCCACATTTCAAGAAGGCAGAATCTAGTGTACGAATAAGTGCACAATTAGTACAGATATTTAACATGACAAACTGTCCCTTGACTATAAGCTTGATTTGATTCTAAGAAATGGCTTGAGTTTGCATGTCATGGGAGAAATATAGGTATATTGGTTTAGATTCAGGGGCGGCATGGTGGCGCAGTGGTAGCACTGCTGCCTCGCAGTTAGAAGACCCAGATTCACTTCCCGGGTCCTCCCTGTGTGGAGTTTGCATGTTCTCCCCGTGTCTGTGTGGGTTTTCTCCAGGTGTTCTGGTTTCCTCCCACAGTCCAAAGACATACAGGTTTGGTGCATTGGCAATTCTAAATTGTCCCTAGTGTGTGTGTGTGCGCGTGTGCCCTGCAGTAGAAGACAATGGGCATTGTATACTATTTTTGTGTGTCAAAGTCAGCAAGAAATTGTATCCTCTTTGCCTTGTTTGGAATGGCATGATTCACCTAAGTGGGGGTCTGCACATGAGTATAAAGCCTTGGAACATTGCCCGGCACACCTTTGAAACCAACAGATGGATGGGAGATAACGTCATCCAATCTGGAAAATCCTTCCAATGCAGTGACAAAAATTACACACTGTACACATCGGGCCCCAACTCCCGAAGGTCTTGCTATGTTATGCAGCGTACACCGTCATTAAAGAAAGCTAAGTTATTTCTCCTATGTGAGTTCTTACCGCTCTATCACTAAGGGAGAGGTATCACCTTTTAACATCATATATATTGTGGGGTACAGCCCGGACACAGACAGGTGACCACGGGCCCCTACAGGGTTGGGCTTCCAAGCTCTCTACCCGTGGCCCCCAACACAACCAGGGCGGTCGCCCCCTCGTGGTCTGGAGGAGGCGCAAGCCCTCCTCCGGTCCTCCTGGGCGTCCCGGCTGGGTACCACCCCCAGCCGTCCGCCACTATATATATATATATATATA
>JANRMT010062856.1:25343395-25458685 GCA_026402145.1 Polypterus bichir lapradei | reverse complement strand
TATATATATATATATATGTATATATATATATATATATGTATATATATATATATATATGTATATATATGTATATATATTGAAATAGTTTTACTGTCAAATAATGCAAAGAGTACGCGACACGTGTTTCGCCGTAATTCTGGGCTCATTAGGCGTACACACTCACTGCACCCTCTCTCGGGAATCGAACCTCAGACGTCAGTGCTAGAGGCGAAGCCTCTTGCATTGCGCCATGGCGTGTGGTTCGTTTATTTGACAGTATGTAGATCGGGGTGTGTATATATATATATATTTTTTTTTTGTTCAGCGCTCTTTGGAGCTGTTGCTTTTTGTCTGCATAAAGTGTTCACAGTCAGTTCACGTGAGCCGCCCGGTGTACATGCATCGAAGGTTCTCAGCTGTGCTTGTGCTAATTCGTGTAGTGTAGAATTTCGAAATGAAACCTGCCTAACTTTTGTAAGTAAGCTGTAAGGAATGAGCCTGCCAAATTTCAGCCTTCTACCCACACGGGAAGTTGGAGAATTAGTGATGAGTCAGTCAGTGAGTGAGTGAGTGAGTGAGGGCTTTGCCTTTTATTAGTATAGATAAAGCTGAGTAACAAAAAATTCAAGTGACAACAAGATACCAAGAATACATGATTCACCAGTGTTTGTGTGTCTGCTTATATGCTTTCAGCGATATCTTTTACAAGTAGCAAAACTTTACACCGGCTGTTATAGACTCAAGTCATATGCTTCTGCTTTTTGGGCGCGTACACCATCAGCATGACACTGTCAGATCTAAACACTAGCGTGGCAAATTGCTTGCATGCTGAAGTGACTTCAGCTGCCGGTGGAAGTCCCCTTTTACCAGTGTGCCAAGGAGAGTTGTGTTGTGGTGCAGAGGAGTCTATTAGCTGGCAAAAACACTGTGAAGAAGATGTCTGTTGTTACGGTTCTGCCTTTGTCCAGAAATGGCTCTGTAAGTTTTATGACCATAGACTCAGAAAGTCTTTGCCCTGAGTTGTAACTCGAAACACAGTTCTAAACAAAAAGGTGCCAGATGTCTGAGATCGCAGCAGATCTGTTGTTTGTCAAAGCACAAATGCCACATGGTAGTCTGATAGCGATCACAGGACATTGTATCTTTGATTACTAGTACAACAAATAGCTCTGAGCAGGCATCAAACACAGCACCAACTGTAGTCATCGCTGCTGTTGTGAAAAGAATGGAGATAAGTGTCATCAGCCTGAGAGAGGGAGAGGGAAGTTTGTTGTACCACGTGAACGTCACTGACAGAATAAAACTGAATAATATAAAAACAAGCGCTAACTTTTACTAGTAGCCAAAATTTACACTGGGTGTAAAAGACTCTAATCAAATGTATGTTTTTATTAAATTATACTAATAATAATAGCAGCTCACTACTCAAAATGTGGACCGCCAGCCTCCAACCCAGAACCTTTGGGTTATAAGACATCTGTTCTTACCTCTCCACCATTGAAGAACACATATCAACTTCCTGTCAATTGACATTTGAGCTTGGGCTTTTAACTCATTGACAGTAACATGAAAATCAAATGATTTTTTTTCTTTGGTTATATTCTTGAATAAAAGCGCACGTTTATTTGACATTTGGACTAAAGTCCTCACACATTATACACTTCACATCTTTATTAGTATAACATTGAAAATGTTCCTGTTTTAGCTATGTGTTCGGCAGTTCCTATCATCCTACACTTACACAGACCATTGTAGACATGGAAAAGACATGAAATGTATTATAAATAACAATATATATTATTTACACAATACAATTCCAGGCACCTCACGCCCAGATAAAGAGACCTGAGCTCTGAGTATTTTGCGACGGACTCCGCTCCAGCATTGGGGGGTGATGGTATAGTAGGCTGCTTTCTGCTTGTGCTGATCGACACATTTGCAAAACAAAAGATGCTGATGGAGAGGTGTAAAGGAGTTTAAGATGGCCTGGTATTGCAGGTTTTCTCGTAGGCTTCAGGGATTCTGGTGTTAAATAAAACAGTGTGATTTAATCAGAATTGTGCATTTCCATGGTGGACTCGACCTTGCTTAATGAGAGAATCCTTCCTGCTTATAAAGTCAATGTTGAAACATGGCAGTGAGCTAGTCGAAAGGGCACTCTGTTCATCTGATGTTGCTTCACTGGTCATCCTGAGGTAAAAGGAGGCCAAAAAGGCTCTGAAAGCCAAATGTTTTAATTCCTGCAGAACAAATATTTCTTGCGATCAAAAGCATGAGCAAAAGAAAATTATAGACTAGTAATTTTTCCTGAGGTGTTCAGAATCTAATTTTCACTGAGATCCTTTAAAATGTTTGTCCAAATAAGAGCATTATGGGATTAGTATTACTTAAACAAATAAAGAATGCCTGATAAGATAAGGGTGAATGAATTTAAGACTCTGTTGCTGACATAATCAACAGAATAATTTTGTAAACAGTATACTTTGTGAAGTTGCTCACAAGGTTTAATTCAAAGCGAATCAGTGCCCAGACATATAAAGAGTGACATTTTCAAGTAGTTTTTCTCTCAAAATTGACAACTGCAGTAAATTGCAGTCTAAATAAGACTCCACTTTTGTCCATACAAATCAATGTAATAAGCTTCTCAGCCCATCAAAGACCTCCTATCCCCTCTGAGACCTGTTTCAGGAATTGAGATGTGATTTCTGAGACCCCCCCACCACCACCACGCCTTGTGCATCAGTTTGCAGTTTTTTGCCAGAGTTTCCATTTGGGTTTTCACTTTATACTTTTCCAAAACACATGTTTAATTAAATAGAATCATTTGACAGAGCATATGTTATATACATAGAAAATGTATGCTTTTCATGTCTGTTTTCTGAAGAAGAGACATCACCAGTCCAGCAGCAAGACAGGATATAAATTTAAGGGTTTGGTCAGCCCCAGAAAGAAGAGACTTGTGAACCAGAGCCTTGAAGTGTAGTTATAGCTGGGACCACCAGCTTGTGCAGAACAGAAAAGAGATTTGAAGAGAAAGAGCACTGACTCATAGGACTGCAGGGTTAAGATTGTACACACTTTTGAGCCCACCATGGTATTAGATTGATTGAAAAAGCAAGGAGATGTCTGATTTCTTGTCATAAAAATTTGAAACCATAAAACTAAAAAATCCATTGTTACCATCTAGACATCATATCTTAAGGAAGACAAGAGTGTTGTTTCTATGTATTTACTGTGTATACAAATTTTTGAATCATTTTTCTTCTTGTGCCTAAGCAGGCATTCAACACAGTTACCTGGTTTCATTTTTGTTTCTTACATTTTTCTTATTCAAGTAATTAATACACAAAATTTAAGAGGAAGTTGCCTGAGGCATTTTTCATTACTGAAAATCTTTCTTTTGCAATTAATTTGTTTCTCCTATTCATTTGCAAGCTATCCTGGTTTAATTAATAATTAATAATACTCACTTTTTTAACAAATACTGTATATCAGTGTCTAATTTCTTATACGTCTTCTCCTGCTGCTATCCCTTTGCTAGCACTTGGCTTCCAGGAAGAGTCTCTTCCATCTTTGCCTCATTGTCTTCCTCTCTCAGCCACACTTCCTCATGTTCCTTCCTACCTGTTGATAGACCTTCTCCAGACTCTCTCAATTTTCCTTCCCTTATTTATTCTTAACATACTACATGTGCTAAAATTGTTTAAATATTTTTTTCCTGCATCAAGAGACATTCAATACCCCAGAATGACAAAGCAAAAACAAGGTTTTAGTAATTAGAGCCTTTGCTATGACACTTTAAATTTGTCTCAGGTGCATCCCATTCTTTAAGATCATTGGTGAGATGTTTATACCTTGTTTTTAGTCCACATGTGGCCAATTCAGTCGATTGGACCAGATTAGGAAAAACACACTTCTGTCTATAGAAGGTCCACAGTTGAGCAAAAACCCAACAATTGGTTCAAAGGAACTGCCTGATAGGCTTAGAGACAGGAGTGTGTTATGGCACAGATATGGGAAAGGCTACAAAAATGTTTTGCAGCTTTGGAGGTTTCCAAGAGCACAGTGCCATCATAATCCTTAGAGAGAAGAAGGCTGGAACAACCAGGACTCTTCTTATAGCTAGCCATTTTGCCACACTGAGCAATAATGGGGGCATTATGATAAGAAAGGTGACCAAGAATGGCCACTCTAGCTGAGCTCAAGAGAGCTTGTTAGGAGATGGAAGAAACTTCCACAAGGGCAGCCATCACTGCAATATTCTACTGATCTGGGCTTTAGATAGAGTGGCCAGACAGACGCCTCTCCTCAGAAAAAGCTACATGGAAGCCTAATTGGCACCGAAAGCACTCTTGGACTGTGAGAAACAAGATCCTCCAGTCTGATGAAGCTAAAATTAGCACCATATCCAGAGGAAGCAAGGCAGTGCTCATCACCTGTGGAATAGCATTCCAGCAGTTAAGCATGGTGCTGGCAACATTGTACTGTGGGTTGTTTTTCGATGGAAGGGACTGGGAGAGTAGCTATCCCTGAGGAAAAGGTGAATGGAGCAAAGTACAGTTTTATCCTTAGTGCACCTCAGACTGGGGCAAGGGTTCACCTTAAAAACAAGACAACAACCCTAATTACAAAGCAAAGACCATACAGTGGTGGCTTAAGGCCAACTCTAGGACTGTCCTTCAGGTACCCAACCATAGCTCAGACTTGAGCCCAGTCTCTGGAGAGGCCAAAATACTGTTCACCAACAGTTTTCATCCATCCTGACAGAACTTGAGAGGACCTGCAGAGAAGAATGGCAGAAATCCCTAATTCCTAGTGTGCGTAACTTTATTGCATCAGACTCAATTAGTCTCCAGGCCATAATCACTGCCAAAGGTGCTTCAACAAAGGACTGAGCAAAGGGTCAGAATACATGCATCAATGTGTTATTTCAGTTACATATTTCTAATAAATGTGCAAAAATTTCTAAAATCCTGTTTTCATTTTGGGGCATTGAGTGTTACTTGATGTGGGGAAAAATTAATTTAAATGATTTTAGGATGGTCACCTGGATTCACCATGCAATATCATCACTAAGCACCGCAAACAAAATTAGAAAGAAGAAAGAGTTAAAAAACAAAAAAAAAAGATACTTAAGGTGGAAGTATTGCAGGTCGACAAGTAGAAATGTTGGGGCATCAACCCGGTCTTCCCTGTTAAATCAATTGAAAGTTATAAACAATATATATGCACTATACAGCCAAAATGAACAAAAAAGAGTCTCCTTCACTTAAGGAATCTCTCACAGCTTACAAAGCCTGCTTTAGACTCAGTAGCTAGGAGCTCCATCCTCTAGTGTGCTGTTGTATTGAGTGATGCCCCCTTCCATGGGGTATATAGTTGGGGGACTGGAATGGATGAAGTCAAAGGCTCTTACTGGGCATTTTCTCAGCACTGTGGAGGGAACAGAAGAGGATAAGGTTTATCCCAGTGGTCCCTCTTGACCTGGGGTGGTCATACGTACCACAGAAGAGCCCGGAGGATGATCCACTGACTAGTAAGCATGACAGTATTAAATATTTCGGAGACTCCATATGCATTTTTGCCATTTTGCCTTCTAAAACATACTCAAGGTTTTTAAACACAGTTAAAGTAAAGTACAGTTACATTTATATTTCTTTTTCTTCTTTCGGCTGCTTCTGTTAGGGGTTGCCACAGCGAATCATCTTCTTCCATATCTTTCTGTCCTCTGCATCTTGTTCTGTTACACCCATCACCTGCATGTCCTCTCTCACCACATTCATAAACCTTCTCTTAGGCCTTCCTGTTTTCCTCTTCCCTGGCAGTTCTATCCTTAGCATCCTTCTCCCAATATACTCAGCAACTCTCCTCTGCACATCTCCAAACCAAAGCAATCTCGCCTCTCTGACTTTGTCTCCCAACCGTCCAACTTGAGCTGACCCTCTAATGTACTCATTTCTAATCCTATCCATCCTCATCACACCCAATGCAAATCTTAGCATCTTTAATTCCGCTACCTCCAGCTCTGTCTCCTGCTTTCTGGTCAGTGCCACCATCTCCAACCCATATAACATAGCTGGTCTCACTACCGTCCTATAGATCCTTCGCTTCTTGCAGGGCCTGGAAAACCTGACAAATGGACTGCTGGGGTAGGACAATGCCCTCCAGATCCCGTGCAGCCCGAAACAGGTTAGTTTCACCAGTCGGCGGTAGACCCGGGCTCCCCCCGTCCTCTCCCGCTGACCGCGAGTCACCCAAGCCGTGCACTCCTCCCAGCGGCCCCTCTGGGTGTCTCTCGGGATCGGGTGGAGACTCGCCATCCCTGTCTCTACACTTGAATCGATGGGGTATTGACACAGATCCTCCCCACCCCGTACCTGTTATGAGGAGGCTTTTCTGCTCCTCCTCGAGAAACAATGCGTTGGGGAGATCGTCCGGGCTTCCGTCCTCTAAAGGATGTCCGAGGCTGAAGAAAGTACTCAGGTCAGCCTCGCTCTCCCTGGAGCTCGCTCCGCCGACATGCCATGGTTGTACATTCTCCGGCCACCAACGAATATCCCGCCTCTCGGCGTCTAGGAGGCAGTTAGACAAAAAGGCAGAGTAACATTCTCTGGGCCCGTCACCTACCTCCTGCTGCAACCCGCGGTGCCAGCCAGCATGGCGGCCTAAGGCGGTCGACTACTGAGTCTGCCCGGACCATTTCTTCCCCATCAGCGCAGCGTCCTTCGGGGATTCCTGGTGGTCAACCCGCGGCTTCCCTGCCGCGTGTGCGCGATTCGGTGCACTCTCGCGGGGTTGCGCCTTCTGCACGTTTTGTGCGGCGCACGTGCCTCGTGCTGCTGTGCCGGGTCCTTACACAAATTTGATGCAGGTTCCGACCCAACTGGTTGGACCAGAATCCTGCCGACTACGCCAGTGTAAGAAAGGCACTATATTGTGTCCGAACTGGCACAGACTTGACACGGGAGGCACATATAAAACAAAAGACTTTTATTTTTTCTTCGCCTGTGAGCACACGTCTTCCCCGTGACCTACAGGTAATACACAGTCCCAAACACTAATCCCTTAGTCACCACACTCCTCTCTTTCACCAGCACTCCTCCACAGCTTTGTCCTCCTTCCACCCGACTCTGGCCAACGAGTGGTGGTTTCTGGCTCCCTTTTATCAGGCACCTGGAAGTGCTCCAGGTGGTTGATTGCTGGCCTCCAGCTGCACTTCCAGGTGCGGCGAAACCAATGCTCAAAAGGGGCCAGTCGTTCCTGGTGTAGCACCCCCTAGCGGCACCTGCGGAACCCCACAGAGCTGCACAGAACTCCAATCCCCATGAAGCCCTGGGAGAGTCCGAGGTACCGCTGCAACCCAGGGATGCTGCCATCTAGCGTCAAGGGGGAGATACTGGGCTTCCCACTCTTGTCCGCCTGGCAGATGTGGTGAAGGCCCCGGCCATCTTCCACAATATATATTTTTTTTAATGTGACATTTTCATGTCACATTTTTTGTCACGCTTTAAATCAGGCTTATTTTAAAACCTACATATATTTGTTTGATATCATTCTTTTCAGAATTTATCAAACTTTAAAGTGATGTTGTTAGATTTTCAGATTTTTATTCCGTTTTTAAATTATAAAGTAAAATATCAAGAAAGTCATGGTTTTTAATATCAAGAAAGTCATGGTTTTTATTTTTGATCGAGTAAACTTTCTTTCACAGGAACAAACTATTAAAAAAAATGATCTATTCATTAATATCAATGTTTGTATTTAGGTGATTTATTACGATGATCCATTGCATACCACTTTAGTTTTCACGTGATTTTTCCTGTTATTTAAATGAGTCATTTTTAAAAAAATGTTTTTTTTTTTATCTATAACAATGTCAGTTAAAACGAATGGATCATTTATTTAGTCTGTTATAAATACTCATTGAGCATAGCGGAACTCAGTTTAATGGGAATACTCCAATCAGTAAGAGCGTAAATATTTTATTCTCATTTCATGACTTTTTAAATAATAATTAATTTTTATTTTACATATTTATAGAATTTCATGATTTTAACTCCAATAAATAATCATTTTTCTTTTGTACATTTACAGATTTTACTAATATTCTGGCCGCAACTGGGGGTTGGGTGCCAAAGGCAGCAGGGGGCTTGGCCCCCCTAGTTAAGTAAATAAAATCAGTTAAAGATTCAGCATCCTAAAAAAACATACGAACCATAAATTCCAATAGATTGATACATTTTATTCGTCCCCATGGGAAAATTAAAACATTACATAGAAACAAAAACAGAGCTCAATCACAACAAACATCATATGCCAGAATCAGATGGTATAAAGAATGGTCTGGGACTCTGTCTTTTAAACTTTCCTTTCACTGGGTTTTTACTTCATGCACTACCTTCCTTGGTTACATGAAGGAGGGTCTAGAATTAAAAAAATCAGAGACTAGAATAATAATAGGGAGAATTGCTCATGAAATTATGCAATTGAGTTTTTTTGACTTTTGGTTTTCTAGATTTTGAATTTGTTTTGCAATTTGTTTTTTGAAATTCCTCAAAGTGTTTTGAATGCCAATTTTGAATTGTCACTTCATTGGATTTTGTGTCTTTTTCAATGTATATCTTTTTTGTGTTTGACTGATTGTATGTATTGATTCTGCTCCTGACAGCAAAATAATTTGCCATACAAGTTACTAAAATGTCAGCATGCACAGGAGAAAACTGATCAATACCACAGCAGCTTGAGTGACCCCTTCAGCCCCCACTCAGTTCTCCTGTGCAATTGATAGTGCCACACTATAAGTAACTCCTTTCAAAATGTGTAAATGTGGCACTCATCCATATGACATAAGCTGGGCATATTTTCATATGGACACCTCTAACTCTGGAAAAGAAATATTCATAAGTTTTTCCAAAGCAGCATGTTGTGATTAAGCTTCAAAATATCCTAGACATTTCAAGTAGGAGTACACCTTAAATGATAGGGGAACCTCCTAACCCAAAAAATCATATTTCAAGTTTATGTGTCATTCCAGACATATCTAAAATACAGTGGGATGAAATTGCATTACTCAAGACCAGAAAAGGTGTAAAAAGGGAAAGTTAAAAACCACAAAAGAATAAACAAAGACAGTGCTAAATTCATAAAGTCCAACCAATACTTTTGTAAAACAGTCAATTAAATACTACAGCTAAAAATAATTATGTGTATAAAAATGTGTTTGCTATGTGCATGTTACAGAGAGTTTAGCAGTCTTGTTGCCTGTGGAAATAAGCTATTGCACATTCTGGATGTTCATGATTTTATTGAGCGAGGTCTCCTAACCAAGAGATTAAACAAATCATGAGAGGGGTGTGAGAAGTCTCTCACATGCAGATGGCTTTCTTCTTGCATCTGTCCTTAAAATATCCTCAATGGAGGGGGTGGAGAGAGAGTCTGATAACCCTCTCAGGCATCCTTACCACACGTTGCAGAGTCTTCCTATCAGACACACTGCAGTTTCTGAACCAAAATGTGATGCAGCTCGTCAGGACACTCTCAATAGTGCCCTGGTAGAAGGTGGTGAGGATGGAAAGAGGAATTGTCTCTCGCTTCAGCGTTTCAAGGAAGAACAAACTCTGTTGAGCTTTCTTGACTTGGTGTGTGGTATTGAGAGTCCAGGAGAGATCCTCAGTGATGTACACATCCAAGAATTTTGTGCTGCTGACCCTCTTCACAGGAGAGCGACTGATATGCAGTGGGGAATGTTCAGACTTTGTTCTGATGTCCACAATCAACTCTTTTGTCTTGTTGACATTAAGGGAAAGATTGTACACCCCCACACCACACACCAGCTCACTAACCTATAGACAGATAGATAGATAGATAGATAGATAGATACTTTATTAATCCCCAAGGGGAAATGCACATAATCCAGCAGCAGTATACTGATAAAAAAAAAACCCAATATTAAATTAAAGAGTAATAAAAATGCAGGTAAAAACAGACAATAACATTGAATAATGTTAACGTTTACCCCCCTAGATGGAATTGAAGAGTCGCATACTGTGGGGGAGGAATGATCTCCTCAGTCTGTCAGTGTAGCAGGACAGTGACAGCAGTCTGTCGTTGAAGCTGCTCCTCTGCCTGGAGATGATCCTGTTCAGTGGATGCAGTGGATTTTCCATGATTGACAGGAGCCTGCTCAGCGCCCGTTGCTCTGCCACGGATGTTAAACTGTCCAGCTTCATTCCTACAATAGAGCCTGTGCCTTCCTCACAAGTTTGTCCAGGTGTGAGGCGTCCTTCTTTATGCTGCCTCCCCAGCACACCACCGCGTAGAAGAGGGCACTCGCCACAACCGTCTGGTAGAACATCTGCAGCATCTTATTGCAGATGTTAAAGGATGCCAGCCTTCTAAGGAAGTATAGTCGGCTCTGACCTTTCTTGCACAGAGCATCAGTATTGGCAGTCCAGTCCAATTTATCATCCAGCTGCACTCCCAGGTATTTATAGGCCTGTACCCTCTGCACACAGTCTCCTCTGATGATCACGGGATCCATGAGGGGCCTGAGCCTCCTAAAATCCACAGCCAGTTCCTTGGTCTTGCTGGTGTTCAGGTGTAAGTGGTTTGAGTCACACCATTTAACAAAGTCCTTGATTACTTTCCTATACTCCTCCTCCTGCCCACTCCTGATGCAGCCAACTATTGAAGTGTCATCAGTGAACTTTTGCACGTGGCAGGACTCCGAGTTGTATTGGAAGTCTGATGTATATAGGCTGAATAGGACCGGAGAAAGTGCAGTGCCCTGCGGCACTCCTGTGTTGCTTACCATAATGTCAGACCTGCAGTTCCCGAGACGCACATATTGAGGTCTGTCTGTAAGATAGTCCACGATCCATGCCACCAGGTGTGAGTCTACTCCCATCTCTGTCAGCTTGTCCCTAAGGAGCAGAGGTTGGATGGTGTTGAAGGAGCTAAAGAAGTCCAAAAACATAATTCTTACTCCACCACTGCCTCTGTCCAAGTGGGAGAGGGATCGTGTAGCATATAGATGATGGCATCCTCTGCTCCCACTTTCTCCTGGTATGCGAACTGCAGAGGGTCGAGGGCGTAGAGGACCTGTGGCATCAGGTGGTGAAGCAGCAGCCGCTCCATGGTCTTCATCACATGTGACGTCAGAGCGACAGGCCGGAAGTCATTCAGCTCACTAGGACGTGATACCTTTGGGACTGGGGTGATACAAGATGTTTTCCAAAGCCTCGGGACTCTTCCCTGTTCCAGGCTCAGGTTGAAGATGCACTGTAGAGGACACCCCAGTTCCAGCGCACAGGCCTTCAGCAGTCGTGGCGATACTCCATCTGGACCTGCTGCTTTTCTGGGACGAAGTCTCCTCAGCTCTCTGCTCACCTGCGCGGCTGTAATTGTGTGTGGGGATGTCTTTTCTATGCTGGCATCAGCAGAAGGATGGTTGGAGGATGCAGTACTCCTAGGTGAGCGTGGGTTATGGTGGTCAAACCTGTTAAAGAAGTTGTTTATCTGGTTTGCTCTCTCCACATCTCTCTCGATGGTGGCACCCCGCTTCGAGCTACAGCCAGTGATGATCTTCATCCCATCCCACACTTCCTTCATGCTGTTATTCTACAACTTCTGCTCCAGTTTTCTCCTATACTGCTCCTTCGCCGCCCTGAGTTGGACTCGGAGTCCTTCTGCACGCGCTTGAGCTCATGCTGATCACCGCCTTTAAAAGCCTTCTGGTTCAAAACGCCCTTGATGTCACTTGTAATCCATGGTTTGTTGTTAGCATAACAGCGTACTGTTCTAACTGGAACTACAATGTCCATACAGATATTGAAGTAGTCAGTAATGCAGTCAATAACCTCCTCAATGTTCTCACTATTTGATCCCAGCAGGATATCCCAGTCCATAGTTCCAAAGCAGTCTCTCAGAGCCTGCTCTGCCTCAGGGGACCACTTCCTGAATGAGCGTGTGGTTGTAGGTAGCGCCCTCACTCTTGGTTTGTAGTGAGGCTGAAGCAGAACCAGGTTATGATCTGCTTTCCCAAGTGCAGGCAGCGGGGTGGCGCTGTATGCTTCTTTGACGTTTGCATACTGTAGCTCAATAGTCCTATTTCCCCGGGTGTCACAATCCACATACTGGGAGAAGGCAGGTAATGTTTTGTCCAGTGTTACATGGTTAAAATCTCCAGCGATTAGCACAAGCGCCTCAAGGTGCTGCGTTTGTAATTTAGCAACTGCGGAATGGATGACGTCACTCGCTATCTCCGCGTTCGCTCGAGGGGGGATGTAAACAATAACAACAATCACGTGTCCAAATTCTCTGGGCAAGAAATAGGGACGCAAACTTATGGCCAACAGTTCGATGTCCCTGCAGCAAGTGGAGATTTTAACGTTTACATGTCCAGAGTTACACCATCTTGTATTGACATAGAGTGTGAGACCTCTTCCTTTCTGCTTCCCGCAGGTACTTGCATCTCTGTCCGCTCTAACTGTGCTAAATCCGGGTGGCTCCAAGTTAGCATCTGGGATGTTAGTTGTTGGCCACGTTTCATAAAACACAGCAAACTGCATTCTCTGTAGATCCTGACATTCTTCACCAGTGCAGCCAGTTCGTCGGTCTTATTTGGTAGTGAGTTCACATTTCCCAGGATCACATAAGGCACAGAAGGTTTGTAGTGCCACTTTATTGCTAGATGCTTGGCTTTTATCTTAGCACCGGCTCTGCTGCCCCGATACCGCCTTCTTACCTTGTCCGGTAAATAGGGAACCACACCGGCGTGGGCATTTGTTCTCTGTGTTTGAAGTTGACTACTTGAATAGACGAGTCTCAGTGTGTAAAAATCCATCTCCAAGTAGTAAAAAGTGTCCAGGGAATGAGTCCACATAAAAGAAAGTGAAATAAAGAAAAATAGAGAAAAAGGTAGAAGATACAGATAAAGACTTTAAAGATAAAGTCATACACAGAGCTGCTGGAAAGGCTGCTACTCATGTCGGCGCCTGAGTCACATTCCACTGTTCCACTTCTGCTCTGTAAGATGTTTTATCTTAATTTATGATGAGTCCTACTACTGTTGTATCATCAGCAAACTTAATGAGCTGATTTTTGCTGGATTTAACAGTACAGTCATGTGTTAGCAGAGTAAAGAGCAATGGACTGAGGATGCAGCCCTAAGTTTGATGCTGTGCAATATTTTTGTGCCAACAAGTACTGTCTGTTGCCTTTCTGACAAGTAGTGGAAGATCCAGTTACAAAGTGAGGTGTTCAATCCTAGCATAGAAAGTTTCACTGTTAGCTTCTGTGGGTTGATTGCATTAAAGGCTGAACTGAAGTCAATAAACAAAATCCTGGCATAGCTGTTGTTTTTCTCCAGGTGAGATAGTATGGTTTGTAGGACAAGTGCGATTGCATCAACTGTGGATTGATTGATATGATGCACGAACTGTAAGGGGTCCAGTGAAGGTGGTAAGCTAGCTTTAATGTGACTCATGACTAGTCGTTCTAAGCATTTCATTATGACAGAGGTCAGTGCCACAGAACGGTAGTCATTGAAACAGGTTACAGTTGTTTTCTTGGGCACAGGAACGATGGTGGCAGTCTTAAACTGTGTTGGTACGACAGACTGTTGAAGAGAGATGTTAAAGATGTCTGTAAAAACACCTTCTAACTCGGCAGCACAGTCTTTTACCCGCTGACCTGTTATGTTATCAGGTCTCACAGCTTTATGTGGGTTGATGTTGCTCAGTGTCCTCCTCTGATCACCTGCTCACCATCAGGAGGGTGGGTTTCTTTCCTGGTGTATAATTCAGTATTTCAAACCTGCCATAGAACTCGTTCAGCCTGTAAGGGAGGGAGACATCGATGACCTCAACCTGTGGAGTTACTTTACAGTGTGTTATGACCTGAATCCCCTCTGTCTCTGGAGTCACAACATTTTACCTTGGTTTTTCCTGTGTACTCCAGCTTCACCATCTTGAACTTAATCTGTTGTTCTTTAACTTATTTATTAAAGTAGGAAATTCAACAAAACAAAATTGAATGCCAAAAATAATTCCAAAACAAAAACAAAATGTCCAAAGTACCACAAAATTAAGTGATGCAAAGACTCCAAAAACAAGGAAGGAAAGCAAATAAATAGTAAAGCTGACTTAAAGAGAGAACAACAAAACAAAACCATAGCCATAATTCAAAGATCAAAAACAGAGAAGCAAAGAAAAAAGAGTAAGGAAAAACAAAACAATAAGTCAGCAACACTTCCAAACTGTCAAAAAGGTGTAATGAAAAGTGATTTCAGCAATTTGAGTGAAAGAACTAATGCCTCAGTAGAGAACTGAGACAAACAAAAGGAATATAGAAGGCATTTTAGGTAACACACGCAGCTTCTAATTGCAAACAGATGACAAAAGTGATTAATGCACAACTACAAGTACTATAAAAACATGAATGAAAAACAAACAAGGGAGCAAGGGAAAATTACCAAATTTACAGAAAATGAAAGCACTAAAAAAACAATAACACAATTGTAACATAGTCGGCACATCATCAGTTAGTACAACACAAATAAAATTAAATCATGCAGGCAAACTTCTTAAGTTTTGTAGGAGTCTACTAAATTAAATTCCTGCACTTCTATCCACAGCATTTGCAGATAAAGGCAACTGATTAGTTGTAGAAGTTTTTCCTGAGTGGAGTTTGTGTCAGCATACTTTTATCCTGCACACTTTATTCATGCTACTCTCTATAGACCATGTTATGTTAATGTCTATAAAACATAAGTGAATCTATATCTGAAATACTGCGTGCAAATATGGTCACCACACTACTGAAAACACAGTACTTTGAGATTATAGTGACAAAAACATGGGGCATTCATAAACTAAAGTGCATTTCCTAGTCTAATACATGAAGAGAATTTATGCTATTTAGTCTTGAATTGAGAAACATATACAAATTTTATATTTTTTTCTCGCAGCTGTAGGAACTTATTTTTTCCCTCATGATTTCCCGATCCAGACAACTAATAGATGAATACAGAGTCCAACTAACATAATTCATCACAGGCTTTACGGAAATATACACAGTGTCAACCACTTGGTAATAATGGTTCTTTTATGGAGACTGATTTATTGGGTACACAGGTGGAGAAGTTAGGTGTTACATTATTTCATGCCTGTTTTCCCCTACCACCTTTACATGGAAAGACAGTGACCTATAAGAAGATGAAGAAGAAGAGGAAGATTGAACCCTTTCCAGAGTCTTCTTTTAGTCCCACTACATCTACTGTACTCCTAGGGAATAAAAGCTACTTGGAGGAGAACATTTGGTCATTTACGGATCATTTCTTTATATATATATATATATTAGTGCAACAGTAACCATTAAAAATGTCTATGCAGATTAGTTGTGTCCCCTTCATGGACTTACTTCCACTAGAATACAGTTCCCATTCTCTGCCAACTTGTATAGTTTTCCTCTGGTCTATTATACCTCATTTTCTGCTTTGTCCTTTATTTCCATCTTGTACTAAAGTTTCCATATGAGGGCTCAAATGTCTTATTAAGGACTGAACCAGGGGCATTTCTTGTGTCATTAATGCATAATTAGGAAGCACTTCTAGATGCATAGTATCTTAAAACAAAGAGGCCAGCTATCTGTGTCTCCTTCTACTGGCATCAGCTACTCATCACTTAAGGAGGGGCACTACAATACCCTTATTCTCATGCTGAAGACTCACCCAATTTAACTCTAGTCCTCCAGGATTGTTTCACTCCATTGTCAGTCTGTCCAGTTTGATTTCTTCTCAAACCTCTTCTGCGGTATACCAAATCACTTGCACTTTGTTCTACTCTCCATTTGTTCTTTACAAGACACACTTTTTAGTTTTTTTCTGAAGAAGCTGTGAATGATTAACTTGTAGTGCCTGTTGCCTTTTCTCTTTGCTAAGGCCATATGGGAAGGTTAGTTTGGTTGGTGTCTGTTTTTTTTAATTCACCTGTTATTTTTGGATTAACTTTTTTGTATTTTACAATCATGTATGTTATATCCTTTGTCTGTGGGTTCACCATTTAGATGCTCTCATATTTCCTCAGGAAGGGATGGTGCTTTTTTTTTGCTTGTATGACTATTTCATTATTTGTCCATCCAATGTCACAAATAACCTGTTAGCCAATGAATATCAAGTAGCAAAAACATTCTTTGATTAGCTCATTGATGTAGACAAGAAAATTCACAATCCTCTTTCTCTTTCGGCTGCTTCCATTAGGGTTTGTCACAATGGATCATCTTTTTTTCATCCCTTCCTGTCCTCTGCATCTTGCTCTGTTACACATCACCTACTTGTCCTCTCTTGCCACATCCATACACCTTCTTTTAGGCCTTCCTCTTTTCCTCTTACCTGGTAGCTCTATCCTTAGCATCCTTTTCCCCATATACCCTGCATCTCTCCTCTGCACATGTCCAAACCAAAGCAATCTAGCCTCTCTAACTTTGTTTCCCAACCGTCCAACCTGAGCTGACCCTCTAATGTACTCATTTCTAATCCTGTCCATCGTCATCACACCCAATGCAAATCTTAGCATCTTTACTCTGCTACCTCCAGCTCCATCTCCTGCTTTCTGGTCAATGCCACCATCTCCAACCCATATAACAAAGTTGGTCTCACTACCATGCTGTAGATCTTCCCTTTCACTCTTGCTGACACCTGTATATCTCAATTTACTCCTGACAGTCTTCTCCACCCAATCCACCCTGCCTGCAGTCTTTTTCACCTCTCTTCCACAATCCCCATTACTCTGTACTGCTGATCCCAAGTATTTAAACTCATCCACCTTCGCCAACTTAACTCCTAGCATCCTCACCATTCCACTCACCTCCTTCTAATTCACACACATGTATTTTGTCTTTTTTCTACTGACCTTCATTCTTCTCCTCTCTAGAGCATATCTCCACCTCTCCAGAGTCTCCTCAACCTGCTCCCTACTCTCTCTACAGATCAAAATGTCATCAGCAAATATCAGTCCACAGGGACTCCTGTCTAATCTCATCTGTCAACCTGTTCATCACCATTGAAAGTACGAAAAGGCTCAGAGCCGATCCCTGATGTAATCCCACCTCCACCTTGAATGCTTCTACCGCAGACCTCACCACTGTCACACTTCCCTCGTACATATCCTGTACAACTCTTACATACTTTTCTGCCACTCCCGACTTCCTCATACAATACCACAACTCCTCTCAAGACACCCTGTCATATGCTTTCTCCAGGTCCACAAAGACACAATACAACTCCTTCTGGCCTTCTCTATACTTCTCCATCAACTACCTCAGAGCAAACATTGCATCTGTGGTGCTCTTTCCTGGCATGAAACCATACTGCTGTTCACTAATCATCACCTCCTTTTCTTAGCCTAGCTTCCACTACTCTTTCCCATAACTTTGTGCTGTGGCTTATCAATTTTATCCCCCTGTAGTTACTACAGCTCTGCATATCTTATTCTTAAAAATCGGTACCAGTACACTTCTTCTCCACTCCTCAGGCATTCTCTCACTTACCAAGATTGTCTTTCCAAAACAGTCTGGTTAAAACTCCACTGCCATCTCTCCTAAACATCTCCATGGTTCCACAGGTATGTCATCTGGACCAACGACCTTTCCATTCTTCATCCTCTTCATAGCTGCCCTTACTTCCTCCTTGCTAATCCGTTACACTTCCTGATTTACTATCTCCACATCATCCATCCTCTTCTCTCTCTAATTCTGTTTATTCATCAGCCTCTCAAAGTACTCTTTCCACCTGCTCAACACACCTCTCCTCACTTCTGATATGTTTCTATCTTTATTCTTTATCACCCTAACCTGCTGCACATCTTTCCCAGCTTGGTCCCCCTGTCTAGCCAATCGGTACAGGTCCTTTTCTCCGTCCTTAGTGTTCAGCCTCACAACTCATCATACAACTTTTCTTTAGCCTTCGTAACTCTTCACTGCCACCCAGTGTCTGTCTCACCTCCTCCCTAAACTCAACCTTGCAGTCTTCCTTTTTCAACTTTCACCATTTGATCCTTGGCTCTGCCCTCATTCTCCTCCTCTCCTTGATCTCCAACATTATCCTACTGACCACCATCCTATGCTGCTTAACTACACTTTCCCCTGCCACCACTTTGCAGTCTTTAATTTCCTTCAAATTGACCCTCCTGCTTAGGATTCAGTCTACCTGTATGCATCTTCCTCCACTCTTGTACATCACCGTATGTTCCTCCCTCTCCTTAAAATACTTATTCACCACAGCCATGCCCATCATTTTCTCAAAATCCACTATCATCTGACCTTCTTCATTCCTCTACCTTACACCATACCTACCCATCACCTCCTTATCTCCTCTGTTCCCTTCACCAAAGAACAATTTGAATCTACCTCTGATCCACCTGGCTTTACACCCCTTCCATTTAGTCTCTTGCACTCACAATATATCAACCTTCCTTCTCTCCATCACATTGGCTAACTCTCTCCCCTTACCAGTCATACTGCCAACATTCAAACTTCCTACCCTCAGTTCCACTCTCTTTACCTTTCTCCACTCCTCCTGCCTCCTGACACATCTCCCCCTTATCTTCTTGTTCTTCAGCCAACAGTAGCCCAATTTCCGCCAGCACACTGTTGGCTAACAGCACTGGTGGTGGCCATTGTTAACCTGGGCCTCAACCGATCTGGTATGGAAATGTGTATTTTGGACCACAGATTGATATACTGGATACCCTTCCTGGTATAACCCTCCCCATTTATCTGGGCTTGGGACCATCATGAAGAAACACACTGGTTTGTGAATCCCCTGTGGCTGGGTTACCAGAAAATTCACAATGAATCCTTTTAAATTGCTTTTTCTCCAAGACTGGAGTGTGCCAGGCCACAGCTTTGTCAGGTATGCATTTTATTTTTATTTGCAGTCTCAAGGCTGTTGCTGATTTAATGATGTGGTTGTTTTTGTATCTGTTCATAACCTGAATCTGCTGTTGTTTCACTGCAAAACCCTGCAGCCTGCTTCCCTGTTGCTCTTGTTCTAGTTATTAAATGTATA
Source organism: Polypterus bichir lapradei (assembly GCA_026402145.1). Lineage (NCBI taxonomy): Eukaryota > Metazoa > Chordata > Cladistia > Polypteriformes > Polypteridae > Polypterus > Polypterus bichir. The sequence continues at coordinate 25,439,640 of JANRMT010062856.1, read as the reverse complement.
GCCTTATGATTTTTATTTAATTTAGACTACTTTGTAAAGATCTGGTTTCACTTTGTCATTAAAGAGTCTTTTTCTGTTGAACAGTGTCAAAAAGCCAAATAATTCCACTGTGATTCAATGCTAAACAACAATAAAATGTGGAAACGTTCAAGGGGTAAATTATTTTTATAGGCACCATGTATCTTAAAGTTTCAAGATCAGGTGAGACAGAAAAAAGATGTGTTAAAAGTGGAGCTGTAATCAATTAAAGCCATTAAAATATGGCTCACCTGCTCAAAGGCAATGCCTGCAACTGAGCAATGGTGCCATCTGCTTAGCTCTTAATTTGATACTCAGACTTGAGTTGCTTCATAGAGTCTGGAATAATCCAGCTGATGACACTGTTTACACAGTGCTATCTGACCTGTGCTTAAAAATAAGAAGAAACATTTTGTGTTAAAAGTATGACTTGCTAATCAGGAAATGTTAGAAGTAGTCAAGTAGTTTAAATGCCACACTTTTCTTCAAATGAGGATAAGGCAAAGAAGCCAACTGGAATCAAACATGTTTTTGAGGTTCCAAGATCTTGAGTGTTTTGTAAGTGCCTTTCAAGCCCCATCTGGGGTTAATAATAATAATAAGAAGAAGAAGAATTGCGTACAATTATATATCACTTTGTGAAGGTCGGCTCCACACTGCCAGCTGCTTGCAGGAGCCTCTTGGTTCCCACAACCGTCAGTAACATAACCAGGATGAGTTGGGCAAATAAGCACATACATAGCAAGGGGTATGTATAAAAGTGCCCCAGTACTTTTATTATAAACAAAAACAACAAACAAAATTAAAACAGAACCCACAGGTGCAATATTCAAAAGTAATAAATAAAGTGAAATCCATGCATTTAAAAAATCCATCATTAAAACAAGAAACAAAAAACAGGAACAACACAGCCATCAGGTCCTTAGTGTACAGTCAGATGAACCCGTTAGAACTCCACCCCGGCTCACCCACTGCTCACTCAGCTGGCGGAGACATTAACAGCCGTGATCTTCATCACCAAACCCCTGTCCGACCAGAACATCCGGGGACGGTCATCCTCCCATTATCCTTCACGCACCCTCAGTTGTACCTCAGATCCCTGGGGAATACTCCACCATGCTTGCACCCACTCTACACAAAAAAAATTAGTGGGGCAAAAATGCACCTAGAACGCCACTCCATTGCTCTTTCGTGGGCCCATGATCGCACTGTCTTTCCTCCACTAGCTGTTTAGCCTGTCTCATCTCGCCAGCCATTTTTGTGCCAGTACTCTCACCACACATTAGCTGTTAGGTGGTGAAGGGGTGAGAGTTAGTTAGGCAGTTAGATCTGGGATGATTAGGCGGCCAGAATGACTAGGCTGAGGTGGGCAGTTTAGCCAGGACATCAGGAAACACCCTACTCTTTATGAAGGATGCCCAGGGATCTTTCATGACCACAGAGAGTCAGTCTCATCCAAAGGACAGCTCCATTTTTACAGTATGGTGTCCCCATTACTGCATTGGGACATTGGGATCCACACACAGACCACATGAAAAGTGCCCCTTTGCTGACCTCACCAACACAAGATTTTTAAGGTTGGTCTCCCGTCCAAGTACTGGCCAGGCACAAACATGCTTAGTATCAGTGGATGACCTCTTCTGAAGTGCATGTGATATGGCTGCTGGCAATATTAGTCTCTTAGGCTGAACAATAAGTTGTTGCAGATTTCCTTCATATTTGACTTATCTACAAACTGCTCTGTGCTGTTTACATTAACAGTGAATACTTAAATTTACGTAAAAGCATCTTGAACCTCAGTATTTTAAGAGAGGAATAGAAAGCTAACCAGTTATATTTCCTTGCTGACAAGTCAGTAACATTACTGTAATAAGGCACTGCATCTTGAAGCATCCAGCACTGCCCTCTAGTGTTCTGTTTTGATAATTTATTTCACTTAGAAAGACGTCCTTTGAGTGAAGAAGGTGGGCACTGGAATACATATGTAGAAGAACAAAAATAAGAAATAGAGAATAAATATATTTTTATAATGCCTTGCTTCTAATCTCTATTAATACCATAAGAATGAACACAAATTTCAGGGACATTGTTAATGGATGACAACAGTCAACACCACAACAGGACCATCAGCACCATGGTGTAAAGCCAAATTAAATCTGAATAAATCATTGTCCTGAGATAGATTACCTATTTCAAAAATGGAGGGAAGGATGGGCACAAATATAAACTGGCTATAATACTGTTATTCTGGAATGAGTTCTATAGCTGAGGACTACAGAGTTTTCTCACTAGCAGACGTTTCATCCCTACAACAGTGTCAGATTTTCATACCAGCAACATTTGAATGTTTAACATGGCAGTATAAGAATATCTGATACCTGCAAATTATATCTGAAGGAAAAAATATTTACTTGCATTAGATCAGTATGAGACATTTACTCCGTGTTGTTAATAATGTGACGTAACATAAATTTTTGAAATGTCATGCATGTGACTTCTTCAGATTAGTTTCCCACTTTGTATCAGTCAATCAGATTCTAAGATTTTCAGAAACTGAAACTGTGCATCTGGAAATCCAATGAACAGCAAATAATCTGTACATGTTTGACTCCTATATGGCCACTGAAAAAATGTTTTCTATTAGTAAATGAAAAATATATTGCAATATGCATCTCTTGGGAGCTAATCAAAAAAGCATTAGTGTGTTGTAGGTTTTGGCATAGTCAGGGCTGGGCCACCATGTATCCTGAGGAGATACTCTTTATAAGACATCCTTGTGGGATTCTAGGTGTGGAGATCATGGAAGGATGCCTAAGAATTTCTACTTCAGTGCCTACAGAATAAATAAGAAACACTGAGGAACAGTTAATAGCAAACTAATAGTTGGCGGCAGACAGGCAAGATACTTTGTGCAAAGAACCCTGCTTTCCATTAAATTAATCAGGCCTTTGAAAAATATATCAGAATTTTGGATTACAGGGACACCTTGGGGCACTGGGGTAGTTCTGCATGGATGGTAATGTCCCCAGAAGTAACGCTAGGCTGAAGCCCAGAAGGTACCTAAACAGGAAGCTTAAAGGGTTCTTTCAATTTGTTGAGTTGGAAAGGAGACGTGGAAAGGGCTTGAATAAAAGAAATGAAGAGTGGAGTGGCTGAGGAAGGGGGAAAAGGAGCCTGTTCAGCATCGGTAACTTCTGTCATGAAGGAGGCCTGCTGCTCAACTTATGCTGCTCCTTCCATGGATGCTGTTATTTATAAGACTTGACTAGAAAGGAGCAGAGGTTCAGTTGCCCTCACTGGATGATTTCTTAGCACTGAGGAGGGAAGAGAAGCAATATAGTGACCCCTTTTGCCCTGCATTAACAGAATCTGATGGGTGATCCTCAGACACCCATATGTGACAATATGTGTATATATATATATATATATATATAATATATTTATCCCCGTGTTTGTGTGTGTTTCCTCCGGGTGCTCCGGTTTCCACCCACAGTCAAAAGACATGCAGGTTAGGTACATTGACGATTCTAAATTGTTCCTAGTGTGTCCTTGGTGTATGTGTGTGTGTGTTCGCGTGTTCGCACCCTGCGGTGGGCTGGCGCCCTGCCCAGGGTTTGTTCCCTGCCTTGAGCCCTGTGTTGGCTCGGATTGGCTCCAGCAGACCCCTGTGACCCTGTATATATATATATATATATATATATATATATATATATATATAGGATATAGCGGGTTGGAGGATGGATGGATATATATATTGTCAAGGATGCCACGGGCCACGACCCGGCCGGGACGCCTTGGAGGACCGGAAGTGGGCGTGCGCCCAGCTGGGATCACGTGGGGGCCGCCTTCCTGGTTGCATTGGGGGCTACGGCTGCAGGGCATGGAAGCCCCATCCTGTAGGGCCTCGTGGTCACCGCCAGGAGGCACCCCAATGCCTTGGGAATCCTGGACCCCAGTACTTCCGCCACACCAGGAAGTGCTGGGGGGAAGAGAAGCAGGGACACCCGGAGAGCTTCCGGGAGAACAGCCGGCTCTTCCGCCACACTGGGGCGTGTCAGCGGGAGATTGCCGGGGAGCACCTGGAGCTCATCCGGGTGCGGATAAAAGGGGCCTCCTCCCTTCATTCGGGGCGAGAGTCGGGAGGAAGTAAGACGGAGCTGGAGAAGGCAAGGAGGCGGCCTGAAGAGAGTGAGAGAAAGGCATTGTGTGGCCAGGACTTTGGGGGTTTTGTGGTGCACTTATTGTACATAGTTTGTAAATAAACGTGTTGTGGGTGACATGAACGTGTCTGCCTGTCTGTGTCCGGGTTCAAGTTCACTATATATATATATATATATATATATATATATATTAGGGGTGTGACGAGACGCTTTTCCCACGAGACGAGACACGAGACTGGGTTCACGAGAACGAGACGAGACTTTTAGACATTTTTTTTAAAGAAATTCTCAATGTTTAAATATATAGCAAAAATAGCCTTTTATTTAACTGAAAAACACAAAATGCAAAAAATGCATGTCCATTTTGAAAATCAACTTTATGAAATAAAACTTCTATTTTGATGAATGATATGCAGTAATAACATGTAAACACTGCAAAATATTTTGCCACAAACTGACAGGCAATTAATTGCACAATAAAATTAAATAGTATAAATAAAAATAAATAATAACACAAATATGATATCCCTTTACGTGCAATTAACCATAATTAGTGTAACTATCAAAGTAGTGCTGTCTTAAAACTCAGAGTGCAAAACAATGAACAAAATTTTCTTAAGCATGGAAAAAGAGCTAAGACCTAGGTAATGAGGTAATGACCTATACAGAACAGCCTAAGATATGGTCATGTTCTTTTTTAAGAATATAAGCATGTCTACATTTTCTGGCAGCAATTGTGACCTCTGGGCAGTGACTATGTCTCCTGCAGTTGAAAAGACACGCTCACTTGGAACAGAGGTCGCAGGAATGGAAAGATATTCTTTGACAAGTGGAGACAGCAAAGGATATTTGGAGCTGTTTTCTCTCCACCATGTCAGAGGACAGCAACTAAGTGGGATAGATGCCTCTCTTCTGTAAAGTTCAGTTTCCCTCTCAATTCCTTTGCTGGGCTGTTCTGTCTTCGAGAAAGAGTCCCCTAGCAGATCCTCGAGTGCTGTCTTCTTGGAAGCAGGTTCCTCTTCTGACTCAGCTCTGCCTTCAGCTTCAAGAGCCCCCTCGCCCCCATGTGTGGAACAATGAACTGATGCCTCTTCCTTGCGCTCCATACTCTTCTCATCTGTGGGCTTTAAGCAGCAGAAACACTGGCTTTAACATTAGCAAGCAGCAAAGCAGTCCCCCTCTCTCTTTTAACACAAATACACTCACTCTGATGCTCTCATGTTTACAACACACACACACACACACAAACACAGCATGAACCTATTAAATCCATTAAAATTTGGTACTGGAAACATAAATCTTCTAGGGAAAAAAAAATCAAGTCAATGATACCTGGTTTTGCTGCAACTGTTCCACCCTTTTCTGTATCCTCTGAAAGACTGCCTCACGCTGGTTGCAGTCTAGCTGCGGTAGAGACTGGAATCTTGGGTCCAGCGCAGTGCTCTCCAGCAGGTAGTTGTATACATCCCCACTGTATCTGCCTGAAATATTGCTGAGAATTGCTCTCTTTGTGTCAGCCACAGTGGAGGAATCACTGTCATTTGGTGCCATGTTTTGTTCTATCATGTTCTTCAGTGGCACGATGAGAGACACTGTGGGCCTCTTCTCTTCACACAAGACAGTGGTAGCTGTCTTTAAAGGATTCAGCAGCTTCACAAGAAATTCGGCATTGACAATGTCGCAGGTATCCAGTGTGTCAATGTTTCTGGCATTTTGTCTTATTTCTGGGCTGGTGAGCGCTGCTGCTATAGCAGCCTGCTGCTCCAGGTAACGAACCAGCATATCCAATGATGAATTCCATCGCGTGGTGACGTCCATTATTAATTTGTGCGGTGGCAGTTGTAGCAGCTTCTGCTTAGACGTCAGTACCGCGGCAGCTGTCGAACTCCGGTGAAAAAAAGCAGTTACACGTCTCACCCGCCCGAGCAAACGAGCGACACGCGCAACACCGAGGCCAGCCTGTGTAGCGAGATTTATTGTGTGCGCGAAGCATTTGATGTGCGGCTCAAATCCTGCCTCGCGCACAGCCACATCCATATTATGCGCATTGTCTGTTACAATAGCGATGCAATGGTTTGGCTTTTTAAGACCCCACTGTGTGACAGCTTCTTGTAAAACTTCAGCGACGTTTGCCCCTGTGTGTAATTCAAAAAGTGGGCGCGTCTGCAGTACAAAATGTACCATTTCCCAATTACTGTTGATAATGTGGGCTGTAATTGTGATATAGCTCTGTGTACACCTAGAAGTCCAACCGTCAGTAGTTATGGCGATGGTTTCTGCCTCTTTCAGAGCCTGTACAACGTTTACCTTGCACTCCTTGTAGAGGGTCGGGACCACCGTGCGAGTAAAATGTGCGCGTGACGGGATGGCATACTTTGGTTCCAGTGTGTGGATGAGTCGCCAAAATCCCAGATTTTCCACCACAGAAAATGGTCTCATATCGGCTGCAATGAAAACGCCGATGTCTCTTGTTATTGCCGTGGCTCTTGCATTGGATGGTGGAAGTTTAGCTGCAAAGGCATTTGTTATGGTTGTTTGCCCTTTTATGCGAATTGAATTGCTTTCCATTTTCTTCACAGGCGCAGATTTTAGTATCGAGCTGTGGTTGTTTTCTAAATGCTTTTGCATAGTGTTTGTGTTAGCAGAGGTGTACGGTATTAATTTCTTACAGTGTTTGCAAATTGTCTTTGTCTTGTCTGTAATTTTTTCGCCGTTTCTTATTTCCACAAGGAATCCAAAATGTTGCCACACCAACGATTTAAATGTCGCGGGCGCATCTTCTATCCTTACTTCTTCCTCACACTCCATCATGCCAATAACGCAAGGATATTGTCACGTTCTCGCGAGACCAGACGCATCTCGCCAGACAAATTTGATCTCGCGAGATCTCGTACCACGAGATCTCGTCACACTCCTAATATATATATATATATAATATTTTATAATAAAAAATGCCTGGGACAAGATGTTACTTTTTCGGAGAGATACTTTCATGTCCCGTGAGATGAGACTTTGTACCAAGAGATTTAACCATGCCTGGGGCCGGAAGTAAAAGACAAAGAGTAGATGACAAAGTAGAACATCATAAAGAATTCAAAAACTTTGGCGCGATCCACATGCAGAACAGGTTAGAAATAATGAAAGTATTAAAATTCGAAAGTCTCAAAAAATGATAGTAAAGATCGCTTTAGCACAAACAAATGGAAATTATTACTTGGTGAAATAATGGAACAGCAAAAAGAGATTAAATATATTGTTCAGATTTAAACTTTAAGTCGGAGACTTGTAGATTGTTTAATTTGTGTTGCCATCAGGGAAAAGTAGTGTTTCTTCCCAATGAAGAGGCTTATCTGCAAGAATTAAAAGATTTGTTTGGTGAAAGTGAAATCCACATACGCAAGTGGCAGAGATGCGAATTGGGTGGCACGTAGCGCAGGCCCTTTTATATAATATATATATATATATATATATATATCAACTTATAGTCACATGAATGGCTGTTTGGAAGTGTAAACAAGAACCGTTAACAAGCAGTTCTACCTAAAAAAAATGTCCATTTAGTGTACTTGATGTAACCAGTCTTAAATTTGTATATCACAATCTCAAGCTCTTTCCTTGTGTACTATTGCCACTAAATCTTTGTTGGCCTCTAGGTTGACTATCTCATAATGGGTGAATTCTTATTCTTGGCACTCGGCTGTGCATTTCACAATGTAATCCACTGTGAATTTACTGCCTCTCCTATTAATAAGGATTTCCTCAACTATTGGGACATCTGGGAAAAGGCAGAAAATGAGCTCATACTCCTTACCTGTGAAGTGAAAAGAGGGCTTGGGTGAGACACCTGTCTTATTGTTCATTAGTCCTTGAGTAACTCTTTCTTTATTGCACCTTTGGCTGGCTAAGCTTTACCTTCATTCTGTTCTCTAGGAGGCCAGTAAGCATACAGTTTGGTAAATGTTAAAATCAATAATTTTTTCATTAGGTTTAATTTTTTTCTTAGATGTTGATATTTTTATGATTAGTTATTTTTCTAGAATCACTGGAGACATTTTGTGCATTTGTATATTCAAGGACTTTGACCTTTTTGTGTCTGTAAACTGTGTCTGGTCACTAAGATGATAGTGTAGTGTAGTGTAGATGGTAAGTGCTGTCTGGGTTTCTTTCTATTAATACTTGTTATTGGAAACTGCATTGTAGTATGCTACACTTTACCAAAGCAAAAACAAAACAAGTCTGACCTATTTCACTAATAACTGGGCAAGTTCATTAACAGACAAAGTAAGCCATCAGTTTGCAAAACAAATCAATCACTCATGTGGAAAGCGGCTCACGTGAAAAGTAATGAGAAAATTATTGCTCATTACTGCAAAAATCACAATAACAGAAATCTTTCATAAAAAAGCATGTTATTAATAACTGTTCAATTTCCGCTTTTTCCACACAAGTTGGTAATTGTTAACAAATGCTGAAGCATCAATGAAAACAGGTAGAAGGAAAGATGCTGCACAGTGCAAAGCCAGCCATTAACACATATGATGACTATAGTCTACAAAAGGCAGTTGATCAGAATTTAATAAAAAAAACAAAACTAAGTCATGTTCAAGAGTAAAGAAGTTAAGAAGCTCATTCATGATCAAAACAATAGTGACTAAAGTAACTCTTTATAATTAACAATTGTTATCATCATACTATATGTTGCAGTCTGTCACAGGTCTCATCCTGACATTTTGGTTTTAGTCTTTTTTAAATGAGGTTTCTCCTGTTTTTGTTCAGTTATTCTTTTTATGTTAACTTTCTGTGAATTGATTTTATTTTGTATTATTTATTTCTGGTATCTTTCAGATGTTTGATTAAAGTCAGTTCGATAATTAAATAAATCCAAGCAATTAAAATCGAGGTTTAAAACACAGCTAGAATCTTCTTTAAAAACTGACATCTCTTCTGTTCTGTCTTTATGGTCTCCTCAGTCAGAGGAGTCATCTTGCAGTTGTCACTCTTATCTGGCTTGTGTTCCTTGCCACCATCCCTCAGCCTTCACCAGGGAATCAGTGAGCCTCTGCAGGAGACCCCCCAGAGCAGTGGGTCACTCCTACTTCCTTGGACATTCCACAGGAGTGCAGCACATTCTGCTCGCTCCTCTCCAAAATGGCACCGCTCCCTCCTTGATCCTGCTTGTCTCCTTTATTTTTCTTTCCTTTTCATCTTTAACTTCTGCTCTTCCCTTCTTACATTTCTGTTGTTGTTTTTTTTTTTTCCTTTTTTTGGCTCCATGGATAATTTTGGCCAGTACAGGTACCTAAGTACACACCCAGGAGGGACTAATGAGGGTACTGGCTGAGCTTGACGTGTCTGCATTGTGTTCTGCTAATGCCCCCCATCAATATTTTAGGGCCATGCACCCTCAGTACTACAGGTAACTTAGCCCGCCCTGAGCCTAAGCCAACTGTTTTGATTTGAACCTAGCACACCACTAAGGACCCCTATCTGATCTTACCACAAGTTTTATTAGATTCTGTGGTCACACTCTGAGTTTTGGAATCCTTTTATTCTTGTTTTGTTTTTATTGGATTAGTTTTGCATCTCTGTATTATAGAATGAAATATGTTTTCATTACCTTGATCTACCATTTTTTTGTCTAATAAAATAATTAATTTAAATAAGCTACGGTTTTGTGGCCAGGATTTTTTTGATAGTTTCCCTTACAAAATGTGCCAAAATTATAACACTGTTTCCCATTATTTGGCCTTCACCTCACCATCCAGTAAATGATAATATACAGTTGCATGTGCTATATGTAATAGTTTTATGCTGTGTGATTCCCCCCACTCCATAGTTCAGCTTAATTATTTTACAAAACTGATTGTAGTTTAATTAGACAAAATCCTGGCTTCAAGCTCAGTTTTACAGTATTATGGTGCATTAGAAAACACAGAAAAGCTGAAATATTAATGATGTCCCAGATTTGAAAGCCTTATTTAATTAAGGATGAGGAGAAGTTGAAGTATGTAAAGAGACATTGCCTTGATGCTCTTTAGGTTTAAGTCAAAGCTTCCTCTTCCTTATGGTCATAACAGCCACCTCGCAACTGCATCTAAGATTCTTTTAAGGAGTTCCTGTAGCTTTTGTTGGGGAATTATGCTGAGCCAGATGGAGTTTACTTGTCTTCATCTAATTTGGTGACTTCACTTTTGAAAGAGCAGACACATGACCCTTTCAGAAATTTGTAAAATCTTTCCCAGTGGTCATGTTTGGGTTCAGCTGGATTGACACGTATTTGACAATCCATTGTAAAAATCTAATGGCGAGGCAGCTTAACTGTAGAAACAGAAAAGTAAATTGCCAATACTGTTTCTTCATTTCAGATCAAGGTGTACGTCCAACGTATTGAGTCCAAACAGTGAACTCATTCATGATTTTGATAAATTAATAATAGCAGTGAACAACATACATACAGAAATTCAAGTACTTTGTACCAACAAGTGTCCATAAAGGAATAAGGAGACATTCATCTGTAGCAGGATTATTAGGGAGCTATTCTTACAGTTACTAAATAGCCAACATCTTTTACACCAGGCATGCTGAAGACCTTAACCGTACAGGAAAGTACCAATGGCTCAAAAACAAAGCTTCCCTCCTCAAAAATACTTTCTCCATGTCTTCCCAACCCCATCTAAGGTTATTTGCTCTGTTGAATCCAGTGCTTCCTGATAAAGCTTTGAATGTCTACAAGCTTATTTTTGTCTAAGCAGGGCTGAAAATGGATGGATTGAAGATCATATCTGAGTGCTAACTACATAGTTCCAGCGACATGGACACAAATCCCATCAGGTCAATGTCTCTGATGTATTTGCACATTCTAGCTGTATGGTTTTTCCAGTTACTCCAGTTTCTTCCAAACAATGTGGACATTTTACCCTGCTAAGAGTGTATGTGTGTCTAAGCGGGAATGTTATTTGCGAGAGAATGTTCAGGGTTAATTTCTGCCTTTCACCAACCATGTAATGGTGGACAGGGCTTAATTAACCATTAAGCAAAATAAGTGTGTGCTTAGGGCATTAAGGGAAAAGGAGCATCGCATTGCCGTATTTACCATGGACCATATGGTGCAAAATTGCAAATGGTTCAGCTGAACCAGGTTCCACAAAAAGGGGTTTCCACATTAAATGAAAAAGGTACATATATATATGTATATATTGTGGCGGGCAGATGGGGGCTGGTACGACAAGAAGGATCGGGAGAGGGACTATGTCTCCCCTGGACCACGACAGGGTAACCGCCATGGAAGCTCAACCCTATAAGAGCCTGTGGCCACCGCCAGGGGGTGCCCAGAAGACTGTGAAGCCCTGGACTTCAGCACTTCCGTCATACCCGGAGGTGCTGGTGAAAGTATTACCAGGGACACCCATAGTGCTTCCGGGTGCTCATGTGACACTTCCGCCACACCAGGAAGTACCACAGGAAGCTCATCAGGAGGCACCTGGAGCATGTCCGGGTGGAAATAAAAGGGGCCGCCTCCCTCCAGTCGTCAGCTGGAGTCAGGTGGAAGAGGATGAAACTTGGAGGACAGGAGTGGAGTCGGTGAAGAGAGGACTTAACAGAAGCCTGGACTTGAGGGTGTGTGGTGCAGGGGCACTGGGTTTTGTGCGGGACAATTGTAAATAGTTATTGTACATAAAATGTGTGTGGTGCTTGAACCATTGGTGTCTGCCTGTCTGTGTCAAGGCTGATCTCCACTATATATATATATATATATATATATATATATATATAGTGGCATGCGGCTGGGGGTGGTACCCAGCCGAGAAGCCCAAGAGGACCGGAGGAGGGCTTACGCCTCCTCCAGACCACGAGGGGGTGACCGCTCTGGTTGTGTTGGGGACCATGGGTGCAGAGCTTTGAAGCTCAACCCTGTAGGGGCCTGTGGTTACCGCCAGGGGGCGTCCTAATGCCTGGAGAGCCCTGGACCTCAGCACTTCCGCCACACCCTGAAGTGCTGGGGAGAAGAGTATCAGGGACACCCATAGTGCTTCTGGGTACACAGCCGGTACTTCCGCCATACAGGGGAGTGCCAGCGGAAGATTACTGGAGGACACCTGGAGCACATCTGGGTCAATATAAAATGGGCTGCCTTCCTCCACTCGAGGCTGGAGTCAGGTGGAAGTGGACAGAGCTCAGGAGGAGAGGCAGGAGGTGGCCTGAAGAAAGGACAAGGCATCAAGGAAGAGGCCTGGACTTTTGGGGTGATTGTTGCTGAGGCACTGGGTTGTGAACTTTATTGTAAATATATTGTAAATAAATGTGTGTGTTGGGTGACAAAACAATGTCCATCTGTCTGTGTCCGGGCCAGGTTCCACCATATATATATATATATATATATATATATATATATATACATAAATAATAATAAAATAGTAATAGTAGAGGCTGGCTGGATGACTTATCTCTGATAGGTATGGAAACAGATCTGTTATGTTCAGATTAGTTTTGAGGATCTAATCAAAAACTTTGCAGATAGAAAAAGTATGAGAATAAAGTAGAAATATACAAAAATATACATTTTCCATCTACTGTAAGTTTTGTTTCATTTCAAAAAATAACATTTTATTTCATGGTTAATTATTTTTTATATTCTGAATTAGATATATTATGGGGTCAGTAAAATCTTTTAAGTGCTTAGGGCCTCTATAGCTCTTAATTTGGCTTTGATGGTGGGAGTCTGAGAATGGACAGTTGGATGCTGACTCAATAATTGGGATGAGAAGAAATATCAAATGTGCAGGGATTTGAGTGAACATTAAAAAAAATGTCTTTCTCAAAGAAAAAAAAATGTAGAAATTAACCCTTTGCAATACAAAGTCCATCTATCCATCCATTCCCCAACCCACTATATCCCAACCACAGGGCCACGGGGGTCCACTGGAGCCAATACCAGCCAACACAGGGCGCAAGGCAGGAAACAAACCCCCGGGCAGGGTGCCAGCCCACCCCCAGCAATACAAAGTGCTGTAGATAATTTATTACACAGTCATAGTATTGTCACTGTTCTGAAGAGACACAGATATCACTTCATGTGATAATGAACTTGAAATCGGACATGAAATTTGAACTGTCATACTTAGATTTATGTCTGATCATCATCTGGGTAATTCTATTCTCAATTGGGTAATTTTTGGTGGGGGATGTGTTTATGGGCACACATTACGTCACTTCTGGCCCCTTGAAGATGGCACTTCCGGCAGGGTGCTCCGGCTGATGTCACTTCCTGTCTTGACAACATCACTTCAGGTTCCGGTCTAGATGACATCACTTCCTGTCCCAGCCTTTAAAGCCGCCATTTTACCTAACTTGAATCAGTTCTTTTTTGGACTCCAACCTGTAAACAACTCAACAAAAATAACCATTGCAGCCAAAGCATAATATATGGGTGGCTGCTCCAAGCATTTTTGATGTCTGTGGACCGTTATTGTGACACCGTCTAATATTAACGTTTGCAGTGAACTATGCAATGCATATGTCTCCATTTTAAGCATTTAGTATGGGATTTGTAAAAGCAGTGTCAATGTGTGTGATGTGCCATCTCTTGCAATGACAAATGCAATGCATTTTATTACTAGAAATATTTGTGATGTGATCTGTTGAAATGACAAAGGCATAGCAACTGATGGGAACACAGACAGACACAGAGACCCTTTTATTAAGGTAGATCTCAACCTGCTACCTGCCATTATGTATTTGTTTCTGATCATTTCTGAACACACTGATTGGCTGTTGCCCTCCTAATTTTGCTTGCACCACTTCTTAAGACTTTCAGGTTTTTTTTCTTTACATAAAAAAGCTCTTTTCATTTTCTGCCACTTACACTTTAGGCTACCATATGCACACCGGTTCTGTTTACAGGACACTTTTTGTCACTTCTACCTTGAAATCAAATCAATCAATCAATCAATCAAATAGCCTTTTATTGTCAATTCACTATATGTGCCGAACATACAGGAGAATTGAAATACTGTTTCTCTCTCAACTTCACTGTAGTCTGTGAGACCATGACGGTGCTATGTATGCCATCTTTTGTTGCTTTGCTAGAATGTACATTACTCCCAACTTCATGTATGTGAGTTTATTCATACAAGTCAAGCAAAATATGTTATTTTATCTTCGGAAATGATTTCTTCAATTATTAAAAACATTTATTATGCACCTGTCCAAGACAGAATTTTCAGGAAGTGGTTCATTTAACAATGTTTTAGCCAAAATATATGTATTTAGATTTTGTGACCATAAGATTTGATATACGGATTATGCAACAATTAAGTTTTTTTTCATGGACATTTTGATATTGTTTGCTCTTGTATCCGAAAGCCTGTTGTGTCAGAAACTTTGTTATGTCCGTTCTCCGTAACAGCATGAGAGTAAGAATATTTCTTGGCTATTACTACAAGCAACATAGGGTAAGTACTACTTAAAAAAATATAATTTTTGAGTGGAGTATTCCTGTAAATCTTGTTAAAAGTAGCCGTAAAAATCAAACATCTGTAGCCGCAAAAATCAAATATGGCAACACTAAAGAATGATGTGTGTACTAAAATTTAAGTCCAGAGACCCAATGATTTTATACCCCTGATTTTGATTTAAAAAATGTTACCTTTAATATTTTATCAGTTACTCCTAAAACTCCTTTGCTCAAAAGTGAACAATTCATGGAAGAGAGCAATATTTTCTTGTTACTTCATGCCAATGGTGCCCTCTGCTGGTTAAAAAAATGTCAACTAGCAAAGGTTTTCTTGTTAACTCATTCATGTTTACAACTCACCATTTGTTTTCCAGTTAGAGTTAACAAAGAATAAGCTTAAATACAAATGACAATGAATGAAAAAGGAGAGGTAAATAACCACAAAATCTTCAAAGAAAATCAGAAAGAAATCCTTAAAAAGCAAAATTAGAAACAATTCTTACATTAATATAAACATAGAACGAACCCAACTATCCATTCAGTCATTTTCAAACTTGCTTAATACAATTGTGGGTGGCTGAACATCTCAGCAGCATTGGAGTTCAAGATAGAAGCTCACATGGATGCGAGACTGGATGCAGTCCATTTTAGAGCACAATCACTCATAGAGGAGGAAGTTAGCGTCGCTTGCTAGTCCATCATGGATGTTGTTGATATGAGGAAGGAAAACAGGAGTACACCGCAAAAGAGAATATGTGGACAATAACTGGGCTGGAATTAAAACATTCAGGGTTCTGATGCTCCATGCTATTAGGGCTAGTCTTCTTCTCCTATTTATATGAATCAAGATCAGAATCCAATTTATTGGCAAAGTATGCTCACATACCAGGAATTTGACTCTGGTGTTTGACGACTCTCCATGTATAGTTACATAACATGACATACACTCACTTGCACACATAAGTACACAACTAAGATAAATACAAGGCAAACATATGCATATGTCAGCCTTTCATAAATTACTGTATTGACACATCAAAGATTAAACTTAAATAAAAAAGCATGTTTACGTAAAAGCAGAGTTTAATTATAAACAAAAATTGGCTGAAATAAAAACCTGAACTCATTGTAGCCCCCCAGGGTCTGAGTGTGATACCCTTGGTTTAAAGGGGTCCTTGCTATATATGGTGTAAAAAAAAAAAAAAAAAACAGGAAAAAATGAAGGAGATCTGAGGGTCCCAGTCTGACGGACGGAGGCTGTGAGATAGTGGAAGGACATTCATCAGGACAGTAGCAGTTAGTGCCTTACATGTAGCCTACCATACATTAAAAATCTCAGGTTCGGGGTTGTACATATTAGGAACTTTTTCAAAGAATAAACAGCCAACCAAAGACCAAAAAATCCTTCCCAGAATGAAATGGTGCTTTGTCAAACTATGGTTCCACAAGGAACCACACAACCCAGTAAATAACCATAAAGTGCCATAACAGAACTGGGATTTTTAAGAGTGTACTCTATTAAGGAGCACATACTTACAAACATAAACCACTGGTTGTGCACAGGGGTATCAGATTTAATATTTCCCATCTCTTGCAGAGTTTTAGCTCGCTACTTTGAAAAAGACCCTTATGCTAGGCCTCTGTGGACAGGTAACTGCAGCTATAGTTTATAGGAGCTCTCCAATGTGGGCACTGAAAGCGGGTAGCAAGCTGGCATAACAGTTGACCCGATTCAGATGCTAAGTGGTCCCACCATCTGGAGCGCAGTAAGTCTGCTGCCATTTATTACTTTTGCTGCTGTTATTGATGACTGCACTGTTACAATATAATAACTTTTATGTGCATAGTGTTTATCATTTAATTTTAAAAATCAGTAACTGTATAGCAAAGCCAAAGAAAAAAAGCCATCAATATCTCACTCAAGAACAAGATTCTTTTACTGCCATTTATATTTTTGGAGTACAAGAAAACTCAGCCAAGGTACTCTCTTTTTTCAAGGAAAGTGCAGGTGGCAATGAAAAATAGTTAGAACTTTATTTGTCCCCAAGAGAATATTTGGCCTTTTTACAGAAGCTCTTTAAATAAAAAAATACACACACACTTTGGTCTAAACACACACCAGAAGACACTTCTGCTGAATAGAATACCTCACCAAATAGCAGGAAACACCTGAGGTTTATTGTCTTATATGCATAGTGAAATGAAGGACCACCATCTACCGCTTAACATGACAAAAACTGAGCTGCTTGTGTTCCCGGCCAGCCAGTCTGCTCAACTCCCATTCTCTGTACAGCTTGGCTCAATGTCGCTAACACCCACCAGGTCGGTTTGCAACCTTGGGGTGGTGATTAATGAGCAGCTATGTTTTTCTGTCCACATTTCTGCTGTTTGTCATTCATGCAGGTTCACGTTGTATAACATCCACAGACCTTATCTGACGGAGCATGCAGTACAACGTCTGGTCCAGGCTTTGGTCTTGTCGCACCTGGACTACTGCAACTTCTGCATATGCTATCAAGCCGCTCAGATAGTCCAGTAACGCACTGGCCTGTCTTGTATTTAACCAGCCGAGATGGGCACGTGTCACTCCTCGCTTCAGGATGCTACATTGGCTCCCTGTAGCAACATGAATTAAGGTCAGATCCTTGATACTTGCATACAGAGTAGTCAATGAGTATATGGAGACACTGGTGAGGTGCTATGATCCTTCTCACCCCTCTACATAGTATCAAATCTCAATCCAGACTCTGTTCCTGTGTATTTTCTTGATGGTGCAACACGCTGCCTGCCTCCATGCGAACTGCTAACTCCTTCAATGTAGTTAAGAAGCAATTGAAGACCCATCTGTTCTGTGACTATCTGTCTAATTAATTGAAACAAGAAAAAAAAAACTTTGTTCTGTGATCTTTGACATTGTTGGTTAATTTTTTGTTACATTAAGTCTAATCACTTTATTGATTGTTAATCTATGATTGTAAATGTATTAATTATAACATCTTTTCACTTGTGATAATCAACTTTTGTTTCCTGTTCTACTATGCTTGCTGAACAAACAGGCCCTAGCTTAATGCTATGCGATTATGTTTACCTTTTTTTATTAGTCACTTAGGATAAAAGCACCTGCCAAGCAAATAAATGTAAATGTAAATGAAACTTCTACTTCAATATCTCCTCAGAAGAGCTGTCACAAATACAGAGCAAATAAATAAAAAGTATACATACAGTAGCATGCAGGTTTCATGTATACTATATGTGAATTGTTATGATTGACATCCTTACCACTTGTGAGTACAAACTTTCTCTGAGGTTTCTGGTAAAAGTACCAATGGTTCTGTTTCATTTGCCAGAAAGGAGGAGTTAAAAAAAAGTGGCTGTGGATGGCGGGATGGCTCCAGCATCAGTGCTGTGGGTCAGTTGGTGAATGCCATGGTGAGGAGGAAAAGAGGTACATAGACTTTAGGAACTCGATTTCTGAATTGTTGTTGCCTTCTATCTCTTCCTCCTTTGCTGCAATTGAGGGATTAGAGGGGCTAATAGTGGGTGTAGTGGCCTCTGAGCCTACAGTAAATGACAACAACCTACCTTATTGTACATCTAAGAATGGTATTGCCTTGCATCCAACACAGGATAACAGAGTTGCAAATATTAAATTTACCTCTTGAATTTCCAAAGATGCTTTGTTAGTCAAAAAGGGTTTAAAGTGAAGGATACCTGAGGATACCTGTATTGTGTTAAGTTTGCCCAAGAGAGAATTCAACAACTAAACTAAAATGATCATATGTTTGTCTTTTTTTCTAAACTGTAGATCAAGCCCATTAAAAAAAAAAAAAACTTACTCTAGAAAATAAGCATACAATTTGAAATTTTATAAGTACCAAATTAAATGATTTTTAATAACCCTTATAGAGTAACTAGGGGGTTCCCCCCCTGCTCACTTCGCTCACCAACCCCCCTAGCCTGCGCTACGCACCAGCCACTTCACATCTCTGCCACTCGCGTTGTGAAGATTGGCGGCTGAACACACCCCAAGGAGACACGGTCGCTCCTCCGATCCCCCTCTTAAACGGTGATATAATGGGAAACAAATATAGTTTCTTTTTTACCTCCTCTTTGCTCGATCAGCTGCTGGCTTGTTGCTGCTGCCGTGCTGCTTTGATCTGCATCTCTCATGGCAGGAGTTCTTGATATTTTTTAGTTTATAACTTAAAAATGGAATACAAATTTGAAAACCTAACAACATCACATTAAAGTTTGATAAATTCTGAAAAGAATGATACCAAACATATATATGTAGGTTTTAAAATAAGCCCAATTTAAAGCGTGACGATAAACATGACATAAAAACATCACATACAATTTTTGCAAAAAATTGTTGCTCTTTTAGGTTTAGGATTTTATATTTATAGAGTAGATATTACAGATGACAAGCTTCATGCATTGTGCCCTTTATGTTGGGGTGTTTCACACTAGAGTTCCAATCCTTCCAACCTGATCACAGTCTGTGATCTCTCTGTGAAGACATGGGTTTGCCTTCCAGACATGTGCACGTTATGGCCCCCAAACCGGCTCCGTATCAGTGTGTGCGTTAGTGAGCTGTGCAATGAATTGGCCTCAGGTTTGGAGTAGCTTGTGCCCATCAACAACTATGAACAGGTGTCAACTGCTGTCACCCCTTGCATGGTTCAGGCATGTTTGAGTATATCACGCTACTGTGATGTGCGTATTCACTCTGCTGAAGACACTGGGTAGGCACCTTGTCTGGGACTGTTTCCTGCCTTGTGCCACATGCTTCTCAATTTGTAAATACACCTCTTTTATACTTTGATTGCTTACCTGATGCTTCTACAACAATTGTTAACAATTCAAACAATTTTGTAATGGTGTTTAGGCACCGATTTTCCGAACCCAGTCTTAGCATCTCAGTGCAAATTTGCAATGAGTAAAAACTATAATCTTTGCACCATCAAATGAAATCACAACAGTGGGTCAGCACAAGACTGACTATAACCTGATTTGTTTAAATGGAGCAGCATTTTACAGTACAGAGGATCTATAAGTGTTCTACAGAAATGTGGCAGCTCTTTCTTTTAATTATCTATATACAGTCATGACCAGTTTTGAGAATGACACAAATATTAATTTTCAGAAAGTTTGCTGCTTCCGTGTTTTTAGATCTTTTTGTCAGATGTTTCTATGATATACTGAAGTATAATTACAAGCATTTCATAATTTCAAATACTTTTATTGACAATTACATTAAGTTTATGAAGTGTTGGCCCTCTGCAATTCGCCCTGGCATGCTGTCAATCAATTTCTGAGCCAAATCCTGACTGATTGCAACCCATTCTTGCATAATCAATGCTTGTAAGTTTGTCAGAATTTGTGGGTTTTGTTTGTCCACCTGTCATGAATAAAGAATGGTATCAAAACATCCTCTAAGAGCAACTTCTACCAACCATCCAAGGACAGTTTGGTGATGAATAATGCCCTTTCCAGCATGATGGAGCACTGGGCCAAAAGGCAAAAGTGATAACTAAGTGGCTTGGGGAACAAAACATCAAAAAGTTTGGATCCATGGCCAGGAAACTCCCCAGACCTTAATCCCATTGAGAACTTATAGTCAATCCTCAAGAGGTGCATGGACAAACAATAACCTATAAATTCTGACAAACTTCAAACATTGATTATGCAGGAATGGGCTTCCATCAGTCAGGATTTGGCCCAGAAGTTGATTGTCAGCATGCCAGGGTGAATTGCAGATTTCTTGAAAAAGAAAAAAGGGCCAAGACTGCATACACTTTATGTAATTGTCAATAAAAGCCTTTGAAACTTACGAAATGCTTATAACTATACTTCAGTATACCATATAGACACATCTGACAAAATGTTCTAAAAACACTGAAGCAGGAAACTTTACGAAAATTAATACTTGTGTCATTCTCAAAACTTTTAGTCATGGCTGTAGAAAGTCCTATGAAAAGTGTTGCCTATATATTTCTATATTAAGACATCTAGGGTGATTGCTAAATCAGCATTATGGAACACTAAATTGGCATTTAATAGAATGTTTGAAAATGGTAAGAACTTTAAAAACACAAAGGGGAAAAGGTGGCACACAAACCACATAACAGGAATGTCACTGGAGCTCAGTGCAGACAAAGAAGACCAAAGCAACCTGCAGACCCAAAGTAGTGGAGTCACAGAGCAGTGAAAGGAGGTACGCTTTTTCAGTGTTTTCCTTGTGAGTGTAATCAAATGCTTGTTATCCGCAGGTCTACTCAGTCACTTCTAAAGAAAGAAGATCTTTATGCGTTCTGTGACATAACATTGTTTTTGAGGTTGAGGACAATGCTGTTATGTGTTATTGTATTAACTAGCCATGTGCGCCCAACTACGTTGCGCGTGTTAAAGTTGTCTGTGAAGGGCTCCCTGTTTAAATGCGGCTGCCAGTCGTGAACTGGGCCCTTCGTCGCACAGCATTATGATTTTTTTTATAAGGGAAACAAAATTACAAAAGAAAACCCTTGGACATTGATTCGATAGGAACGGCCTACTTGGAATCACTGTCCGAATAGTAATTATGTGGTGGTGTAGGAGCATTTCTGCTTCTGTCCGTTCACAGTCCGTCTCGTTTTCACAACGCTAACGTTTTCCTCTCACGATCTCTTCTCAACTTTTCTCCAATCTCGTAGGTTGCTTTGTGGCAATCCAAAGAGTAAGGCAATATACACGGAGCAATGGTTATAAAAGGGGGACACATAGGTATCCAGGCTCTTTAAAGCATAAATAGTGATCAATTCACTGACATGTGAGCAAGCCACGGTACAACTATGAGACGCGCAGCACTTGCCGGCTACAACATAACAATAATAATTTCCGGAACGTGCTGTTACGTTGTCATTCATTTTAACCACTGTCTTTCTTTCATTCATATGTTACGTAGGCACGTACCTTTTATCTTCGGCAATCTCATTCTCTAACCAGGCCTCAGGAGCTAACCAGCGTAACACTGTCCACCACCCCTTTTGTTATTTCGGCACATTGTTGACATCCGTGAGTAACAACAACGTACTAAACTGGTAGGTGGTCTATGCATGCGTGGAATTCGCGGACAAACAAAGATCAAGATCTAAATGAAGATCTCTTTAGTTAATTTAAAGCACAACAATTTGTTTAGTTTGAATGTCTGTGTTTTGAGGTGTGACTGGAGTATTACAGTCTTCAGTAGTATAAGCCTGGAGGAGATTCTTAATTCAATGCCTATGTTTTAGCTGTCTCTCTACTGCCATCTAGTACTTCTTCTAATTCATTCGCGGACAAACAAAGATCAAGATCCAAATGAATATTATATTAATTTGTTCCTAGTTCCATTCACGCTCTACCGATTTTAAATAAATCATTGTAAAAATGTATTTGTTTTTGCACATTGACCAGTAATGTTTTCATTTTCTGAATCATTAATTTGTAGAAACTACATCTGTAAACAAACATTAATACGAGAATGGACTGAAATTGGGTTGAAATGTGCCGACGGATGTCGCTGAAGATGTCTGACTCCAAACCCGAGGGGATTTCAGTTCATCCCGAATTCTCAATTAGACATTTTGGACGAGCAGCACTTTTGAGATCCCCAGAAACTAAGTGCCGCATCTCATGTTTTCAGTTGCGGTTTGTTTCACTTCAGGCACTCTTAATTAACCACAAGGTGGGCAGTTTGTCGTCTAACGTGCCCCCTTGACACCTGTGAGTGGTCTTTACTTCTATTAGTGAAATATTTGGAAAGAGACGAAGAGGACAAAGTCAAGGGATCAGAACTGCTCATCATGTGCTAGTAAAACATCCACGACACAAAGAGTGACGTGAGGTGACACAGCCGAAATGACCTTATCTGCGCTCTTTGAGGTCTGATTAATGGCGTAAAAGAACGTGGTTGTGTCTGTTCTCTGTGTTATGATCGCTGCGTTACCTGGCTGTGCTTCTTGTGCTATTAATCTTTTATACAAACATTGACAAGTTGAGCTGTTAAAGCAGACTTTTACTGCGGAATTCAACATCAGCGGACACCAACGAGGGAGGCCAACGATGTGAAATGTGAACATTGCCGTCAAAAGTCTGACGAACGGCAACCTCTGCTTTTAATCTGGGAGCAGAATTGATAGAGCTGTGGAGCACCAGGAACGGACCGACTTAAAAATCACTACTTTATGGATTCAAAATTCTTTGATATGCCGACAGGATGGATTTATGGGCAGTTGTTATTGGTGTTGAAAAGCCAGGAATTCACAGACCGCAAGATTACATTTAGGGGGTCCAAGCTCTCACTAAACAACGCACATCTGGATTTAATTGGGAGTGTGGATGTATGTTTGTGTGTTGAAGTGTGTTCAATTTTTAGGAGGGGTTGACTAAAATGTGGGGTCGCTTTATGCTTGTTGTTTAACTGGGGCAGTAGGATGGGGTCCTTATCAGCAGGGAGTCCCCAAAAGCAGGTTTTGTAGCAAACCTGTTGGGTTTGGTGGCAACTATTTTCATAGTATTGTTTCTTAAAAATTCACTATTCAGTCAGTTAAGGCACAGCTTCTTTTTACCCCAGTGCTTATGACGCTCTGTGATGCTAGTGGGACATGTGTTGAGTGTTTCTGGGTGGTGTCCTGTGATAGATTGTTATGGCGATGACCAACAACTGCCCCAAAACAACAAATATGGCACTGTGCCAAGATGGTAAATTTAATCTTTTGCTTGTGTCCATATAATGAAAAAAGTTACTTGTAGATTCCTTTAATTTCAAACGTGTTGGAAAAATTAACAAAGAATACTAATCGTAACAATAACTCTGTTTAGTTCTTGTAGTCTGCCAATAGTGATAGAAGCCCTGGAGAGAGACATGAAGGGTTCCTAGTGTAGTGCTCTGCTATTGGGCTTTTGTTTTTTCATCCTTTTATTATTTTTTTTCACTTATTACTAGCTCGTAGCCATTTGTTTTGTGGTTATTTTATTTGGGTTTGTTTGAGGCAGCGTGGCACAACAGTTAGCAGAATACCCACTTCAGAGGGTTCATAAGCATTAAAGGCGTTTCATCCTCTGCAGGTCTTTTACAGAATCTTGGTGTAGTAGGTGGGACCTCACTAAATTTCGGGGATCCAGTTTGTTGTCGGGTCATCCAGTGAGATACCATTTTGATGGAAACATGGATGGCATTTTTAAAGGGATTTTCTTTATGAGGTTTATATGCTGGATATTTTTTTTCTCCTAGTTTATCAACTGCTACTTTTATGCTCTTAATGTTACACTGTTTTTTAATATTGTGTTAATTAGCTGATATTTTAGTTGACGTTGTTCTAATCTTTTATGATGAAGTTAATGTCTGATTGTGTCACAGGAACATATTTTAACATCCCTTGTTGAGTATTATCGCTAGTATTTAACTTGATTGATGTGTGTGTTTTTTTTCTTTTTTTTTCCCCATTTCATTTACATTGTCCATTAAGTTCCCCTATAGCACTTGTTGTTGCACGGGTTTACCATAGGCAGTAATAACTGAAATTATATTTTAACTTTTGGTGTTCTTTCAGTTTTTTGTTTATTGACAAAGGTCTTGCTCTGGGTGGGTTAGTTAATTCTATACCTACCTCTTTACATTAGAGTGGAAAAAAAAACAAACTTTCAGGATATCTTCCCAAACATTGATGTTACCTTAAGGCTTTCGTGGTGTTTTTGGTCACAAATACCAGTGCAGAATGATTTGACTCTGATATCCTCTGAGTGTGACCTGCTTTGGAAAAGGTGATCTGATTGAGGACTTTGATGTCATTTTTCTAAGCCGCTTAATCCAGACCAGGGTCTCGGAGATATGCTGGAGTTTATTCCAGGTAGTACTTTGCTGTACCAAAACCCAGGAAAGTCCAGTTGTGTAATGCAATCCTTGTGTTCCTATGCAGTGTTTGACATTTCAGTGTTTGTAGGCATTTGCAGTTGGGTCTGTAGTCGCTCTTTAAACCTTGGTTTGTGACGGTCGCTTGTCATCTGGGCAGCAATGGCTAATAAGATCTCCACTTTGATGGAGCACAAATTTCGCAGAGTTAGCACATATTTTTGCAGTTGATTTTAAAGCTAAGCCTCTGTAGTTGTCATTAAATTTACTTGGTATGATTCTGATACCTTGGTGTGTGGAGAACTCAGTGTTTTGGATATCCCAGGGGCCCTCAAACCTCCTTAATGTGGCTTTAAGGACTTGTAGGGTGTCTGGGGGATGGCTGTTCTGTGTGCGTCAAATTCACGTCTGATGTTTCTTTTATTCATAATTAAGGAAGTGTTGGCTTGGTTGTCATTGTTAATTTTTATTAATACGAAATATTTTAGTTATTTTGTGTTCAGTATGTACTTAAAGATTTGTCTGTTTTTATGTGTTTAAGCTGACCCTATTGCTAAGAGGCACCCAAGCTCTTATTAGAGTATTTTAAAGGTTTATTGTATTTGATTCCTTTGGGTTTGGTTTGTGAGTATCCTTAAGAAGACATTTTCTGAAGTTTCTTGTATTTATCATTTGATTGTGTTTGGAGAGGCAGAAGGGTTTATGCTGGCCATACATCTCTTTGCAGATTAGCCAGCTTTTTGGCGCCGTCATATCCCCATCAGGCTGGGCAATTCATGAAGATGTCTGCCAAGTGGTGTAGTTCTGTCTGTCCTCTGATGTTGAGTGTGGTGTGGAGGTTCAGTGGGTTGGACTTTGTGTCTGCAGGAACTTTTTACAGTCTTGATGCCTGCTGTTATTTGGGGGAAGAAGTCTCTTAAATTATGAATCTGTTTTGTGTAAATTAGTGTTATCTGAGACCCCCCTTTCCTCCCTCAGTTCTATGGCTGTCCTGGGGTGGCTGCTGTTGGCGTTTTTCTTTTAGTGCTGTTGTAGGTCTGTTTGTGACCAATGATGGCTCTGAATGAGTACGTGAGGACTGGTGTGCTGTGTGTGGTGTTGGCTGTAATTGTGCAGTATGCATGTTGGTGTGTTTTTAGTATTTGTTTTTGTGTAAGATTACACTTAGCTAGCTCTGGTAGGGAGTCTTCCTGGATGACACCTTGTCTTATCTGTATTGAGTCTGTGTGTGTGTGTGTCGTGTGCTTAGTACATCCAGGGAGTGCTGGTCTCCCATGTCCCATTAGTATTTGTTTAAGATAGATTGTGTAATTAAGTCTAATTGTAGCCTTATTTGTCGAAGGTTTCTAAAATTCTACAGCTTCAGCTTATGTCACAGAATGATCCAGGCAGTAAGAGTGATGTGTGTGCAAGTCCGAGTATCTTCATTTTTAAAAGTTTTAGTAACATCCAAAGTCAAAACTGTTCGGACAAAAGTAAAGAGAACGATTCATATTACAAAAAAGATCTTGTATGCAGTTCTGTTTAATGTTGTGGTATTGATAGATTTCTTTAAGCTCCTATCCTACACTTGCAGGACATGCAGTAGGTCCCCGCGTCTGTCAGTATGGTCACAAATCTATGTGTTTTTGTTGGAGTTGTAAGCTGCTAATCTCACAGTCCTTGCTTCTAACAGAGAGTAGAAGTTCTTCCCCGGATAATTAACATTCTTTTATTACAGAAATGAAGGAGAACATTCTATTACTGTTTGCTTATGAAGTAGAAAATTATATCGCTATCGCAGTATATACAGTATGTGCAGTTGTATTCAGTTCGAATTGCACAAATACTGAATTTGAACATTTGTATTAACTTCCTAAGATTGGCTTTTTCAGTAATATTTGTATTAGCTGCATGTGGGACATTCTCAGAAACGTTTTTCTAGTCCATTAATACTGTGTGTAGGTTTCTGTTTGCTTTTGTAATCTGGCTGGAGTTTTGCAGAGTCCATTAATAGTTCACACAGTCCCGGTGTTTCCTTAATCAGCCTTTTTGTTCTGTACGTTTATCGTTATCTTTGTATGTAGATTTAGTTTGTTATGCATGTGTTAATTTTGTATCGTGTAGGCAGACGGCTGATGGCAGCAAGATATTTTACAGGCCTAACATCAAAACTAATTCAGTACAGTCAAGACTGCATTGCTGAATTATCTGTGCAGTTGCTGGTGAACCCTTTGCTTGACTAAGGCTACTGTATAATGATGGACACTTCCTCTTCCTCTCTTGATCTGGCATATGACCAAACTGCAGTGATATGCCTGACTCCGGTCATTTGAATGCTTGAAGCTACAGCGTGGTGCAATAGATGCATGACAATCAAGATAAATAATGGGCAAGGAAGACATCTGTCTCCTACGTGCTGTTCACAGTATGGCAACTGTCCATGTTGGTGTCAGGGAAAATATGGAAGTCACAAAGTCTTGTGCTGTGGTAGCCTACAGTCACACAAGGAGTGCATTGATCATGTGGATCAGCCTCTGACATTGTACCCTCATGAGCAAGTAACAAACCAAATATTATAAAAATATCTTTTGACATCTGCTCCATCAGTGTCTGTGCATTAGAGACTGTAGCCGCCGAAGTATAAGGCGAGTTCAAGCACGGGTAAAACGCGTGCCAAAAGAAATCTCTCAGTCCAACAGTTCATTTTAAAAATATTTAGTGAAAATTAAAAGCAAATAATCCACATAAGAATAAAGAAGTTGTTACACACGTAGAACAGAAGGCAAAAAAAAGGAAAAATGTATCTTCTCTAAACTTAGCTTTTCTTGAGAAACTTTAGTTATTTCTGTACTTTAAAGTTCTTAACTTCTTCTTCTGTACGCTTTAAGCGTACGGCGCAGCACTTAAATAAGCTCTTTGTGTTACATGTTACTTCACACACTCAAAAGGCACGTAGGCACGGTTTAAAACCATGTGCCCTCTACACCTTACAAATGGCAAGGCTGATCACTAACTGAGAATAATGTTTAGTCAGAGCTGTTAGTAATGGCTAGAATATACCAATTCAGTTCTACTTATGGGGGTTATAGGAACCTCCCATAGATTTATGATTATGATAATATTTAGATAGAAACATTTATGAATCTTATGTAACTAGGAAATGGCTCTTATACAGACTGTTTCAAAACATCACATGAAGCACACATATTAAATCTACATCGGTACAGCGGTATAGACTCGACATGCGTTTCCTACTGTGTTTGTTGATGTGTTGGTATTTAAATGTTTGTTTTAAACGTAACCTTTTGTTTGGCTCAGCCCTAATGGGAAGATCTATGTGTTGGTTTATTGCTATTTTTTTTCTTCTGCACAATCCCACAGATGATGAAGAACAACAGTTGTAAGTATCTAAACATTGAAGAAATGAAGGATTTGGAGGAACATATACTAAAGCTTCACACTTGCTATAGGCACGTGAAAACCCTGGAGCTACATTATGATATAGCGGGCATCCTGAGCTGGCTTCTCATTCCAGCAACTGCCTAACAGATCTTGAAGCCAGCAAGTCTCTGTTTTACCTATCTACCCACTCGGGATGGAGTGTATGAGCACCAACCAAAAAGTGTGCCTCCATCTCATATCCCCAGAGAAGTGCTGATGTTGCAATTGAGGAACAGTTTTGAAGATTTCAAATCTGGACGAGCTGCCTGCCAAAGTGCTGTTACTTTGTGGTACTCCAACATACTATACCTGGACTGTGCAGTCTTTCCCAGAACACTGCTGTCCTGCTTTCCTGGGGCACATGTTCTGGTGGTTATGATGCATTTTTTTTTTTTTTTGAAGTTTTATTAATTTTATTGCAATCCATACAAATCAATCAATTTTTTACAAAAAGAAAAATTGAGTTAAGGACAAATCGATCCCCACCCCTGAGAGAGAGAGCAAGGCAAACGGCATGAAATTTAAGGCTTGTAAACATACCTAAATTAATAAATTTGATAAGCCTTTAGAGATGAATGCAGAAGACAAAGAAATACGGAAATAATTGCTTCTTCTGTGCTTTAAGAGCTTATTTTAAAATATTGCTGATTAGATCCTGCCATGTTTTGAAAAACGTCTGTACAGATCCTCTTACTGAGTATTTGATTTTTTCCAGTTTCAAATAGTATAACACATCGGTTTTACACTGACTTAAAAGAAGAGAGTTTGGGTTCTTCCAGTTTAGCAGAATAAGTCTGTGTGCCAAAAGTGTAGTGAATGCAGTCACAATTTGTTTGTCTTTCTCCACGTTATACCCATTTGGAAGAACCCCAAACACAGCTGTTAATGGGTTAGGAGGGATTGTGAGACCAAGGCTGTCTGAGAGGTAATTAAAAATTTTGGTCCAGAATAATGTTAATTTGGTGCAGGCCCAGAATATGTGACCCAGTGAAGCTGGGACTTGGTTGCAGCGTTTGCAGGTTGGATCTTGCCCTGGAAACATTTTGGAGAGTTTTAGACGAGACAGATGTGCTTGATATATAATTTTGAGTTGTATAATTGTATGCTTTGCGCATATGGAGCTCAAGTGAATTCTCTGCATTGCTACTTTCCACTCCTTTTCTGATATATTAATTGAGAGATCTTTTTCCCAGTGTCCTCTTGGATCTTTGAAAGGGAGGGACTGTAAAATGATTTTATATATTGCAGAGATGGTGTCCGAGTCCTTGAGATTGAGCAATATTTTTTCCAGCATGGATGAGGGTGCAAAATGAGGAAAATCGGGAAGGTTCTGTTTAACAAAGTTCCTGATTTGAAGATAGTGAAAGAAATGTGTAGCTGGAATGTTAAATTTGGAATGTAATTGTTCATAGGATGCAAAGACGTTGTCTATATAAACATTCAATATAAAGATCTCTAAGCAAGTTAATTCCAATTTTTTTCCAGATATTAAAAACTGCATATGTTCGCGAAGGTTGAAAGAGGTGGTTCTCTTGCAGAGGTGCCACAGATAGCAGCTTCTCCATCTTAAAATGCTTTCTACATTGGTTCCATATTCTAAGTAAGTGAAGCACAATTGGGTTATTAGTATATTGCCGATAGCATGTGTTTATTGGAGCACAGAGCAGGAAATACAAAGAAGCACTGTAGGATTTTACAGGCTGCGGAGCAAGCCTGTGTATGTTCTTCTATTTGTGTCCAGGTTTTTATCGCTTGTATATTTGCTGCCCAGTAATAAAACTGGAAGTTAGGTAGAGCCATGCCGCCTTCTGCCTTTTGTCTTTGTAGGGTCGCTCTTTGGATGCGTGGATGTTTTGAGTTCCAAATAAATGAGGTTATTGTTGAGTCTAATTGCTTAAAGAATGATTTATTAATGTATATTGGAATGTTTTGAAATAAAAAGGAGCTTAGGAAGAATATTCATCTTACCAGTGTTAATTCTTCCAGCTAGTGTGAGATGAAGGGTTGACCATCTATGCAAGTCTTGCTTAATTTTTTCCATGCAGACGGCGAAATTTTGTTGATAAAGAGCTTTATGTTTACTTGTGATGTTTACCCCTAGGTATTTAAATTGTTCTGCAATGATAAAAAGTAGGGTGTCTAATCTAATATTATATGCTTGAGAATTCACTGGAAAGAGTACACTTTAATTCAGATTAATTCTGAGACCAGAGATCTTTTGAAATTCTGTGAGTGCTGTTAAGACTGCAGGCACAGAATTTCCTGGGTCATATCATCTGCATATAATGAAATTTTCTGTTTTCTGTTTTTTTTGTTCCAGTCCTTCTCTGATAATCCCCTTTATCTGATCAGTATTTCGACAGTGTATTGCCAGTGGTTCAATGGCAATTGCAAACAGTAGCGGTGACAAGGGGCATCCTTGTCTAGTACCACGTTCTAGTTTGAAATAGTCTGAACAAATGTTGTTGATACAAACTGAAGCTTCTGGGTTAGTATACAGTAATTTGATCCATGCACAAATGTTCGGGCCAAACCCAAACTTCTCCAATGTAGTAAAAAGGTACAGTATTTCAATTCAATCATGCCAAATGCTTTTTCTGCATCCAATGATAATATTTCTGGGGTGTTTGATTTAGTTGGTGAGTATATTACATTAAACTTGCGTCCACGATTTGAAGATAAGTGTCGGCCCCTGATAAATCCAGTTTGATCTTGTGATATTACCGAAGGGAGCACTTTCTCCAGCTTTATAGCTATGATTTTAGAGAGTATTTTAAATTCATTATTCAGAAGTGAAATTGGTCTGTATGATACACATTGTAATAAGTCCTGATTTTGTTTTGGAAAAACGGTGATTAGTGCTTGGCGAAAAGTTTGAGGAAGAGTTTGGTTATCTCTGGCTTCTGTAAATGTTGTTAATAGGAGGGGAGCTAGCTGAGTGGAGAATTTCTTGTAAAATTCTACAGGGTAGCCATCAGGGCCTGCTGCTTTCCCACCTTGAAGTGACTTTATAGCATCTAGTAATTCTGATAACGCCAGAGGTTTATCAAGTTCCTCCTCACTAAAAGTGTCTATTTGTGGTATTTGTAATGTATCCAGAAATGTATTAGATTGTGTATTGTCTTCTTTAAACTCAGTAGTATATAGGGATTTATAGTAGTCTCTGAAAGTGTGCATTATATCTTTGTGGTCGATGATTTTATCTCCGTTCGCGTTGGTGATTACTGAGATTGCGTTGCGCACTTCTTGCTTGTGAATTTGTTGAGCTAAAACCTTATTAGCTTTCTCTCCATGTTCATAGTAATGATGTCTGGATTTATAAATTAGTTGTTCAGTTTCCTTAGTTGTCAAGAGGTTTAGTTCTGAATGCAGAGCATGCCTTTTCCTATGTAGAGTCTCGCTTGGTAGTCTGGCATGTTCTTCATCTATTCTAGTAATTTCGCTTTTTATCTCTGCTACTTTCTTGGTTTCTAATTTATTTCTGTGGGAAAGATATGAGAGAATCTGTCCTCTTAAGAAGGCCTTAAGAGTTTCCCAGAGTATTCCTACAGAAATCTCTGAGGATGTATTTGTCTCTAGGAAGAAATTGATTTGTTTGGATATGAATTCTGTACAATTCTCATCTGCTAATAGAAGCGGGTTGAGACGCCATCTGCGAGGTGAGTGTGTGGGGCTTAGTAACTTTAGCTCCAAGATCAGAGGTGCGTGATCAGAAATAACAATAGCATCGTATTTGCAAGATTTAATCATAGGCAAGAAGTTATTATCTATAAAGAAATAATCAATCCTTGAGTAGCAATGATGTACTGGTGAGTAGAAAGAATATGTTCTTGAGTTTGGGTTTAAAAACCTCCAGGGGTCTGATAAGTTGTGATCAGCTATAAACTTTGTAATTATCTTTGCGGTGTTAGATGCCGTTCCCCGTGTGGAAGAGGTCCTATCTAAGAGTAGATTTAAAACACAATTAAAGTCCCCAGCCATTATAATTTTATAAGTGTTCAGATTGGGAATGGATGCAAATAAATTTTGTATAAATTCCTTATCATCAGCATTAGGTGCATAAACATTTATCAAAATCATTTTACAGTTAGATAAGTCTCCCATGACAATTACATATCTCCCTTCAGGATCCAATACTACATCTGATGCTACAAATGAGACTTTTCTATGTATGAGAATTCCCACACCTCTAGTTTTCTTTGTAAAACTAGTAGGGAATATTTGACCAGTCCAGTCTTTTTGCAGCCGGAACTGATCCTTGCTTAGTAAATGGGTCTCCTGTAAAAATACTATTTTAGCATTTAGACATGTTAGGTGAGAGAGTACTTTCTCTTTAATTCATGATTCATGCCTTAACATTCCAGTGCACAAAGTTAATTGTCTCATCGTGGAGACATTGATTCTGAGTTTTTGATGTCATTTTATAGTCTTAACTGGAAGTGAGACAGCTTCGGCCTTAATTTTCTATTTCCCCAAGAGTTACTGCCATGCAGCCTATTACGTTGGTAGTTATAATTATAAAGATTAAAAGGATAAATTAGGTATAGATCAAGCCTGCTGTCTTTCTCTCCCCCCCTTAACCCCCCACCCTCCCTTTTTGCCTCCCCACGTGAGGCTAGAACCCACTTCACACAGTCCCAGTCCTCTGACTTACCCAGAGACAGAGCACGTCCAAAGCAAAACAAGCCCCCACACAGCAGTGTTTTAGGATTAAAAGATAGAGATATCTAGTACCAATATAGTCTAAAAAACTGTGCACTTAGAATATATATAATCTTCAGCAATCTTAGTGTATTAAGATAATACACCCGGATAATAAACCCGGGGAATGGTGTTAGAAAATGGTCCAGAATTAGCATAATAAGTCTTAATGCAATAATAGCAATAACAATAAACCAAGGGTATGATGTTGAACAGTCTCGTTTAAGGTAGAGAGAAAATAATTAGATAATAAAAAAGAAAAAAGAAAAAAAACAGAAAATGTGATTAAGCACAATAAAACATAAACAGATAGCGCCCGAGTAATAATGAGTGATAATGAGAATATACAATGATAAAAACCCTGTATTTTAAACAAATAGATCAGACAGTAGATTATTAATCCTTGCCATATCATTAACGGCCATGACTTACTATTATGTATCAGAAAAGTCCCGGGATCAGCTTTCTTAATTCCTTTTCTGCTTCTTCCTTGCTAGCGAAGACATAGAATTGACCCTGCAATTCCACTTTCAGTTTGGCCGGATACAAGAGGCTGTATTTGATGTTGGCTTGCCGTAACCGCTGTTTAATGTTGTACAAGGCTGCGCGTTTAGTAGCTGTTGCTGGAGAGAAGTCAGGGAAGATACGAATGCGGTTATTCTCATATATAATCTCTTGCTTGTGTCTTAGGAGTGCCATCACCTCTAGCTTAAATGATAATCTTTCAAAGCGAATAATAAAAGATCTAGGCCTAACGGTATTTGATCCGCGTACGCGATAAGCTGCTGCTATCTCTGAATCTGCTTTAAAGTCCTCCCCAATTATTTTAGAAAAAAGTTCCACTGCAAATTTCACAGGGTTTGGACTTTCTCGATTCTAAGGCAGACCTTCAATTCTGACATTATTCCTTCTGCTTCCATCTTCCAAAGCAGCCAGTCTGTCTCTGAGTTTTTGCATTCGGAGCTAACATGTACTGCTTTTTCTTCAGCACTGGCAGCTAAATTTTCGGCTATTTCAATCCGAGACGTGAATGTCTCCTTGACATCCTCCAGTTGATCAGTAAGCGTGCTCAGTTTAACCGAGTTTTCTTGAATGTGCTCTTCAAGTTTACCCAGCATCTGTCGCAACTCCCGTAGTAGTTTATCATTTGCCTGTTGCAGCTCCCGTCGTAGGTTCTCATTTGCCTTTACCCTTGCTTTCTCATTTGCCTTCTCGCTTTTCTTTATCTCTTGCATGAGCTCAGCGAACATCACCTTCAGTTCAGACAGTTCAATTGTGCTTTCTTGCACCGTAGGTGAAGCGGCAGGCTCTATTGTAGTCGGTGTCCTCACTGTTCCTGGCTCGTGTGGAGTAATTGGAACCGTGGAGTGCAAGGTCTTTTCCAGTTTCAGGTGATCTTCTCCAATCGGCGAGCTATCGAGACCTGCTTCACTCACACTCGTACATTCACTCTCCATTTCGCTCTCAGCCGGCAATGATGTGGCAGACCGTGGTCCTAAGGAGTCTGGGCTTTCGCCCATTTGATCCAGGTCAGTCTTTGAAAGGCCATATCTTGAACTAGGGCTTGCCGATCTTAGCTTGGAGGCAGCTTTAGTTTTCGGTTCTTTCGGACCCCCTTTCTTGTTGGCCATGTTTATATATGCTTACATATACTATAGCAGTGCCCCTCGGGATGAATAAGTACAGGATTATCTCAGGATAATAAGCAGATAATATGAAAAATAACACCGCTGCTAGCGGAGCTCCACTTCAGACGTTCATCTCTTGCAACGGACGAGACCAATCTCCCGTGGTTATGATGTATGATGATGGAAAAAGCTCTTTAAAAAAAACACGCCAGCGCTGTGGTTTTCCATGTGGGAACAAACAACTTTCGCAGTCGCAGGTCAGCAAGCGTAGTAAGTTTGACAAATGAAACTCAACTTTCTGTCAGATTTTTAGAACAAGTCATAGTAGAGAAACTGTATTGGTTAAAATTGTAAATGACCTGCAAGTTGAGGATGAAGACCATCCTCAACATGATCAGAACAGAATGGATCTGTTCTTGTTCTGCTAGACCTGAGCACAACATATGTCATGATGGACCACTGTATTTTTCTAAATCATCTTAGTCAAAGAGTGTGTAAACGATTTTTTCCACTGCACTTCACTAAGTTTGACTGATGATTGCCGGTCAACCTCAAACTGCCTTCAACCCCTTCCCACAGCGCTGAAAGGTGATTTATAATAATAAAAACGATATTAACTAACCCACACAGAGAAAAAATGCAAAATCAAAAAAAACTATAATTAATACACTTTTACAACACCCCTACTTCCAATATATACAATGAACACAAAGCATAAAATTATAATTCCAAGAACTTTCCCCTCCATCCTTTCGATTTAGTCTTTTTTCTGTTTTACTATTTCTCCATAGTTCAGATCATTAGACATGCCAATTCCAGAATAAAAAGATTTACGGCTCACACTGCTTTCGATCTCTTTCATGGTAACCTCAGCGTATCCGGAATCTTCGCGGTGGCCACCCCAGGCTGCAGTAGACTTGTGGTGCTCCCTGAAAACAAATCTTTCTCCTGGACTCACAATTTTCATGTCCTTTCCTCCTTCGCCATAAAACTCGGGCTGTCTTTTCTTCCTCCTCTTTCTGCCTTTTCACACTCCTATTTAAATAGTGCATCTGTTTCCATGGCACTCCCGGAAATCGTAAATGACAGCCCTGTACCTCCCAAAAGGTCCTCTCTATCCAACCCGCCTATCTTATCTTCCGTATTTTTTAAATGAGAACGGGATTTTACATAGAGAGAAGAAGAAAAAAATATATATACTTTTTTATGTGGCAATGCTACATAATTCCCCACCCCCAGTCTCTCTCAGAGGGGGTCCAAAGTAGGGCTTGAGGTTGATCACATTTACTGCCTCTATTTTCTTTTCTGCTTCTCCACCCTTTTGTATGTGGCAATTGTTGGGCCCGAGTTGTTTTATGATCAAAGCTGGTCCTGTCCACTTAGGCGCGAGCTTGGAGGAATACTTTTTACTGGCATCAAAGAGATGGTGATCCCTAACCCAGACCAGATCACCTACCGAGTAGTGCACTTTATTACGGTGGGCATTGTAATACCTGGCATGTCTGGGTGTCGCCCTCACCAATCTCATCTGAACGTCCCTCCTAAATCGATCCAGGGTGGTAAGTGTATTATATTGAGGAGTTTCAGGTAAGGGAGCTGTTGTTATTAAATGATCAAGTGGGCCCTTTACCTGTCGTCCTAAGGCTACCAAGGCAGGTGTAGCACCAGTAGCCTCATTGCTTGCCATATTAATGGCAAATCGCAATTCCGGGATCAATTTGTCCCAGTCTTGATGGCGGTCATAGGATGCCAACACTGTCTTTAATGTCCGATTTACTCTTTCTGTCAAATTAGTTTGAGGATAATAGGCCATAGTAAGTTTCTGCTTTACACCTCACGCCATACACAGTTTCTCCAATAACTCACTGGTGAACTGGGGACCTCTATCAGACACAATATATTTTGGCACACCCCAGCGGGTAAATATTTCATTTTTCAGGGTGGTGCAGATCTTCTGAGCTTTGGCATCTGTTAGAGCAAACAGCACCACCCACTTTGAAAAATAATCTACAACAACCATCAAGACTGTCTTCCTGGTGGAAGTAGAAGGTAAAGGTCCCATCAGGTCAACTCCCAACATCTCTCCAGGTTCGGAAACCACGGTTGACTGTAACTCTCCATGTGGTTTACCAGGTGGAGTTTTCATCATCTGACATGCCTGACATCTTTTCACATGGTCCCATACGTCCTTCCGCACAGAAGGCCACCATGCCACTTCCAACACTTTTAACAGGGTTTTCAATCTACCCAGGTGTCCGCCAAAAGGGCGGTTATGATAGTATTGGAGGAACACAGGGACGTATTCTTGACAGACCACAAGTTGTAGTTTATTCCCCCCAAATCTCGCCGGCACAGCTCGATATAATATACCTTGTAATTCCTCAAAATAAATGTGACCCAACTCTTGTTTACTAGAGTCCTTCTGATATTGTTGGCACATCTGACACATCTGTTTTGCTTTAACCAAGTCTGGTAAGCTCAGGGGTAAATGCATCCACTGACTTTGGGTTGTGGCAAGACATATCATACCCGTAGATTCTGGAGTCCACGACAACGCATCGGGAACCACGTTGCCACAACCTTTCCTGTAAAACACCTTGAAGGTGAAACCCTGGAGATGTAGAACCCATCTTGTCAACCGGGAGGACGTATCCAGGTCAGGGCATTGTGAGTGGTATAGACCTTAAACTCAACTCCCTCCAAAAAATGACGCCATTTCTCCACTGCTCATACCACTGCCAAACACTCTTTCTCAGAGGTAGAATAGTTTACTTCAGCACCACGCAGACTGCGTGACGCAAAAGCGATCACTCTCTCCAGTCCATCCTTCTTCTGAGATAAAACAGCACCAAGGCCAAGGTTGCTGGCATCAATATATATATGGAAGCGAAGGTTTGTGATACGGTTTGCAGCTACCTAATTTTGCTATATATTGCCTGTACTGGTCTCACTGAATCTCCTGTTCAGTTATCCAGCAAGTTAAACACCTTCATGCAATAATTCCCGGAACCGTGAAGTGATGTTGAGAATTTTTAATTACAAAAATGGTGTGAAACTGTAAATACAAATACAAACAAACGCTAATAAGTACTTGTATAAGTAACATAAAGTAAATACAGCAGCATTTATAACTAAGAGCTTAACAGCTGAAAGCTTAGTGAATTTACAGATGAAATATAACATTTACTTTGACATTCCCTAACCAAAGTTACTTAAACAAAAGCTATAAAACTAGAAAAAAGAGATAACTTACAGGGAATGCCTTCACAAGGGCTAGCTAAGCAGGATGGCGAGGGATTGTTTGGTAATAACACACCAGGCTTACTGCTGCTGCACTCACTTCCTGCTTCCTACTTCCTGTCACATTGGCTTCCTGCATCCTGCAGCAGCAGCAGTAGCATTAGGATTTTTATGTTAGGGTTACAAAGTTTGCTAAACAATTAGAATCAGAACATTGCCTTTGATTCTTGTATGTGTAATCATTATCCTCTGACAGCTCATGGCAGTTGCTGAAAGCTCAGGAATAAAAACTACTTTTATGAAACGTAATTCATTCTCTCCCTTTGTGGATCTCCAAATACAAATATATATATTATTTGATTTGGCAGTACAGGTGAGTAATACCGGTACCGTATATAATGAAATAGGAACGCAGTGTGATTCGGGCCCGCGTTTAATACGTAGCAGGTGCCAAGTCACTTTGATCCCTACAAAAGAGAGTGGGACAATGACAGAGCGGTCGGGGGAAGGGCCGATCGAGCCAGAGCAGCTGGATGGTGCTGTCTCTCGGAGCGATTCAGTCCTGAAGACCCTGACCCGTGTTATAAATAAGTCAAAAGGGGTGCAGACAGTAAAGGGTCTCTCTCTATCTCATAAAGAGACTCAGACTGTGGGAAAGCCCCAGATTAAATAGGAGATCCTTAAGGTAAAGCGGGGGTCTCCGGACAAACTAGAGAAGGGTGTTGAGATAGCAGAGGCGGCTGGGGACTCCTACTCAGT
Organism: Polypterus bichir lapradei; assembly: GCA_026402145.1. Taxonomy (NCBI): domain Eukaryota; kingdom Metazoa; phylum Chordata; class Cladistia; order Polypteriformes; family Polypteridae; genus Polypterus; species Polypterus bichir. Next base: position 25,401,387 of record JANRMT010062856.1, on the reverse strand, counting down.
GGGAAAAGGGGCGGAGCCAGACTTCCCCAAATGCTTTCAGTCTCGTCGAGGGATACAAACAGGGGAGCCAAGGCTGTGTTATGAATGCCACAGGCCGGGCCATGTATGTCGACGTTGTCCTAGGAGGACAGAGGAACAAATGACTCATTTTTATAAAATTCCTCCTAGGTTCTCAAGAATGAGTTATCAACCTTGCCAAGGCCCGACCCATGGACCTTCCTGGAGGAAGACGACCCTCACGGGGCTGGACACTTCAAACCATGGTTTTTTGCTGTTGGAGGAGTACTGTGGTCTATGGCCGGATAGTCATCCAATACCCCCAAGACCGCCAGGTGGAGCCCTCCCTGCAGCATGGAGGTGTCCCGAATACCAGCAGGGAATTATGGACAGTGGAGTTTCATCCTCAGCCCTGCTGGATACTACAGGGGCCGCTAGATGGAGCTGCAGAGAGTAGAAAAGATTATTTGCCCTACGCCCCGGAAGTACATCCGAGTCACATGGACAAGAGGAATGACGTGCTTCCGGGGTGAAGAAAAGGACTTTTTATTTGACCCGGAAGTGATAAGGAATCATGGACTGGAGAATGGAAAACACTTCCGGGTCAGGGACTATAAAAGAACTGTGGGAACTCCCAGACAGTGAGCTGAGCTGGGTAGAAGGGTGGCAACGCGTCAGGGAGTGTGGATCGTATTATTGATTAGTTATTGATTATAGCTTATGAGTATTGTGGAGAGGAGGGTGCTTTGTGCACTGTGCAGTATTAATAAAGTCAATTATTGGACTGTTATCTGGTGTCTGGAGTCAAATCTGAGGATTCAAGGGAGCGATAGCACCCCCTGTCTGTCACAAAATATATATACGTAACGTACAGTTGGCCATGTGAGAAGCAAACTTGTGTCAAGTCAATGCCGACCTTTTCTAAAGTCTGGCCCTGTGACTTATTTATTGTCATAGTGAAGCAAACCCGTACTGGAAATTGGAGGCATTTGAATTGGAATGGGAGGTCAGAGGGTATGAGAGGGATGCGAGGAATAAATACAGTCTCCCCTGTGCCAGTTTCAGTGAAGACAGTTGCCTCAATGAGGTTCTTGTCCAGAGATTTAATCTGAAGCTTGGTGCTCTTTCAAAGTTTTGGTGGTTGTAAGTTTCGTAGTAAAGCGGTGGAGTAAACGAAAAGGCAGGAGTCACCAGCAGGAAGCAAGGCGAACAGTAACAGGCTTGAAGCGGTGGAGTAAAGAAGAAGACAGCAGTGAGCACGATGTACAGCTGAGAAAAATAAGGAAGTGAGTGAGGAAGGAGGCACATGAGTGCGGGATGTCGTTAATGTATATAGGTAGGGAGCCAACCACGTGGTAGGTGCGTGGACAGCGGCCATGCGGAAAAAGGAGGGGGGACCGGGGGTGGTCCCTGTGCGTCTCTGCCATGAAATAAATCCTCTGTTAATGGAAATACTGTAAGGAATGAGACCGTCAAAAGGAGAGGTCAGTTCCGAAAGTTCCTTACGGCATAATGGTGAGAACCACCAAAAAGAAGACGTTATTTTCAAAAGCTTGTTATGGGGCACGGCGCAAAATGAAACATACTTAACATTTGTAAGTACTGTGTAAAGGATCAGCATGGGAAATTTCGGCTTCCTACGTATATTGGAAGTAACAGAAGTAGTGAAGAGGGGTTTCCCCTATACAGTATATACAGTTTAGGGGGTACACCCGTTTCTCCGTGTTGCAATAGGACATGAAGCATACCTAACTTTTGTAAGTACACTGTAAGGAAGGAGCATGCAAAATTTCAGCTTCCCACCCATATGGAAAGTGGGAGAATTAGTGATGAGTCGGTGAGGGCTTTGCCTTTTATATGTATGTATGTATATACAGTATGTATGTGTGTGTGTGTGTGTGTATATATATATATATATATATATATATATATATATATATATATATAATATTGTGGTGTATGATCAGGGTCCATGACCGGCCAGGATGCCTCTTCGTTATATGCTCAAGGGGAGCAGCCATGGATGGTGTAATACCTCCCCCTGGATGCTAGATGGCCGCCCCCTGGGTTGGAACGGTGCCTTGGTTTCCCGCAGGGCTCCATGGGAATTGGAATTGGGGGCAGCCCTGTTGGGTCCCAGGGGGGCTGCTGCTGGAACTCCTGAGCCCTTGAGGGCAGTGTTTTCACCACACCCAGAAGTGCAGCCAGAACTTGGTAGTCAACCACCTGGAGCAATTCCGGGTTACCTATAAAAGGGGCCAGCAGCCACCACTCGATGGCTAAAGTCGAGAGGAGGAGGACAAAGCTTGGAGGAGTGGTGGTGGAAGAGAAGAGAAGAGAAATGAAAAAAATTAGTATGGTGTGTTTGGGACACACTTGGGACTGTGCTGTGGGGATTACAGGGAAGACGTGCCCCACAGGTTAAGAAAAATAAAAGTCTCTTTATTTTATATGTGCCTCTAGTGTGAATCTGTGTCAGGTTGGGTGCCTATATAGCGCCTTTTTACTATATGTATAAATATATCTCTATATATAATCTTCATTTGGATCTTGATCTTTATTTGTCCGCGAATAAATTAGAAGAAGAAGCACTAGATGGCAGTAGAGAGGCAGCTAAAACATAGGCATTGCATTAAGAATCTCCTCCAGGCTTATACTACTGAAGACTGTAGTATGCCAGTCACACCTCAAAACACAGACATTCAAACTAAACAAATTGTTGTGCTTTAAATTAACTAAAGAGACCTTCATTTAGATCTTGATCTTTGTTTGTCCGCGAATTCCACGCATGTGTAGACCACCTTCCAGTTTAGTACGTTGTTGTTATTCACGGATGTCAACAATGTGCCAGAATAACGAAAAAGGTGGTGGACAGTGTTACGCTGGTTAGCTCCTGAGGCCTGGTTAGAGAATGAGATTGCCGAAGATAAAAGGTACGTGCCTACGTAACATATGAATGAGAGAAAGACAGTGGGTAAAATGAATGACAATGTAACTGCACTTTCCAGAAATTATTATTGTTACGTTGTAGCCGGCGAGTGCTGCGCGTCTCACAGTTGTACCGTGGCTTGCTCACATGTCAGTGAAGTGATCCCTATTTATGCTTTAAGGAGCCTGGATACCTATGTGTCCCCCTTTTATAACCATTGCTCCGTGTATATTGCCTTACTCTTTGGATTGCCACAAAGCAACCTGCGAGATTGGAGAAAGGTTGAGAAGAGACTGTGAGAGGAAACGACAGCGTCATGAAAACAAGACGGACTGTGAACGGACAGATACAGAAATGCTCCTACACCACCACATAATTACGATTCGGACAGCGAGTAGGCCGTTCCTATCGAATCAATATCCAAGGGTTTTCTTTTGTAATTTTGTTTCCCTTATAAAAAATCATAATGCTGTGTGATGAAGGGCCCAGTTCACGACTGAAAGCCGTGTTTAAACAGGGAGCCCTTCACAGACAACTTTAACACGCGCAACGTAGTTGGGCACACATGGCTAGTATATATATAATGTGTGTGTATATGGAAAAGTACTTTTTTTTTAAATTAAGCCTTTTATTAGATATACACTGCACAGAAACAAACTAAACAATATGACAGCTTGTAATTATTAGAAGCATTTAATTTAATGCTATATTTATAATGCATAAATATTTTTATACATATTTTATTAGTTTAAAAAAATTATATTAGTATTTTAAGGCCAATGAACAATAAACCTGTATAATTTCATTTTGCTAATAATAAATTAACAGTTAACACCTGTGGTCTATAAATTAATTATAAAAATAAACTTTAATGTAGGACTTAAGTTCTGTTTGTCTGGTTATGCAGGAGATTAGTGTAAAAAAAATTTTTTAGGGATAAAAAAAAATCAGAATCAGAATTAGCTGATTAATTAACATGAAATTGGTAATTGGTTTTGGCCTTAAAAAACCTGATGGGAGCATCCCTACTGTTCCTACACTGAAGTGCCTTGATAGCTGAATTTTAGAAGCCTGTCAGATACAGAGAAGACGTTCATTCTTGCTTTTGTCTACCTTTTTAAATTTCCCTTTTTCTCTTTGCAGATTTCAGTTGTCTCGTGCTTTGGTTTAATCTGTCCTCAAGCCTGTGTGCTTACAGGTGCCTCTTTAGCCTTTTTGTACTGATATGTAGGATGAAGTTTTGCCCGCTCTGGTATGTTCCATATGTACTCGAAGTTGTATTTAGTACATTTAAATTTGTGTTATCGAGTGATGAGTGAGACTAGACAGGTTTGTTTTATTGGTCTACCTTTCAGCCTTGATAACCATGCAGGGCTGAGCAAATGGCGATTTCTGTTGCACCAGGTGCCCGAATAATTGCTTTATTACTTCAATTACTCAAGATATAATAACAAAGTATAGAAATGTAAAAGCAACATGGTAATAAAGTATAATAACACCAATAGAAAAAAGTTTAATAGAAAATATAACAGCATAGTGTGGAGAAACTGAGTCTTAAATAGCTTACTGAAAATCAGTATGACAAGGGTGAGTGTTGTCCTGGGAAGCTTTTTGGTTCCGCAATTGGTGTGATGGATAAGATGCGTTCTCAGATGTCTGCAAACGACACGCGTCCCGTTACTGGGACAGGAGTCCCCTTAAGAGGAAAAAATGGAACACTGGTAGGGATTTGAGTTTCATTCTAAACAGGGTCAATGAAGCCTTCTCCCCCGCCACATGTTTAACTTTAAACTGGAAAGTTCAAGTGTCCAGAGAGCCACAGAGAGTCAAGAATGTGACATACGGGTATGTTATTTCTCATAAAAATTTCTTGGGAAGAAAAGGCCTGGAAAATGCTGAATGTGCAGTCCAATTATGGAAGAGGGAGAGATTCAGTATTAGTACCAAATAACCCATGCTGCTGTTTGTGGTTCTGTCAATCATGGATGTGATTTTTTGGAATCACATTGAAATGAGTTTCAGATCCATGTGCCACCTCAATAGCCGTGCTTACTGTAAAGAGCTTGAACCCAGAGGTAAATGAACCCTTTCCTGGTTTTGAACATTGTCTCATCTCAATTAAGTGCTTTGTTTGAACCGTAAAGTTTATTACAGAAGCTGAGCCTTCCTAGGTGTTTTAAGGGATACCTGCTGTGAGACTTGAAACACGAGTGTCTATTGCTATTTTACGGAGGCTGGATGTGCCCACGAAACACTGGGGATGACAGGTTTGGTTTTATTTTTAAGCCAGTCATTCCTGCATTAAAGCAAACCTAAAGATTTGTGTCTGCGTGTTTAGTTGCACTACCAGGAGGAGAGCATTTAGAGCTGTGTGGCTTTGGGCTCTCGTCATATGCTGTCATGTTTAAAAGTTGATGGCTGTGTTTACTGCAAAGAGATTGAACCCAAAGGTAAATTAACCCTTTCCTGCTGTTGGCCAACATGTCTTCTCTCAATTAAGTGCTTACTTTGAACCTTGAAGTCGATTGCAGAAGCTGAGCATTCCTAGATACTTTTAAGGGATAACTGTGGTGAGACTTGAAACACGCATCTCAATTGCTGTTTTACGGAGGCTAGAAGTGCCCACGAAACACCGTGGATGACGAGTTTGGTTTTATTTTGAAACCAGTCATGCCTGCATTAAAGAGAACCTAAAAATATGTGTCTGGCTGTTTTGATGCACAAGAAGGATGATATCATTAAGAGCTGTGTAACTTTGGGCTCTCTTAAAGAGGGTCTTGTTTAAGAGTTAATGGCCGCATTTACTTTAAGGAGCTTGAAACCAGAGGTAAATTAACTCTTTCTTGGTGTTGGCCAACACATCTCCTCTCAATTAAATGCTTTGTTTGAATCGTGGAGTCGATAATGGAAGCTGAGCGTTCCTAGACGTTTTTATGGGATAACTTCTGTGAGGTTTGAAACACGTGTCTCAATTGCTATTTTACGGAGGCTGGAAGTGCCCATGAAACACTGGGGATGATGAGTTCAATTTTATTTTGAAGCCAGTCATTCCTGCATTAAAGCAAACCTAAAGATTCTTGTCTGGGTGTTTAGTTGCACGACCAGGAGGAGACCATTTAAGGCTGTGTGGCTTTGGGCTCTCATCACATGCTGTCATGTTTAAGAGTTAATGGCTGCATTTCCTCTAAAGAGCTTGAACCCAGAGGTAAATAAACCCTTTTCTGGTGTAGCCCAACATGTCTCCTTTCAATTAAGAGCTTTGTTTGGACTGTGAAGTTGATTATGGAAGCTGAGCATTCTTAGACATTTTCAAAGGATAAATGCTGTGAGACTTGAAACACACGTCTCAGTTACTATTTTATGGATGCTGGAAGTGCCCATGAAACACCAGGGATGAAGAGTTCGGTTTTATTTTGAAGCCACTCATTCCTTCATTAAAGCGAAGTAGGTGACAGTTTAAAGCTATTTTTTTCTTTGCACTCTCATCACATGCTGTCATGTTTAAAAGATAATGGCCACATTTGCTGTAAAGAGCTTGAACCCAGAAATAAATTAACCCTTTCCTGGTGTTAACCAACATGTCTCCTCTTAATTTAGTGCTGAGCTTTAACTGTGAAGTCAATCACAGAAGGTGAGCGTTCTTAGATGTTTGTAAGGGATAAGTGCTGCGTGGCTTGATACACGCGTCTCAGTTGCTATTTAACAGAGGCTGGATGTTCCCACAAAACACCGGGGATGACATCCTTGGTTTTATTTTGCAGCCAGTCATGCCTACATTAAAGGGAACCTAAAGATATGTGTCTGGGTGTTTCATTGCACCAGCAATTGAAAACCATTTAGGCTTATGTGGTTTTGGGGTCTCGTCACATTCTGTCTTTTTTAACAGTTTATTGTCACATTTTCTCTAAAGTGATTATTCCCAGAGCTAAATGAAGTATTTGTTGGTGTTGACCAACATGCCTGGACAATGAATAAACAGATTCAGACAATGACTGAATTGATGTATTTGGGTCTATTTTTATATATTTCAAATTACAATTCATGACTCCAATAAGGTGCCATTTACACTCAGTTCTCTATTCTGTTATTTTTAATCACGCTGATTTGTGTGCAGTCATTTCATTTTTTAATTCTTTTTCTTTTGTTCTTTTTGTCACATCTTGAACTCTGTTCATGAATTAAATTTATTATTGTCTTTTCTGTAACACATTTTGATTCCAGCAGTGCAGCTGTGTATGTCACTTAAATGCGTCCACGATGGAGGTGAACATGCCATGCTGGGTCCTGAAAATGTACCCGATGGTCCTTTATCAGACAATTTAATCCAAAGGGATTTACAAATCCTGGCTGATCTGTTAACTTACCTCCTAAAATGGCCTCTTCTAAGTTGAATGATCCGAGTTCAGCTCTTTAGAAGGTCTTGTCATTTGCTTTTGTGATGACAACACAACTCTTATCATTTAAATTTTACCAGTGGGCGACGGGGACCAGATAATATACACCCCCAGTCAGGTCACTCACTCAATGGACTGAGAGATGGACCCTCAGATTTGTCGCTGTTACATTGCAGAGAAAATCATGATAAGCCAATTTATTTCTAGACAACGGTGTTTGTGTCACTTCCCCGATGTTGATGATTTATTTTTGCATTCTTTAATTACAAACTGTCTCGTTTTGCCTTTCTTTATTGTAATCAGACTTCATGGGAATGACTTAACTGACAATTTTCAAAGAGACCACCGGGGGCAGTTGAGGCTCATCTGCCTTTAAATACATAGAACAAGCACCCATCCATTTTCTTAATGTGCTAATCCAGTGCAAGGCTGTGGAGCAGATGGAGCCAATCCCAGGAAGCATCAGGCTTAAAGGAGGAACAATCCATAGACAAGATCACAGTGTGAACACACAGACACATCAGGGCTAACTGAGCATCAGCAGTTCACTTAACCTGCATGTCTTTGGAACACCAGGAGGAAACCCACACAGTCATTGGCAGAACATGCAAATTCCATGCAAGGAGCACCCAGGATGTGAACCCCAGTGTCCTTACTGTGAGGCAGCCACTGTGCCAGCGTGCCACCCAGACAGATCGACCTCAGCCATTTACTCAGACATGGAGGACAGTCACAGAGCAAACAAGAATCTACTTCTCATGGTCACGAAGGTGACATGTTTAACATGAAGATACAAAGACTACAGCCACAAAAAATGAGAATTTAATCATAAGGTCACGGCCAACGTATCAGTCATACCTGCTGAGCTGCATATTCTCCTCCATTCTGTAAAAGATAAAACTGAATAAACCTAATGCATGAGCCTTAAAAAACCCCAGTGACCCCCAGTTCAAATATCGTACTTGCATTCGTGATGCATTGTGACTTTTTTCTGCAGAAGAAAGCTGCATTACTGAATGAATAATCATGTGGTTCACCACAAAACATTTTCTCTTCAGTTCTCTCTCATAATTTTATCTTACTTTTATTTTCCACTTCATTTTCCATCAAATTTCCCTTCATAAAGACCCTTTCTTAATAGACAGTAGAACAACAGACATAAAAATGGCTGGGGTGCCAAGCACAGATTTAAAATGGATTTTCAGAATTAACAGCCTACAGGCCCTTTGCTTTGAGTCTGCGTGACGTCTGATGAATGGATTATGTTTTTTATGAGTGGATGTCCTACCAGTGAGATTTCTGCTCATGTTCTTGTGCGCACCAAAACACATAAATGACTGCTGCTGGTGTAATTTTGTGTGACTGCAGTACAATAAGACATGTGCCTGTGATTGTAACTGTGGTGCCAGCTAGGGGCACGTCTCCTGTTGGCATTTCTAGCTTCTGGATGTCAACTTCATAGGACATGTTTGCTCTTCAAAATCTGGATGGTCGTTTAATATCAGAACTTTTGGTTTTGTCTCCAGTCAGCCCTCAGCCTGCTTGTTGCTCTTTGAGCCCAGCCATAATGCTTTTCAGGTTCTCCATGATTTTCGTGATTGTTTTTTGTCTTTACTTTGTCTTTCATTCTTTCTATTTACTTATTATGTGGAAAGACCCTCTTCGTTACCAGGGTGTCTCCTAATTTTGGCCTTGCTGACTGTCCTTTTTGTCATCCGTTCTGATGGCTTCTCAGTGCCAACTGTCACAAATGTCAGTGACTTGAAACAAACTGCTATTTAAACTGATAAACCAGAGTGACAATGGAGGGCTACACTTCTCTCAGATGACATGCCCTGTCCACTTCAATGAGTCCTGTTCACTCTTAGGGGTTTACATCTGGGATGAGTTAAAGCAATCTGGTGTATCCAAATGTGATGACAGAAATCCAAATGTTTAATAATCAAATTGACTGTAGTAGATGGAGCTTTGGAATAAAACAACACACAAAAGTTAAGGAGGACACTTATGTTGTGTCCAGTACGACCAAGGTAGGGCCTGGAAAACAAGACCCTCAAACTGGATAAATCTGATTGATGGACAAAAGATAAGATGAGCAGGACAAACAAATCAAAGAAGAAAATATAATGAAGCTTATTGGGTGAGAAGAAATAAGACATGAGAGGTTAGCACAGTGGGCACCTCAGGATCAGAGAAGGGCAGAGTGTGTGTGTTGATAGAAATGTATTTATTATTAAACACTGACCCTGTCACAGATATGGAATAAACATCAGTAAATATTCATGATAATATTAGAAGGATCCAAAAACTTCATGTTCTTCCTGAACAACACCCTCTAGGCTGGAGATTTAATTTCTAAGACCAAACTTTTCATGGTGTAATCCTTGATTTGTCTTTCTTTATTGATTCACTCCATTCACACCTTTCAAAGTTTTTAATTTATACTTTAATACCCAACCAGTCTACATGTGTTTTGTGATCTTGGAAAAGGCATTCGACTGTGTACCTCGGGGAATCCTGTGGGGGGTGCTCCAGGAGTATGGGGTACCGGACCCCCTGATAAGGGCTGTTCGGTCCCTGTATGATCGGTGTCAGAGCTTGGTCCGCATTGCCGGCAGTAAGTCGAGCCTGTTTCCAGTGAGAGTTTGACTCCGCCAGGGCTGCCCTTTGTCACCGATTCTGTTCATAACTTTTATGGACAGAATTTCTAGGCGTAGCCAGGGTGCTGTGGGGGTCCGGTTTGGTGGACTCAGGATTGGGTCACTGCTTTTTGCAGATGATGTTGTCCTGTTTGCTTCATCAGGCCGTGATCTTCAGCTCTCTCTGAATCGGTTCGCAGCTGAGTGTGAGTCGGCTGAGATGGGAATCAGCACCTCCAAATCCGAGACCATGGTCCTCAGCCGGAAAAGGGTGGAGTGCCCTCTCAGGGGTGGGGGAGAGATCCTGCCCCAAGTGGAGGAGTTCATGTATCTCGGGGTCTTGTTCACGAGTGAGGGAAAAATGGAGCGTGAGATCGACAGGCGGATCGGTGCGGCGTCCGCAGTGATGCGGGCTCTGCATCGGTCTGTCGTGGTGAAAAAGGAGCTGAGCTGAAAGGCAAAGCTCTCAATTTACCAGTCGATCTACGTTCCTACCCTCAACTATGGTCATGAGCTATGGGTAGTGACCGAAAGAACGAGATCGGGAATACAAGCGGCTGAAATGAGTTTCCTCCGCAGGGTGTCTGGACTCTCCTTAAAGATAAGGTGAGAAGTTCAGTCATCCAGGAGGGGCTCAGAGTAGAGCCGCTTCTCCTCCGTATCGAGCGGAGTCAGATGAGGTGGCTCAGGCATCTGATCAGGATGCCTCCTGGACGCCTCCCTGGTGAGATGTTCCGGGCACGTCCAACCGGGAGGAGGCCCCGGGAAAGACCCAGGACACGCTGGAGGGACTATGTCTCCCGGCTGGCCTGGGAACGCCTTGGGATTCTCCTGGAAGAGCTAGAAGAAGTGGCCAGGGAGAGGGAAGTCTGGGCATCCCTGCTCAAGCTGCTGCCCCCGCGACCCGATCTTGGATAAGCGGAAGAGGATGGATGGATGGATGGATGGACTTTAATACAACAGGATTAAATTTTTTTTTTTTTTTTTTTTTATTACCAGTTTCCTTGTGCAGAAACCAAATTGGAAAAAAATCCAAACGGAGTGAAAAGAGAACAACAAAGTGAACATTTGAAAGGAAAAGTGGGACTGATGACACCAATCTCTCTATTCACATCTTGTCCCGCCATCGGACACAGGCCATGGTGTAAAATTACAGTTAATTATTTCTTCTCCTCAGTTTGTGATGTTTTTACAAGAGAAAACATTTCCTGTCCACAGGTTTCATACTTTTTTACTGCACATGAAGACCACACCATAATCATACAACTGAATATGGTGGCTCAGTAGTTAGCACAGTTGCCTGGCCAATTCATTGTATGTTGAGTTTGAATGCTTCTTTCATGTCTGCATATTTTGTTTTTTGACTCCACTTTTCATTTCAAAAATAAGCCTGCCAGATCAACACTAAATTAGTTAAGTATGGCTTCTGTCACACACACACACCTTCTATCAATCTTTGACTGGCACCCCACATAGCCTTTCTACAACTGTAAAACCAGACTCAAAAAACTGATGGATGGATGAATGAATGTAAATCTGTTTTTGGATTCATAATCTTATGGATTTCTATATACAGTATATATATATATATATATATATATTCTTGTTTCCTTGTGTTTTGCTGTCACCCTCATTCACACAGGCCACACTAATACAGAGGAAACAAAAAATAATATTCCAGTGGGCCACATTGGCTAAATGCTGACCACTCTTCACATTCACGTCATTTTGCTTGAGGAGGCAGATGAAGAAATGGATCAGCCAGGATCTTACGACACATCATCTACTGAAAGCGAATGTGGGAGCGAAAAAGGAAATGAGGTGGGCAGTGAAAATTCAATGCTCTTAAGCAGCACATCAACAACACTGCATGTCCTGTATGAAAGGTGCCATATGAAAGACAAATATGTAGAAAGTAAGAAAGAAATGAGAGTAATAGGGAATGGTGATGACAAACAACAGAAGGCAAAGTTCACATCTTGTTGCTCTCTTGTGGTTGAAATACAAAAATGCAGTTCATAAATACTTCAAAAAGATGTACCTATGGTAAAAAAAAAAAGTCTTTCAAATACTCAGCATATTGTTTTGTGCTACAACTGCTATACATTAGTGTCCACATTGAAAGGCACTATATGAAAAAGAATGAAAGTTTAAAAGAATGATAGAAATGTAATTTATTGCTATATAATATTATCCAGTAATAAAAGATAAAAGATACTACATGAATGAAATAAATATTAACAGTCTTTAAGAGGTAAATAATAATACTAAAGGCACTACATGAAGAAAGAAAGAAAGAAAGGAGAGTAATGTTAAAGGAGATTATAAATAACAAAAGGTAAAGTTGACGTCTTGTCCCCCTCTTCTGGTAACCTTAGAAAACTGCAGCAAAAAAAAAAATATTTTTTGAAGATGTGCTTCTGGTAAAAAATACAAATAGACAAATAAGTCTATTTGAAAAAGGAGGAAATAAAGAAATGACGATACAACAGCTATTAAGGGCTGTATTGTAGTAACCACTATTAAAGTTGCTATACAAAAAAAAGAAATTCAGGGCAGTCATTCACAGCTGTATGATACTATCCGATTTGAAAGGTGCTATATACAAAAGAAAGAAAGAAAAAGAAAAAAGATTGATCAATCATTAAGTCCTATATAATACTGACCAGTATTAAAGGTGCTATAAGAAAGAAAGAAAGAAAGATGGAGATGATAAATAAATGGTAAAGTTGACGTCTTGTCACCCTCTTCTAGTACCCACAGAAAGTTTCAATACACAAAAAAATATTTTTAGAAGATGCGCTTCTAGTCAGAAAATACGTCTCTGTTTAACTAAGCATAACTACATGGGATACAACTGCCATACATTAGTGTTCCCACTGACAGGTAATATACTAAAAAAAATAAAGTAACCAAGAATGATGGAACAGTCATTAAGGGTCATTAAGTGCTATATAATATTATCCAGTGCGAAAGGTGCTATATTAACAAAAGAAATATTTAAGTTATTTAGAGCTCCATAAAAGCGTTTAATATGAAAGATGCTATATGAAAGAAAAAAGAAAGAACAATTAGATATAAATTAAATAGTATATAATATTGTCATCTATGAAAGGTGCTATATGAAATAAAGACAGAAAGTAAGAGAGCGATGGTAAATGATGATAAACAATAAAAGGTCAAATTGCCATCTTGTTGCCCTCTTGTGGTAGATTTACAACATCGCAGCACATGAATACTGTGTTTTTTCTTCTTCTTTTTTGAAGGTCTAAGCCAGGGGTGCCCAAGACGTCGATCGCGATCGACCGGTAGATCCCAAAGGGAGTGCAGGTAGATCGCATTGCATTCAAAAAAAATTTTTTTAAACGTTAGTCTGTATATCCTCCCTATGGCATTTGCCACTTGATTGACATACAGGGCAGCCAGTCTGAGATCTCTTTTCTTCTAAAACACTAAAAAAAAGTGTTTTTAACGAGCGCTTCCTAGCACTATAGCGCAAACTACTGCAGTGTTAGTTTTCTCTGTTGTTCAAGGTTTTCTCAGTGTTATTCAATGTTTTTACATTTAGTTTACTATTATGCTGTGCATTCTATGGTATTATTAACTATATTTGTGCTTAAAAACTAAAAATATATATATTTACATACAGTTCGTATGGTCTGGAACGGATTAATTGTATTTACATACAATCCTATGGTGGAAATTGCTTAGGTTCATGACCAAATCGGTTTACGACCAGAGTTTTGGAACGAATTATGGTCGTGAACCGAGGTTCCACTGTATTTATGCGAGTCAGCCTTTTCCCATATGAAGATTATTAAATCCAAATACTGTAGTGAGCATAAATGTATTGAATTGTTATTGTGCCATAAAGGTTATTCAGTTATGCAAGGTACGACAACATATATTTTATGTATAAAGTATACTCAGTATATATATATATATATATATATATATATATATATATTTTTTTTTTTTTAAATGTAGGTAGATCATTTCAACCTGGTCATTTTAAAAGTAGCTCGTAAGCCGAAAAAGTGTGGACACCACTGGTCTGAGCCAACTGTGCGTCTCTCTCATTGACTTGGCGTGCCTGTAACAGATGCACATGGAATGGCTATAGAAATGCAGTGTAGAAAAACTGTCATCTTTATTTTTGCTATTATTAACACAGCTTAAGTAATGACTTCAACTGTATTTAAAAAAATAAGCAAAACAGGAAGTCCCTGAAAAAAAAAAAACTTTTAAAGTTTCAAAATGGATAGATGAAATACAGCCTACATCAGGAGATATCAAAAATAAATCTAAAATAAGAGTTTGTGTGTGCTGTGATCTTACTTTTTCCAAAGGGTAGCTTAAAAAAGTCTGGTTTGTCCCATACATGCTGGTGTCTCCAACCCATTTGACATTAACATCTTTGCCAGTTCAAAGTACTGCGATAAAAGACACAGAGGGAAGGTAGGAAACTAAGAGAGGAAGAGGGACAATCCATCCATCCATCTACGCCTGTGTTATCCTCAACAGAGAAGACGGAGTCGATACCAGCAAGTACAGGGAACAGGACCATCACAGGGTAAGATGGAGGACCTAAAAGGTGAAATTTAAAAATCTGTGAAAGTACTCCATCAGGATGCAGGGCCCCGCTTTACAGCTCATGATACACTCATCCTCATCATTAAATAGAAAAGAAATCACCCATCCAGGCCCGCCACCATAAATATTTGGGCCCCAGACAACTGGGTATGTGTGGGCCCCTCTGCCTTCCCCCAGGTCCCCACATGCCAAAACCTTCAAATACGTATACAAAATGATCAAAATGTAGTTTATCCAACAGCGACAATGCTGCATTTATGAATACCATACTTGAGGAGTTAAGCCTTCTCGCACATCAAAGTTTGACTGCGAGAAGGAAAGCCAGTGCTAACAGAAGCTCGTAGCGGAATTGAAACAATACATTAATGAGATAGGCCTATGTATTATCTAATGTGTAATGGTACAATTATACCAATGCAATGAACAGGAGTAACATCTGAACATTTTAATATATACTAACGGTTAGCGTTATCTACAGTACATGGTGTACAATCAGTATGGTAACTTGCTGTATCAAACTTCAAAGTTTTCAAAAAATCCGGGTGATCCAGAATCTTTAGTGATACACACAAAACCAACGCATATTCGTCACTGCTTTAAAAGCAACAATAAACACCCAAGCAAATGAATTATCAAACCTACGGAGACGGACTTCTGCTACACCATACACGTCAACATCCATGATAGTGCACAACAATATCGCTGTTGTCTGAGACAGAACAGCGCCTGTGTGTGAGAAAAGGAAGTATTCAATTACAGCGGCGAAGTCAATCCATTATCCACGTACCCTGTACAACAAACATACTACTCAACGTCAAGCTCAAGGACATCGGCATCAGCTCTCCTTTGTCTTTGAGAAGCGTGCCGCTGCCGGCCCCCTTTGACAAGCATGCTTCACACGACATGAGCACGATATCTACTCGTGTGGAGCGTGCGGTTATTAAAACACTCACTTGTATTGTTGTAAGCTGAATGATTTACATGTATTACATTAAATTATTAAAATTATTATTATTTTATTAAATTATTACATGTAACTTGAATAATTGTCCGAATATATATCTACGCGCACAACATCAGCATAAAAAAAATCAAGTGTGAAGGGGCCCCCTTCTGTTGGGGCCCCGGACCAGAGTCCCGTTTGTCCCCCCCTGGCGGCGGGCCTGACCCATCCAATATCTCATTAAAAGAAATCAACAATAACACGTCACAAAGAGTGGCAATGCTTCTGTCGGAACCCTGAATGGGCTGGTTAAAAGAAGATGGTCCTGTGGGTCCACATGAAGTGACACCCCCTGCCGGCTGGCCCAGACTGCATCATCTAAAAGGAGATCTGAATTCAGTCGCGTGGGGTCTTTAAGCGGCTTTAGCTTGGGAATACTGGCGTGGGGGTTAAGGCTTTGACAGAACGACCCGCGACAATGAGCTGCACCTGCAATGGAGCTCGAGTTGAAGGGGTCCAGAAGAATGATGGTAAGCATTACACTCTCTTTTATTTGCAGCGCCAACAGACAGAATGGTTCTTAAAAGTGTTGCAGCTCCAGTGCAACGGGGGTCCAAGGAGCAGCTCTACACCAGACCACCAGCCAGGACGGAAGAAGCAGTGGGCTCAAATCTCACCTCAGCCTCATCAAAAGAAAAGCTGCTTTGCAGCCTTTATTGAAAGAAAGAACAGACACCAATTGCTTACTTTTCAATAATATTAATAAAAAAACGGGCTATTCTCAATTTTTAAAGGGAAGCAAATGCAAACTGATTTAATAATAAGAATAATAAATTTTATTTATATAGTACATTCCCCATGCTCAAAGTGCTTTACAAAATAAACAGGAAATATGGGATACAAAACAATATTCACATAAAATACTAAATAAACATAAGTATAAGAAACACAATGATGAACAAGTAATTAAAAAAAGAACACCAAGTCTGCTATCCCTCAATCAGATCATTCACATTTACTTAATTATTTAAGTCGGCGCGCTAAATTGTTAATATTTACTTAACTCCAAGGCGACATACAGTTGGGTCCTTTTCTTTGTTCCAGGTGCAGCACAGGCAGTTGAATTCACTCACTGAGGGTCGCACCGTATTAGTGGGGGGATATGCGCTCATACAACCTCAGGAATGGAATATCAAAGTGGGACTCTTAAGCACAACATCACAACGTGCGTATTATTAGCTGTTATTTGACTGACCCCTTTATCCGAGGCGAATTTTATAGACACCTTTATAAAACAAAACGTCAGATTTGAAAAATGTTGAACTCGGTCTGCTGTTGGTATTCGCAGATTTTAACAAGTGGATTTTGTCCCCAATACGACAGCGTCGCCTACTTTAAATCGTCCGGTGCCGCACATCACTTGGGAGCCGTTATGGTTAACAAAGAGTAGGCGAGCAGCTCAGGGGGATAAGCGTCCCTTTCTAGGGAGAAGCCCCGGGTTCAAGCCTCCATAATCACCATATAGGATTTACTTCAAATTATTTATTTGCCAGTTTAAATACAGTGCCCTCCATCTTCTGCTGATATTAAAGACTTCGTAGCAGAGGATTAGCTCACCCTGGTAAATGGGCCAATTCAACCCACCCGGTACAATGCCGGCCTGTTCAGTCGTAGTACGGAACCCCTTTATTTAAGGGGTCCGCTGCCCTGTCGCTGGTATAAAGCACGACTGGCCGGCAAAGTGGGGGAGTCGGCTGCGGTAGCTCAACTGGGTAGACCACGGAAACAACCCCCACCAATACATGACATGCATGAGTTCGAGTCTCACCCTGAGAAGAGGGATGTTTAAATCGAAAGTAGTCTCTTTATTTGATGGGGCTGGCGATAATTAAAAAATATATATATATAGGCTATATCGCTAAAGGGGCCGGTAGTGTGACACCGTGAAAAGAGAGCGACTCGAGCCGGCCACGCGGTTCAAACAGATCGATCACCCCGGTCAAAGGGGCAGACCCGAGCCGAAGGAGGCCCGGAGTGCAAGCCCAACCTCCACCCCATAGGACTCACTTCACATAACAGGCAAACTGTCCGTTTATTTGCAGCACCCTGCATTCAGTCAATGATATAAAAAAATTATTGTAACTTCCAGCCGGAGGATTAGCTCACCGAGATAGACGAGCCGATTCAGCTCTCCCACTAAAGAGCGGAGGTGAAGGGTTCGAACACCGTATTCTCCAGCCGTGATAAGGGGCCAAACCATTTATTTAAGGGGTCCGCAGACCTGTCGCTAACATTAAATGCGTCTGGTCGGCTAGCTAAACACTCAGCCGCGGTAGCTCAACAGGGTGGACCACTCATGCAGTGTGGCAAAGTGCGGGTTCGCGTCTACCCCTTCTCCCAATCATAGGGAAATAGAAAGGGGCCTCTTTATTTGCTGTGACCACCGAAGAATTAACGGTATAAATGATTTATATGCCATTCTTCAAAAGGGGACCCTCTCGGTGGCACAGCGAAACAAGAGAACGAATGTGTCAGCCAAGACCGACTCGGCCCTGCGATCGAGACCAACCCACGAGCAAAAGGGGCGCACCGAGTCGCAGAGACCCCAGAAGAGTGACTATCAACACGACTCTTTCTTTTATTTGAAGTGTCAACATAAAGATCAGTTGTTACAAGCACTGAGGTTCGACGGTGAAACGGGCTTAAAAAGTAGCTCTGCAGGATAAGCACTCCCCAGACAGGATGGAACAGGCGGTGGGTTCGAATCCTCCTCTTGCCATCATCAGAAGAAAATATGACCTGAATGGGAAGGGAAAACAGAAACCAACACTTACTTGTAATAATCGTAATGAACAAACTTAGCATTATGTATTTTTAAATTGAGGTAAATACTAAGAACTACAAAAACATTAATTATAATAGTACATTTTAATCATACAGTGCCTTTCCCATGCTCAAAGAGCGTTACAGGATTTCTGAAAAAGCAACAAAGAATATACAGTATTGGATACAAAATTGTATCATAAAACACTAAATAAAGATATATACTGGAAAACAAGCTATTAGCTAAACAAACGCGCTTGATGGACTGAGTGTCCTCTGGTTTGTCAAATGTCTTCTTCTTAACTTCTATATGATTTAATTAACAAAACAGAAGACCCAGCTCACTACTTCTCAATCAGCTCCTCCTCATTTAGTTACTTATTTCAATATGTTTTTGTAAAACGAATATCAGCAGCAGTACGACTCAAACATTTTTTCAAATCCTACTGTTTCCCCTCTTTGTCGCCTTTTTTACTTCGCTTAACAGCAAGTTGGCGGTGGAGGCAGTCATCGTTTTACTGACAGCCAAAAGAGGTGGGAACAGAAACGCCCATTAGTCCAATATCCAATAGAATTTAGGAGCGGACAGAAAAAGAACGCCTTTGACTTGAATTTCCAATAGGCTTACATCTTGCCTTAAGAAGGGGCATGAGTTGCCTCGAAAGCTTGCATATCGTAATCTTTTTAGTTAGCCAATAAAAGGTGTCATTTTGCTTGGCTTTTCTCTGAATTCATAATGGCTAACATGGTACAACACCCTAGTACAATAGGCTTCGAAGATGGACGTGCAGCAACGCCCCTTTCTTCTCCAACATCCAATTCAACTTTGAAACAGAAACGCCCCCTGCTAAAATAATACATAGAGGGGGAACAACTTGAGCCAAAATCGGAGAGGGCGTTAGAGCATTATGTGTATTTTACTGTTACGTTTTCCGGCCCACTGGCACGCATGTACAGGACGATGTCACGGGGACAGTTCCTCGCCTTACATTACAGGTTACTAAGTTGCCCTCACACACTCCGTAGCACGCCGGGCTGAGGTCCAGTATACACCCCTAATGGCGCAGAACACTCATTACAATAGACTGGAGCCATTACGCAAGTGCAGTTGTAACACAGTTTTTTTCTTCTTTTGAATTTAAACAGCATTACACCACAGTATGTGTTTTTTGTGTTTGCAAGTGTTGCGTGCTAGTGTTGTATGGCAGTTAATTTAATTGTAATTTTTACCATATCTCTTTCTTTTTGCCCCTAAGGGGTCACTTTTCCTATTTAAAAATAATAGCATATGCAAATTTCACATCGCATTTTGACAATTTCTTAATATTCTGGCGTCTTTCTTTTTTATAGGCCAAACAAAAGTGCTTTTAAGTGACCAAATGAAGATGAAGGTAATAATGAGGACACTTCAATTAAAACTCCATCTGAAGGACAGTTAATTTGCAGTTCTTGCCATTCCTCATTTGCTAATTCTACAAACTTAAGAAGACATGAAGTACATTGTCATTCCAACTGAAATGTACCCATATTTTCCATTGATGTAGCAAATGCTATCTTTTTCACTTCAAAACTAAACAAAGGTTTCAGGGATCCAATTCAAGTATCCAAAATCATCAGCTTCACAGATAATTGGCTCTGAAGTTGCAGACTGCAGAGATTTCATGGTCCTAGCAATGTCAAGTGTGCAACCTGGTGTTGAGTGTGAGCACTGGCGTAGAGTCCCCTTTGCAGATGCTTATGTTTGCCCAAAGGCACATGTTGAGGCCATACAGACTGTGCTGGAGGAAAGGCAAATTTTTATGCCCAGAAGAAATGAGCATATTGAGTTAAATA
The DNA here is from genome assembly GCA_026402145.1 of Polypterus bichir lapradei. Taxonomy (NCBI): domain Eukaryota; kingdom Metazoa; phylum Chordata; class Cladistia; order Polypteriformes; family Polypteridae; genus Polypterus; species Polypterus bichir. The sequence goes on along the minus strand of JANRMT010062856.1, from coordinate 25,381,236 downwards.
ATGCAGCATCCAGGGAAGAAGCATGTGCAGTGTATTCTGTTTTCTACGAGAAGTATGTTGACTACTCAGTATTTACAGGAAAAAGGGAAGCCAGGAGTTATTTGGTGCAGACGATGGTCACATTTGACATGAAAACAGGGAAGTTGTGGTGTCTTTGTAAATGTTCAAAACAGCTGCATCGCCGCCCTCAAATTTTTTGTCAATGTGGTGGCTTTTCCTGGCCCCTCAATCCTTGACTACCCTACTCATATCCTTCTTCAATATATGGATACCCCTTCTGTCCAAATGTAAGCCATCACAGCGGGACAGGCACTCTCTTTTCAATCCTTGACTACCCTACTCATATCCTTCTTCAATATATGGATACCCCTTCTGTCCAAATGTAAGCCATCACAGCGGGACAGAAAGAGTCCCAATGTCCCATAAACCTATACCTGTCTATCCTACTCCAAGGTTTTACTAGGATGGCTGGGCAGCACAGGAAGACCTTCAGAGAGGTCCACCTTGTCAATTCTACATTTAACTGCAGAACAGATAACCTACCTTCATTTATGTTATTTGTTCCAACATTGACAATGACATCTAGATCCATCTCCACTCTGGCCAAGAGCCTATCCACCCTTTCAGGGAATTCTCCTAGCTGTGGACCCCCAGAACAAACCTGCATTATAATACATTTACACACTAAGCCCACCACATACCTGTCTACCACCTCCGAGTTTTCAGAGTCACTGCTCATATGTCTGATTGTGACCCACCTAGCTCTACCTCAAATCAAGAAGGTCTGACTCATTCCAGCCAGCCTAAAAAAACTCCAACATCAAAAAGAACTTGCATCATGATGGCCTCCTAATCCAAATTTGTATTAGCTCCCTTTTTAATTGAAAAATAAATCCTGATTTAAATTAAGTATTGCAGTTACTTAACACCTGTAATATTACAAAAGGGGAAAGCAGAGTCACACAGAACTCTACCAAAGCAAAACAAGGACATTTCAAGTAACAAAAACCTCACAAAAGGAGTGCAACTCAGCCATATATAGTATATTATCTTTATATGTGCCATGCACTCAGGAATTCAACTTATAATCTTTCATGGATGAAACTTTCCTTGCTTAAAACTGTCCAAAATGTACCCAGGGCAAGATCCAACCCTTGAGCATTGTCATCTAGCACCAGCATCGTCAGGACATTTGTTTAGAGAATGTGTCAAATTAACATTGGGACCAAAACTGTGAATGTTTATCAGACAGCATTGGGGCCACAGTCCTTCCTAACCCATCATCGGCTGTATTTGGAGGGCTTACAGCGGAGGGGACAAATGGATCATAACAGCCTATACCACACATGTAGAATTATCTTGCTTAACTGGAGACACCCAACCCACCTTGTATAATTGAGAAACTGATGTTGTTTATTATTGGATATTGAAAAAAAATTCAGATTCTTGCCTAGAGCACCTGTCCAAAACGTTTTTTAAAAATGGCAGGATTTCATTTAAAAATCTTAGAATAAACATACATATTGTGTAGGGGAAAATATGTTTTTTTCCTCACTACTGGGCTATCCTCTCTTTCTCTTGGGTGGGGGCTGAATTTTTCTTCTTGTTTTGTTACGTTTTGTTTCATCTTTGTCTTCTTTTATTTTTAAAAATTTCTGTTTTTCTGGATTAATTTTGAAATTATTTGGTGTAAAAATTCTATCTGTTTGATTGTATACCGTTATGTTTTTTTTTTAAATAAAATCAATTAATAAAAAAATAGTATAACAAATATATCATTCATGCACCCTAATTCCTCCTCAATAATGAAACATGCCCATTCTTATTAGTCCTTAGGACGATGGTTATTTTCTTGCTGTCCTGAAGTCTCTAACCGCTTGCTCCCTTCCGCTCCCCCAACATGCTGCAAACTTTGAACCAAATTCCCTTTTCATGATACAGACGTAAAAAATAACAGCAAAAAGTTTTTAGATGAGCTTTAGTCTGGGGAAAAGAAACAGTGCGAATGGCTTCTGTAATACCTCTTTATTGTTTCGGTTTTGTCTTGTGTCCGGTTCAATTGCAAATATTACGTATTATGGTGTTTTAAGTTCAGAAGAAGACGAACAAGGAAAAACGTTACGTGTTAACAACGGCAACTGCCCTTGCGTATTAATACCTCCAGGCTAATGTAATGAGCGTCGTGTGCCATTAGGGGGTCTATACTGCACCTCATCCCGGAGTGCTATGGTGCGCGTGAAGGCACCTCGGTGACCTGTAATGCAAGGCGAGACATTGGTCCGCAACACCGACACACTGGCCTGTGAGCGCGCGCTGGTGTCCCGTGACAGTCTCGTGCGCGCGTTCGTACCACTGTCTCAGAAAACCTGCAGTACAGTACAATTAATGTTCTATCTGCTGCTGCAAAATCACGTAAATCGCATCTTATTCGCTCTGGTACAAGTCAACAAAGGCTCTATAACTTGAAATACGGGCTGTAAAACTGAATTTTATTTTAATAACGGTTGATCATGAACGTGCGGCATTATAAACATTGTTTCCCATCCATGAAACCCATTCAAATAAACCAATCACTTAAACATATTAACATTCCATACAGTCCCGTTATTTAAAGCTCCTAACGTGGCGAAGCAACTTGAACAGAAACAAGTCCTGGACATCTCGAAGGAGGCAGATTTCCGAGGATCTTGACTCGAACACACCGTGTGATCCGAGTGGAGTCTGCATGTTCTCCCGTAACTTCGTAGTATGCCTCACAAATCTAAAGACGAGCGGCCAGCTCAAAACGGGAGGTGTCGCATGTACTTTGGATTCCTACCTTGAGACAATAAATGAACTACAGTTTTCACGTCAGTAAGTGACCTCGATATCTGTCCTCGTATGTCAAATTGGGAAGTGTGGGTAGAAACCAACCTTCAACTGTCTCGTACAGTAGAGTAGAGTTTACTGGAATCTGGAAAAATCACTTCAAAAACACAACTTGTGATCTACTGACACATACCTGTCTTCTGGAGAGCGTCATCACGATTATAACTCAACATTGAAGACCTCTACTTCGGCTTCGATACCAAAAGGAAGCCTTCCTTAGTAACACAATGAATACGCTGATACCTCACTTCAAAACTAAACGACATGCCTGCCATGCGCATCGCACACGTCCAAGTAACTGAAACAATACGTGCCAGTCAGAAGACTCGACATTTATCCACTTGTCCCAGTTTTACATTTTTATGCTTAGTTTCAGCTCTGCGTGGGCTGTCACCTGATCTTCCGTGCTGACGGCTCTTCGGGTAAGCCGCTTCTTTTAGCTTCAACAACCACAGTAGCACGGGCGATGATGCAGAATTCCATCTGACTAACTTACTGTAATAATAAAAATAATAACAACAATTACCTGTTTCACGTTGCTGACGGGAATCGAATTCTTCTTGCTTCTGGATTAGGTTTAAAAATTAGAAAAGTTAGCAGGTCCCGGTCGCCTCTCCTCAACTAAACTTAACTATCGTATAAAGCCACTAACGTTCATAGCAAAAACATTAAATAACTCCTAGCGTTTTCGTCTGACTGGTCAGTGTGAGGGCCCGAAGGCGCCGCCCCTAGCACAGGTGAGCCCGTTTTCCACTAAATTTCAACTGCACCCAATGAGCGAAGAGGGTGCGGGACTACACCACCCAGTACTAGAACCCGATAGGCTGCTAAGACTATCCAATAGAATTTAGAGGAGGATGATAAGGCAAGCCAATCAATCTGCCGCTGGTCTTGTCAACGCCATAGACATATACAGTATAGATAGACACCGCATGCACTGTGTTGGCCAGTCGACACGATACGTCAGCGCGTTCGCCCTATCGCGAGTGGCAAAAGTGCCATTTAAACTAATACAGATAGACGTGGAAACCTGGTTTTCTGATGAAAAAACAATAACGTTTAAAACAGTATCGTTTACATACAACAGATTTTGGCGAATCGTTTACATGCAATTATGTATATCCATTTATACACTAATAATGGCAATTATTAAAAAAATAATAATTATTATTTTTATTATTATTATTATTAAATAATTTCTCCCATATAAGTAACATTTCTCGGATTGCCTTCTTCAATCTCCGAAACATTTCTAGACTTCGTCCTGTTCTTACGCAACATAGTGCTGAAGTATTGGTTAATGCCCTAGTCACCTCACGTATAGATTACTGTAATGCAATTCTATCTGGCATCCCACAAAAACGTATCCATCGCTTACAACTTATTCAAAATTCTGCTGCCAGGATAATAACCTGCTGTTCTAAATCCACTGAACATATTACACCTATTCTCTCTCAACTTCACTGGCTCCCTGTTAACTACAAAATACAATACAAAATACCGCTCTTAACATTTAAAGCTCTCCACAACCTCACTGATCTCCTACAGACTGACACTCGTCTCGCTCACTCAGATCCTCATCTGCAGCTGTACTTTCTGTACCACACATCAAACTCGGTGCTATAGGAGCTCGAGCGTCTCTCCTAGTGCTCCTCAACTCGGGAATTCTCTTCCCTCTCATATACGTCAGCTCGATTCAATAACACATTTTAAAACTGCCTTCAAAACTTACTTTTCAAACTGGCATACCAATTGTGAATTTTGCACTGTTACTGCCAGTTATCTTTGTTTGTTTGCTAATTATTGCTTTTAGATTATCATTCTCTTGTTTTAATTTTACTAAGGTTGTTTAATTTTATTGAAAGGTGACCTTGAGTGCTAAGATTATAAAACGGGATTTTCTAATGGCCAGATATAACCAAAACAATTGTTCAGCCTTATCTATGAAATGTAATCCCAATCTGGTTTGGAGCGTACAGTGGTTTGTACAATCCCAAGCAGCACATGCGTGAGGCATCTTTATCCATTATTTCACTCCACAGCAGTGCCACTCGCAATATGGCGACGACGTTGACGTACGATGAGGCTGGGCATGCGGCGTCCAGTAATTCTATGTCTGTGGTCAACGCTATACACATATGGGAAGCCTTTTCAGAAGTTAATCGTCTTTCTTAATATCAAAATTCAAATTGCTGTTATGTTTTTGAAATTTGATAACTGCAATATATCGGCGTTTTGAAAGTTGATATTTGGTTTCCTAATTCTGATATCAGTATTTTAAAATGTGACATCCAGGCTCACAAGACAGCACTTCGGCGCACTGGTGACTCACTGTAAGGAATTTGCCTGTTCTTCCCGTGCCTGCATGTGTTTGCTCTGGGTGATCCGGTTTCCTTCCAGTATCCAAAGACACGCAGGTTAGGTGAACTGGCGACGCTAAGTTAGTCCCAGTGTGTGTTTGACGCCTGTGTGTGTTAGCCATAAGATCACAGCAATCCATGTTGTATGTCTGTGGTTAATAAACAACGTCAGCCTGCATCTGACCTGATCACTGCAGCCTGTGAAAAATTCCTTCACTTTTTCCGCGATAATATTATCCATCCATCCTTTGATTTTCTGCAGCGAAGCTGGTATGGATCACTCACAGGTGGTTTAGTGGTAGTGTTGCTGCTTTGCAGTAAGAAGATTGTGGGTTCGCTTCCCGGTTCCTCCCTGGGTGGATATCGATCTGAGTACTAAGAAAAGCGCTATATAAATGTAATGAATTATTATTGGGACTGCAATCTAAGCAACGACGCCCAGACTTCTCTTTTCCCTGCCACCTGCTCCAAGTCCCCCAGAGGGAGACCGACTAATTTCCACCCAGCCTTGGTCTTCCCCTAGGCCCCCTCCCATTTGGACAAGCTTGAAATATCTCCCCAGGCTGGCGTTCAGAAGGCATCCTATCAGATGTTTAAACCACCTCGTCTGCGCTCCTCACCCCTTCTCGAAGGCTGAGCCTAGACACCTTTAAACTCATTTTCTCAGCTCGTATCTACCATCTAGTGTTTCGGTCAATACACACAGCTCATGGCCATAGGTGACGGTAGGAACTTTGATCGATCGGTAAAATCAACAGCTGTGGCATCCGTGGGTGAGTAACTGTGGTCTGTCAGAGAGATCAAACCAATAAAGAAATTATGTTTTGGAGTTGTATAAAGCGCTCATACTGGACAAATATTTGGAGGTTTTATTTTCAGAATTGTGATATACTTAGAAACGAAATTAACATGCTGCCAGTCCTCTATAACCTGCTGAAATTACATGCTAAATGGAACCCCAAGTTAATAAAAAAAAAACCAATACATTATAATGAAATCCCGTAATAATTCCTCTTTCTTCATGTTAAAGCATTAGATATGCTTACCTGAAAATAACAGAACATGGATTCCTCTGCGGTGCTGTTGAGAATAAATACCCTCTATTGCTCACTGTCTGTTTAGACTGGTGTATGACAATAAATAACCACTTAATGCCAGGTGTGTCCCAACCGATCTCACCATTCCTCACGTCAGTCCCTTCTCATGTCTTATAAAACCCTGGTCCTACCCCAACCAACATAACTAGCCAGTCAAACCTCTTCAAGAGAAAACCCAGTAAAGCTCTTTAAGAGAAAATCAGCACATGGAAATGCAAACAGCAGAGGCTACGATTGGCTTGAAATGAGTTGTGCCAAAGGTTCAACACAGCCTTAATGTTTAAAAAGACTGGAAAAATGGTTAAAAGCTGTAAGAAAAGTGTTTATTTTTTAATTCCATATGTGACCACGAGAGGGCAGCATTTACACATATCCAGTGTTGGTTTTTATTTGCATATTGACTTTCAATTTTCTTAAACTATTTGTATAAATATGTTTGGATTTAGATAAAAATATTATTGTAGATGTCAGTGCAGATGTGGATGACCACTGTGTGCTGGATGGTCACTGCCTGCAGGTTTTGACTCGATGTCCAGTGTGATGTAGTAGAAATTGGAGACCCGAGCTGAAACCCTGAGCTCCATCCAGTGGAGTGACTCCTGCTCCAATACACAGTGACACTCTGATGCAATTATCTGAATGTTAACTTTGGTTTTCTTTACAGAGGTTTATAAGCCAACACTGGGTTCCTTCTTTGCTCAAACTCAACTTGCTGTCACCTTATTGCTCTGCCACAAGAATGCGGGTTAAGTTTCAATGTCAGCCTTGCAGTTTGACCCCGAGAGAATCACACTTGCCTGAGAAACTAAAATGTGAGTTTCCATTAGTAACTGTAGTTGGTATTGTCAACACAAAAGGCACTATATAATGCAGAATGTCTTTCAATTTAATGTATTATTATTCTCCATTAACTCTGCAGTATTTTCGCAATATTTCTTGCTCTTTTTAATATAATCAGTTTATAAATCTCATCTCACTGATAAGTCAGACATCACCACTTGATCGACAAATGACACAGGATCAAATCCTCGTTGTTTCTTCGTATTCCCTCCACTGATTTGAATGACAAAGTGTTTAAATTCTCCATTCTGGACGAGATGCTCCTTTTCTGATAACACATATGATTGATGCGTTGTGATGGCTGTTTAACACTCAGTAGAGTGAACGAAGATCAGCTAATCTGAGAACTTCAGAAATCCACCACTTAGAGCAGACCTGGTGTCCTCTGGTGGCCTTAGAGTTTTACTTTAAGTCGGTTTATTGTATTGACTCATGTCTCCACCCCTCCATCAATTTCCTAACCTGCTTATCTCTTTATAAATTTTTATTTATTTTAGTTTGCTTTTTACCTATCCATCCATTTTCTGGACCTTCTTTTTCCATTTCAGATTTTCAAGATATTGCAGTCTCTACCAGTAGGCTGAGGGCAAGAAAATATAAACCAAGGATGGCAACCAATCACGAGGTGTCATCACTCACTAGTCAGGGGTCAGGTTGGAGTGGAAGATCTTTGAGAAGAAGCTGAAGAGAACTTGGATATGGACATGAGGAGAACATGCAAAGAGCACGCAGGCAGTGGCTGAGGTGCCAGTGAGTGGAGATCTGAGACAACAGTACATTTAAGAAAAAATTTGTTTGGGTTTTGAGTTCATATAGGAAAATTAACTTTCAGCCTCCCTTTAAACCTACAGTATCGATTACCACAAGTCACAACATCTGAGGACACTATCCTAATGATGAGCTAACAAAATGTCGGCAGCAGTAACAAACTAAATGGTAGCCAAAATAAGAGAAGAAAAGCTATACAATGCAAAAGGTAGCTGGATATTCAAAAAATGAATATCAGTAATTCTCTGACACAAAAAACAGACAAGTTTGAGATCAGGCAAAATGGTGACAATACAAGCATAAAAATGATGTAATTTGAAGCTCATCCATTGATGGACTGAAGATACCCTGTACCGAGGAAAGTGCCTGAAATTGCCCTGAGATAATAAAGATGATCATCAAAGAACCCATTAAAATATTTATAAGACAATCATCCTATCTTATAAGCTTCCTTCAGCTGTTTTCAAATCTCTATATATAATCTTCATTTGGATCTTGATCTTTGTTTGTCCGCGAATGAATTAGAAGAAGAAGCACTAGATGGCAGTAGAGAGACAGCTAAAACATAGGCATTGCATTAAGAATCTCCTCCAGGCTTATACTACTGAAGACTGTAGTACGCCAGTCACACCTCAAAACACAGACATTCAAACTAAACAAACTGTTGTGCTTTAAATTAACTAAAGAGATCTTTATTTAGATCTTGATCTTTGTTTGTCCGCGAATTCCACGCATGCGTAGACCACCTTCCAGTTTAGTACATTGTTGTTACTCACGGATGTCAACAATGTGCCGGAATAATGAAAGGGGTGGTGGACAGTGTTACGCTGGTTAGCTCCTGAGGCCTGGTTAGAGAATGAGATTGCCGAAGATAAAAGGTACGTGCCTATGTAGCCTATGAATGAAAGAAAGACAGTGGGTAAAATGAATGACAACATAACAGCATGTTCCGGAAATTATTATTGTTACGTTGTAGCCGGCGAGTGCTGCGCGTCTCACAGTTGTACCATGGCTTGCTCACATGTCAGTGAAGTGATCCCTGTTTATGCTTTAAAGAGCCTGGATACCTATGTGTCCCTCTTTTATATAACCATTGCTCCGTGTATATTGCCTTACTCTTTTGCTTGCCACAAAGCAACCTGCGAGATTGGAGAAAGGTTGAGAAGAGACCGTGAGAGGAAACGACAGCGTCGTGAAAACGAGACGGACTGTGAACGGACAGAAGCAGAAATGCTCCTACACCACCACATAATTACGATTTGGACAGCAAGTAGGCCGTTCCTATCGAATCAATGTCCAAGGGTTTTCTTTTGTAATTTTGTTTCCCTTATAAAAAATCATAATGCTGTGCGATGAAGGGCCCAGTTCACAACTGGCAGCCGCATTTAAACAGGGAGCCCTTCACAGACAACTTTAACACACGCAACGTAGTTGGGCGCACATGGCTAGTGGGGAATAAAAATCATATTTGCCTAAAATGTATTTTCAGAACACATTAATATTTATTATCCATCCATCCATTATCTAACCAGCTATATCCTAACTACAGGGTCACAGGGTTCTGCTGGAGCCAATCCCAGCCAACACAGGATGCAAGGCAGGAAACAAACCCCAGGCAGGGTGCCAGCCCACCACAGGGTGCACACACACACACCAAGCACACACTAGGGACAATTTAGAATCGCCAATGCACCTATGCACCTAACCTGCATGTCTTTGGACTGTGGGAGGAAACCCACTCAGACACAGGGAGAACATGCAAACTCCACGCAGGGAGGACCCGGGAAGTGAACCCAGGTCTCCTAATTGTGAGGAAGCAGTGCTATCACTGCACCACCGTGCCACCCCTAATATTTATTAATGATCATTTAGATTTTATCATTATTTGATTGATTGTCATCATGTAACAATTTTGTTTATGATGGTTACCATCACTGCGGTGGGCTGTCGCCCTGCCCGGGGTTTGTTTCATGCCTTGCTCCCTGTGTTGGCTGGAATTGGCTCCAGCAGACCCCTGTGACCCTGTAGTTAGGATATAGCAGGTTGGATAATGGATGGATGGATGGTTACCATCATTTAGAGTGTTTGCTCCTTTGGGCACCACAATTTTGGAACTTTTGATGGCTATGCTGCTATGTGGCTGTTAAGCCCATGATGCGTGTCATTGAGACACATTAAACATCAACAGGCTGGTATAAAATAGAGACACAACACTCTACTTGCTAGCCATGATTTGAATAAACTCTGAAAACATATCCCTTGCTTTATGCGCTTCTAATCTTGTTCTGGTTTTGAAGCTTTTCCCTTTCTGTCTCCAAACTTGCTTAACGCTCTTGTTTTTGGCACTCGGCTTCTTAGTCAGTGTTGTTTGGTAATGACCCTTCCTTTGGTGTTTTGACCTTGATTCAATTTCTGGTCCAAAATATTTATTCTGCTTGTGCTGCTCAGCACCTTGAAACTACACTCAGCCAGAGAACACTGCAGGGCCAATTACTCCATGCCTCAGCTAGAAACAGGCTGGCAGCACATAGCATGAAGACAATTCCAAAAACTTTAAAAAGCAAGATTTTTCTACATAAGTATTTACATTGAACCTATGATAAACAGATGCCCAGGAAGACAGCTTAGGAATGTAAGAAACATTTTAATGATAAGCTTATTACATATTTTATAAAACATCTGGTGGGGCTGAGCAGCGAGTGGAAACATGAAAGTGGCGTCTCACACATGCACATAGATACATATTTATGTAAAAGCACAGAAAAGAATAGCCGAAAATTAACCAAATATATCAGTAAAGCCAACATCTGACAAGAAGAAGTAACCAACAGCACGAAGTGTGGTAAAAGTTTAAAGCCAACACTCTCCTAGTGATTCAGGTGAATGCAGAAAGCACAGAAACAACTGTAGAAAGGGATAAAGATGAATTCGGTGCTGAACGTAAGTTGCATCTGCTCTTGGCCCGTTGAGGGTGCGTTTATATGCTGTGTGTTCTGAAGCACGTATAGTTCAGGTTTTCTGGCTGATAGTGCAGACAGCTTCACCACATCTGAATCCTCATATATGATATAATCTACTCTTGCATTTTGCTTTGTACTTGTACTATTATTATTGCACCACTGTATTGTATTTCCGAGGTGGCAGTGATAGATAGGCCATCCAGATCTGTGAAGAGGATTACTGTTCTGTGTATTGTATCGTATTGACCCCATTTTCTGGCACAAATTGCATGTCCAAAGGGGTCTCTCACTGAATTACTTTTCCAAAGATTTCTCCCATTTTTTTCCCCTAAAAGGGTTTTTTTTAGGAATTTTCCTTGTCTTCTTAGGGAGTCAAGGCTGGAGTGTTGTCAAAAAACGGGGCCTGTTAAAGCCCATTGTGCACTCCTTTAATGATTTTGGGCTGTACAAAAAAATAAATTATTATTACTTTTCAAAAGACGTAAGACTTATATTTTCTTATTACAATATGGCACTTTACACGCCCTCTTACCTTTCCAGTGGTTGTGTTGGTGATTTTATTCACTCACAATGTAACGTGAAGGACCTCACAGTGCTTTACAGTCTTAGCTGCCTGCTGTTGTGTCCATGTGTGTCCTGGTCAGTAATAATGGTTTCTCCGGTTGAAACTTTAGTATCAATGTACTGATCACCCACAGGCAGTTTGTGCGTCTGTGTTTCTAGCTTGCAGAGCTTTTTGGTGCGTGTGTAGATTACCTTGCGTTAATGTTTCAAGTATTGCTTTTCAGAATTTCTGGCCTTTTTTTTTGAACCATAGCTTGTTGAATAAGCAGATGCGGAACCCACACATATGAAGGCCGACTGGTTTTCTGTGAGTATGTATGTAAGGGCCAAATCCGTTGATTGAATGTCCTTGGTGGTCCCTCAGCAGCAGACAAGAAAAAACACTGAAGACAAATCTACTGCAATATCTCACACTTACTCCACTCACATGAAGACTGACCTTCCGTAATGGGAATAATCCTAATGTTGTCTGAAATTGGAAAAAATGAAACTCTTTCTGAGGAAAGGTTGGAGAATGTTTTAGAAAATTTCCGTAATTCATTATTGTTATTGTAGAGTGTCCTCTAATTATTAATCAGGATGTAAAATAGAAAACTACATGTGTGTTATCTGCTTCAGGTGACATACTCATGACTGCACAGCAGTGGATGCCGAGCCTTGGGAGCCAGGTGATGTGTGAGGGGTGAGGTTCTGCCAAATCAATGTGAGTGCAACTGCAGTTTTAACTTTGTATATTAAGAAGAAGCTAGCTCATTAACACTTGAATTTCTACAAAGGTACAAAAAGAATAGGATTTTCATATCAATATGTTTGCTCTTTGAAGAGCTTCCAAAACAATTCATTTTTCTTACTTTCTTGCTCTTTGTTTGGTTCAGCATATTCTGGGTTAAGCTATTCTGATAGAACTAGAACTTTCTTCTGAAAAGACTTGTTCATCATGGCATGTTCATTTACAAGAAATCTAATTTCTCAGAGAAATTAAAATGACAAACTCTTTAAGTAAAAATACTTTGCCTGGAATTTGACAATCAGAGACAACAATTATTTGTATTGATTTGATTTCATATTTATGTGAGTTTTACACCTAGGTGTCTGCTGGGAATCGGACCAGAAAAAAGTTCCAAAGCCCACCATGGGAAGCTTTTCAGCAAGAAATATAAGAAGAGTGGTCCAAAAAATGTCTGTAGCCCTTAATGCATGTGGGGGCTGTCTTCTCACATAACAAAGATTTTGATTGCAGTGCAATGTACAAATGGTAAGCTTTGTTTCAGGAGAGCAAAGAAGAGCAAAAGCAAAGACCCTTATTGTCAACTCTCAAACTTTATTTCACTTAAAATAGTGTGAGGGAATGCCATTTCTCTGAAGACTGCCATTGTTGTCCAGGTGGAAAAGTTAAATTTACTAACTTGCCGGTATTTAGTGTATTCTTTCCCCTTCATGCTTGCTAGCTGATTTTTTTTTTTTTTTTTTGCATTCTTACTGTTTTCTGATTTTCTACAAAAGACAGAGAAAAAAATGTAGCTCGACCTAAGCTTGATTTGTTGAAATCACTGATGTGTGCACACGCACACAAACGTTTCAAAAGTCCTTAGCCCCATTTCTCAGGGTCGCAGCAATTTAGCAATCTCTGGGATTGTAGGGTGCTGGGCAGGGGACCCCCTGGAATAGGTGCCAACTCATCACAGGACACACTCAAACAGAGAGAACACTTGGTCACACACACAGCCAGTTTCACATCTAAAAGTCACCTAACATCCATGTCTTTGGTTTATGGAAGGAAACTCATGCAAGAACAAGGAGAACCTGGAAACTCCACCCAGACCGCATTTTAGCCATCAACTCTGGAGCTGAGAATCATGAGTGATAAGCAATACACTACACTACTGACCGACGGCACTGCTCCCCCCAGGGACCTGCTGAACCAGAACCACAAGCAGGCCCGCCGCCAGAAATATTTGGGCCCCAGACGACTGGGTACGTGTGGGCCCCTCTGCCTTCCCCCGGGTCCCCACATGCCAAAACCTTCAAATATGTATACAAAAAAAATCAAGCGTGAAGGGGCCCCCTTCCGTTATGGCCCCGGACCAGAGTCCCGTTTGTCCCCCCCTGGCGGCGGGCCTGCCACAAGTACTGAGAATTGTTCTGATTCCATTACTTTTGCACATACAAAGTCCTATGAAAAGTGTTGCCTGCATATCTTTATATTAAGACATCTAGGCTGGTTGCTAAATCTGCATTATGGAACACTAAATTGGCATTTCACAGAATGTTTGAAAACAGTAAGAACGTTAAAAGCACAAAAGGGAAAAGGTGACACACAAACCACACAACAGGAACATCACTGGAGTTCAGTGCATGGCAAAGAAGACTAAAGCAACCTGCAGATCCAAAGTAATGGAGTCACAGAGCAGTGAAAGAAGGTCAGCTTTAATAGTGTTTTCCTTGTGAGTGCAATCAAAAACTTGTTATCCGCAAGTCTACTGAGTCACCTCTGAAGAAAGAAGATCTTTCTGCATTCTGTGGCATAACATTGTTCTTGATATTAAGGACAATCCTGTTATGTGTTGTTGCATCATTTCTTCCCAGTTCTATTCATGTTCTACCGATTTTAAATAAATCATTTTAAAAATGTGCTGGTTTCTTGCACAATTACCACCACATTGTCCAATCATGTTTTTGTTTTCTGAATAATTTTCTAGAAACTACATCTGTAAACACACATTAATACGAGGCTGGACTGAATTTGGGTTGAAATGTGCTGGTGGACATTGCTGAAGGTGTTTGACTCCAAACCCGAGGGGGTTTCCAGTTCATCCTGATTTCTTAGTTAGACACTTCGGACGAGCAGCACATTTGCAATTCCCATGACTTAAGCGCTGCACTTCGTGTTTTCAGTTGCACTTTGTTAATAAACCACGAAGTGGGCAGCTCACCGTTTAACGTGACTCCTTGACACATGTGAGTGCTTGTTACTTCTATTAGTGAATTATCTGAAAAGAAACAAAGAGAACAAAGTCATGGGATCAGAACCACTCATCATTTGGAGGTAAAACATCCACGAGACAAAGAGTGACGTGACGTGACGCAGCCAAATTGGGAAGGGTGTAGCTGCAGCTTGCAATACCTATGACATAGATCAGGTAATGCCCACAACGTCAGTCACAAAATGCCCTTTGACTCAGATAACCCTCCTACAACTCTAATCTTAACTAACTTATCTAATGCGATGGGTGTTTCGTGATGTTGGGGCATTACATAACTGACCTCAAAAGGTACTGTGTGCTGCAATTACACTCTGTTGATCAGAATGATGACACATTTTCTCTGGAAACTTTTGTAGTGTAAGAGCGCCATCAAGCGACCTCTGTGGCACATGCAGACAAACGCATAGGCGCTGGAGAGCAAAGCCTCTGCTGCTATTCATTGGACAAACGTCTGCCCTTTGAAACAAAGAAGCTGTCCTTGAAAGGGAAAACCTTCTGCGCACTTGAGGTGCAGGTTGTGCGGCAGCAGTTTAGGCGTTGCAGGGGAAATCTTGGGGTGCAACATCAAAACAGGAGAATTGTGACTAAGTGGAACAGTTAAGTACATGAATGACTTTATGTGTCCTCTGTAACAAGCTGCCTTATTGTCGGTCCTGGGAATAATTTACGTTGGTGAAGTTTTCAAAGCACGTGTAATCTGACAGCATGTAATTGTTAATACTTTACTCATTTTACTGCGATTGTGCTTAGCAGTCAAGGGCAGCGGGTTTATAAATGAAAATCTTTTATATTGACGGAATAACTTAATAAAAATGCACTTCTCTTGGAAGACCCCTATTGTCCTGCTGTCCTCGGGTTCAATGTTGAGCTTGTAAAGCAGCAGTCCAAAAAAAAAAATCATAGAAAGAAAACAATTGGTCATTTCTGAGGTACGACATGTCCTGATAATATGAGGATGTGTATTGTATCATAATATAGAGTAGTGTGTTAAGCAGGTTGAGTTGCACACCCCAATAATTAGATATTAGACCTGTACTTTAATAGTCTTTTATTAGCAGTGTGGCATGCGGCTGGGGGTGGAGCCCAGCCGGGACGCCCAGGAGGACCGGAGGAGGGCTTGTGCCTCCTCCAGACCACGAGGGGGCAACCGCCCTGGTTGTGTTGGGGAACATGGGTAGAGGGCTTGGAAGCCCAACCCTGTAGAGGCCCGTGGCCACCGCCAGGCGGCGCCCCAGTGCCGGAAGAACCCTGGACCTCAGCACTTCCACCATCCTGGAAGTGCTGAGGGGAAGAAGACTGGGACACCCGGAGGGCTTCCGGGTGCGCAGCCGGCACTTCCGCCACACGGGGGTGTGTCCACGGGGGATTGCCGGGAAAGCAGCTGAAGCCCATCCGGGCTGGTATTTAAGGGGCTGCCTCCCTTCCGTCATCAGCAAGAGTTGGGTGGAAGAGGACGGAGCTCGGAGAGAGGAGTGGAGGTGGCCAGAAGGAAGGCATCAGTGACAGTGAGGCCTGGACTTTGGGGGATCGGTGCTGGAGGCACTGGGTGTGCACTAAAAATACTGTAAATATACTGTAAATAAATGAGTGTGTGTTGGGTGAACAAACGATGTCCGTCTGTCTGTGTCCGGGGCCAGTTCCACAGTGGCGTAGTCGGCAGGATGCTCCGTCTGGTTCAAAAAAATCAGTCTGTGGCCGGCCTGTGCAGCAGCGGCTCCCACACACTCGCCGCGGGAGCGGTGCTTGCACAACCCCGCGGGAGCGGTTCTCCCCATGGACCGCCACCGGTCCGCAGTATGGCTAAGTTCCCCAGGTGCGGAGGAAGGAGATCGGGCATTGCTGGAATGCAGCGGGCTCCGATGGACGCGCTGCCATGCAGGACGGCCAGGCCGGCGTTGCACCACCTAAGGCCACACCGAGACAGGCGCCTTGGAGTGATGGGATCCGGGAGGTAACTGCCCTGCCCCGCGGTAGTTGGCCCTTCGGGATCGGACTCACTTTTGTTTCCTCGGGCAGGGACGATCCGGATCCACATCCATGGCTGGAGAATGCCGGTCCATACGCCGTCGGTAGTGCGAGGGCGGCAGCAGAGGACGCTGCGAAATCAGAGCCTCTGCAGCTCAAGAAACCGCAGCAGCTGCGAGGCTGCCAGGAGGCACACCACTGCACCGGGAAAGGGGGAGACAAGATGGCCGCGGACCAGAGGTCCCTCCTTGCGGCAGGCACGGGATTGGGCAGTGTGTCTTGTGTGCCCGCCGATGATTGGTTGGAGGTGGGACCAAGGAATGTCCATCCCGGGCCAGAGAGAGACCCAATTGGGCCAGAGGGAAAGGCCCGCAGGAGGCAGACAACGCGTGCGGCTGATGGACAGGTAAGCCCACCGACGCCCATCTCCCTGTTCTTGCCGGTGGCTCTGCGCGTGTTGGAGGAGTGCCTTCGGGCCGTAGAGTCAACTTTGTTGCAGGTGCTACGTACTGTCTCCATGGAGCTGGAGAAGCTGAGGGGGATGGTGATCGCGTCATCCGAGACGCCGCAGGCTGCGGAGGAACGGCGCGGCGCTGGAGCCTTTGGCCGGAGAAGTACGGAGGGGAAGGCGAGTGTTGCTCTCCCCGTACAGCATGTGGGAGAAGTCACCGAAATCGGCCATGATATAAATGACCGGCAGCAAGTACGCGATTCTCCGACAGCAGACGCGGCGGTGCAGGCTGCGCGCGGAGAGCGAGATCGCAGGGGCTGGCAGGACAAGGGCCGATGAGTGTCCTGGGTCCTAGCGCCCTGCGCTCCAAGCCTGCAACAGTCTCCCGTCACTCTGCAGGGACGCAGACGGGGCTGGATTTGAGCTTTCGCCATGCTCAGACCCAGACCGTCAGAGCGTCCAAGAGGAAAAGGAGGAATCGAGGGGTGAATGCCGGTTCCTCCGATAGGAAGGGACGTGTCGCTGGGTGCGCACGTCCAGTGAAGGGCCGTCCTCTGCAGAGGCAGAGGGAAACCCCTGGGCGGGTGGAGGAGCCGCCTGTGAGAGCGGTCCCTGTGATGACGAACGGACGGGCATGGAACCTGCGGCGAAGGCGCCAAACAGGCAAGTCGCGGGCTGCCGGTAGGGGGGGAGAGCACTGCCAGTACAGAGATCGGAGGGATGCCCGGTGCGGGTGTCCAGGCAGTGCTTTTGGCCCTCCCTTTTGTCTCTTTACAGGACCGAACCTCCGACGAGTAGTAGGACCTGCCCCATTGGGAACCTGCCCTCCTGGAATGGGCTGTTCCACGGGAGGACTCTCCACCGACAACCGGATGGTTGACTATGGAGACGAGAGCAGTGCAGACCGGAGGGGCGTGACGGCCTCGGAAAGGGTGCTGAAGTGGTGCGTTCCAGGGTGCCGTGATGGGCCCTGGGTAGGTAGTAGGACCCACTCCGGGGACGTGCTGCCCTCTCGGGATGTGTCGCTCAGACCGACGTGTCTTCACTGGCAGTGGGGCACTGTGGCATACGGCTGGGGGGTGGAGCCCAGCCGGGACGCCCAGGAGGACCGGAGGAGGGCTTGTGCCTCCTCCAGACCACGAGGGGGCGACCACCTTGGTTGTGTTGGGGAACATGGGTAGAGGGCTTGGAAGCCCAACCCTGTAGGGGCCCATGGCCACCGCCAGGCGGCGCCCTGGTGCCTGAAGAACCCTGGACCTCAGCATTTCCGCCACACCTGGAAGTGCTGAGGGGAAGAGGACTGGGACACCTGGAGGGCTTCCGGGTGCACAGCCGGCACTTCCGCCACACGGGGGTGTGTCCACGGGGGATTGCCGGGAAAGCAGCTGGAGCCCATCCGGGCTGGTATTTAAGGGGCTGCCTCCTTTCCGTCATCAGCAAGAGTCGGGTGGAAAAGGACGGAGCTCGGAGAGAGGAGTGGAGGCGGCCAGAAGGAAGGCGTCAGTGACTGAGGCCTGGACTTTGGGGGATCGGTGCTGGAGGCACTGGGTGTGCACTAAAAATACTGTAAATAAATGAGTGTGTTGGGTGAAGAAACAATGTCCGTCTGTCTGTGTCCAGGGCCAGTTCCACAGTAGTAAGATATTAAAAATATAAATTGTTCTGAGGATCTCCTAGTAAAATAGAAACACTCCTAAAAACTGCCAAGTCTGCTCAGGCACTCGTCTTGATGATTTTCTGTCAGATGTTTGCGGTTTCCTTATGTATATTAAGTGTCTTATTTTCATCAATGTTCAGTTGAAACCATAATGTACTATGACATATGTCTGCTATGGACTGCTGAGCCGTCTCTCCTGCTTTCTTTCTTGTACCATTAAAGATTAAACATCACATCTTGATCAGCTGCTGAAAAGACCACCACTCTGTCATATACAGTAAACTCTAAACTTTTCCATGTTTTCCAATAACACACCTACACCCACCAGCTTCACACTTTAATTTACAGGCACTCAGTCTTGAGATGTTGCTTTCTGTTCCTGTCACTTGGTTTTAACAGACTAGACATTTGTTAAACATTTGAAGGTTTTGAAGAGCTGCTGACTTGTGATTTTTACGTTTTGCTCAGCAGTTCCACACACAGGATAATGCTTATTACAACCAAGCTCTTATTTTTAAAATGGTGCAAAGGTTCTGATGGACAAGAGCCTTTCATTTCACTTTGCACTGCTTGCTCCCTCCCTACAAGCTTAGAATGGCAAGAAGTCACACTGTGGGAGACACAGAAAAGAAGAGCACACTGGTGAGCAACCTTTTATGAGGTTTTTTTCCTCGCGTTGTCATGAGTAACACAGACATACGATGGCCAAGTCAGCTGCTCCTGGCCATTAACAGGTAAGTGCCATCCCTATGATTCTCAACAGCACAAAGGGCGATGACATTTTTTTATTGTTTTTTGTACTTCTTGAATGTGAACTTATCAGGCAGGACAGGATTGTAGATATGAGCCGTGAACTATCAAAGCTCCAGAATGGTTTATTCAACTCCTAAATGAACACACAAATTAGAAAAAGATGTTATAGTTTGAGTACAAGGTGTTTGCAGCACTCAGTCCTTACAACCACCAGCACCACATTTATTTCTATGGCACATTTTCATACAAAGAATGGAACTCAAATTGCTTTACAAGATGTCAAAGAGAAAGTTACAAGAAAAGAAATACATAAGATTAAGCAAGAATATTAATGTATAACAAAAAAAAAAAAAAAAAAAACTATGGGATCTTATGAAACAGATGTACAACTAGTAGAAGAGTACCATCCTTGCATATGATATGTTGCAAGTCTCTAAAGATGGGTCTGGTGTAAGGCCACATGGCTGGGAGGACAGAAAAACCAAACAAACTCCAGTTAAGATGGATGAAATAAAAAATCTGCAGGGGTTCTAAGGCCAAAACATCTGCTGAACTTCATTTGACATCCTAGCTAACATAAATGTTCTTAAGTCGTTCCTCATTGTTTCCAGGCTTCTGAAAGGACTCGATACCTTGGGTCTTATGGACATCTGGGTCACTGACCTTCATTCTGGTGTCACAGGTGGCTACACAGGACTTTGATCAGGTGGTGGTGAAGAGAAAAGTAGAGCTAAGTAAAGTTTTCAAATCCCGGTACAGTTTGGTAGTTCTGTGCCTACTGCATTTAGTCTACTAAGACAACAACTAAAATGTAACTATAAAAAAGCCAAATTAAAAAAAATTGGATTTTATCACTTTGTTAACTTTCCACAGTATTAGCTTGGTGAATGTCTGTTGGTAAAGATTTTAGGTACATAAAAAAAAAAAGTGGCCTTTTGCTATTAAGTGTGGTTTGTGGAATTATAAGCAGAGCACAATTAGAAGATCTAAGGTTACGACTTAGAGTATAGGGGGGTAGGAACTCCAAAATAGAGGAGGGTGCAAATTTACGGCTTTATATAACATTATTAGTATTTAAAAGTCAGTTCTAAATGACAGAGGTGACCAATGTAACAGCGCTAAGACTAGTGTAATGTGCTCAGATTTTCTGTTTCTAGTTAAGATTCTTGCTGCTGCTATCTGAATTAATTGTAGCCAATTTATTTCTTTCTTAGAAAGTCCTGTTACAAGTACATTATATTAATCCATTCAACTTAAAATAAAAGTGTGAATTAATTTCTTGTCATCTTGTAGTATTATAAGAAGTCTAAATTGTGCAATGTTCCTTAAGTGAAAGGGTGCAGTCCTGGTAATCTTGTTAATATGTAATTTAATTACAACTGAATTGTTTACCCCCATCTTGACTTTTAAGTCAAAGGGATCAGTTTATTTCTAATACCCTTGCTATTTCTATATTTACCAATCAATAGCCTTTATTTCTTTCTTATTTAGTTTGAGAAAGTTACTACTCATCCATTCAGAAAGACTGTTAAGACATTGGATCAGAGAGTCAAGAGCATCAAGGTTATCAGATGCTATCAATAATTAAAGAAATCACTAAATACAGCGTGTATCCTCCTTAAGTTGTGGGCTGGTTGATGTGCTGACTAAGATCAAGTGCAGGAAGTTTATGAATTCTCTTTATTTCTCTTATATTTGAGGTGGCAATTAAGTTATTCACGTTTATGCTGCTTTTTGTTTATTTTTATTGAATAATGGCCTGTTATTATAGTGCTATTACAGTGCACATCTATAGGTGAAATAGTA
The DNA here is from genome assembly GCA_026402145.1 of Polypterus bichir lapradei. Classification (NCBI taxonomy): domain Eukaryota; kingdom Metazoa; phylum Chordata; class Cladistia; order Polypteriformes; family Polypteridae; genus Polypterus; species Polypterus bichir. The sequence continues at coordinate 25,360,163 of JANRMT010062856.1, read as the reverse complement.
ATTAAGTTATTTGCATTTATACCACTTAGAGTTTTTCTTTAGTTAGACAATGGTCTGTTGTTATAGTTCTAAAACAATGTGCTTAAGTGAAACCACTACAGAATTATCACATCCTAACATGGAATTATTGTATCTTTAGTCCGAATGTTTACTTAGTCAAGAAAGACAGGAGTACCTTTGAGTGCCTAAGTACTCTTTCACAATATCTCAGTCTATTTGAATGCAGGCGGTCACATCTGTCAACTGTAGGCTTCATCTGATCTACAGTGCATTGGAAATGGACCTGTCACAGTGATTCTCACAGTTGGGGTCCAGTACTTTGTGGCCTGAATGAGGAATGTGAAGTCTATACTCTGCCATTCCGACTTTAGATATCGAATGTCATTCATGCCAGTGTGGATTAAAATATTCCCAATAGTCCTGTCCTTGTGCTTCTCAAGGACTCCTGGGACTCTTCTTTCAACTTCTCTAACTTGTGTGCCAGGGAAACTCGACACTAAGGTTTTACATTTATGGGATAGAGTCTTTCAAAACAACCATGTCACTGTCTGCGGGCATGGCAGAGGAGCAGAGAAGGTTGAAGCGGTTGTGACAGGCGATGCTAGACTGAGGAAGTTGAGATGAACTGGGATTGGGCCCCTGCCTCCATTGTCAAGGTTACCAGGTTCTGTTGTCATCTGGAACAGGAGCCAGTGTAGATGCGAGTAGCATGACGCAGAGTAACCAAATCGACTCTGGATATTGACGAAGTCCATAAGAGACAAGCCTTCTGATTGCCGAGATGATTGTGCCTGGCAATGAGCTGTTGAATCTACTTCTCTAGCGATTCCAGTTCTTTTGGAAACGTGTTTAGTTCTTCATCATGGGTTTATTTGCCACTTGTCTTGAGCTAGGGGTTTTACATTCAGATACCTATCCATCAGACCTATTTGTGTGTTCCTGTAGCCTCTTGGCGTAAAGACTTCATAAAAGAACATCCCACTGTTAACCTGTTTAGGCATCTACACTCAGTTCATGAAGAAAAGCCAAATCCTAGTGTAAAAATGAAAGGCATTAAGAATTAAGTGATGTTGTAGATGGCCTATGGAGAAAATACGAAAAAAGCTGAAAATGGAGGAGCAAATAGAGTAAGCAAATGATACTAGTAGTCAAATAGAAAGTCAGTAAAATCTGTTCAAGTCAATGACTGTTGTCTGATAAGGATATAACTGCTAATTTGTTACTAGATTTTGAATTTTTTTTTTTTTTTTTTTTTTTTAAAAAAAAAAGGGGCTCCTCCAACTATATACTGTAGACAATACCAGCAAAGAATGATCATTTTAAAACTTTTGATTTCTTATGTGTGGCAAGTACAAAATGTCTACCACCTTAGTACCTAGTATGAATGTAAAGACAGAGTTTGCAGACACTACAGAACAATACGAAGTGGCCGTTTTCTTGAATGTGAGACTTCAGGAGAAGACATTACGGGGCAAAGTGTATATATGACCACAGCAGAGTCAGACCTTGACATGCTGGAGGAGAATTTTAAATCCCATTGATCAAACCTTGAGCTAAATACACTGTTTCCAAGTTTGGACCACATGTGAATTATGTTGTTTAACTGTGCAGTTGATTACAGAAGCAGAGGGATGCTTGACGTGTTAATCCATGGGTGTTCGCAGATGGGAAATGCATGTGTCCAGTGTTGTTTAGAAGGATATTAGAAGTGCCTATGGTCATGTCGGGATGACAAGTTTGTTTTAATTTTGAAGCCAGTCATGCCTTCGTTTAAGTCAAACTAAAAAAAATTTGTCCGGTCCTTGAATTGCAGCATCAGGCGAAGGATGTATTCGTGCAACCCGTGAATGTGCAAGCAGCAAATTTTCTCCTTTTAATGGTTAATGATTGTGTTTACACATAAGATATTAAACACAAAACAAAATAAATTGTTTCCTAGTGTTGACTTATGTGCCTAATCTTGATTAATCATTTATATTTTTTTAACTATGCCGATAACAGAAGCAGAGTTATGCTTTACATGTGACGAGATAAATGTTCAAAGATGAGAATTGCTTGTTTTATTGCGAACGTCAGAAGAGCCTACGATTAAGTGGGATTGAAAGGTTTGATTTGATTTAGGAGCCAGTCAGCACTCCTTTAAAGCCAAACTAAAGAAATTTGTCTGGTTGTTTAATTGCACAATCAGGAGAAGATGATTTAGGGCAAAGTGCCTGGAGTGTCTATACACATTCTGTCTTGTTCAACAGTTGATTTTCACGGTAACAAATAACCGATGAAACCCAGGACTAAATGAAACATTTCTTCGAATTTACCCATGTGTCTTCTCTCAATTCCTGTTTTCTAACTGTGCAGACAATTATACTGTATGTGAAGAAAAAGATGTGAAGAGATAGGTGTCCCCAGAGGCTAAATGGGTGTCTCAAGTTTTTTAGATATTAGAAGTGCCTACGAAAGACCAGGGATAACACGTTTGAATTTATTTTGAAGCCAATCATGCCCTCTTTAAAGGGAACCTAAAGAAACTTGATAGCTGTTTCATTGCACCTTCAGGAGGGGACAATTTAGGACTGTGTGGCTTTGGAGTCTTGTCACATACAGTCACGTCTACTCTATAGAGCATAAACCCAAAGCTACATGAACCATTTGTTATTGTTGGCCAATGTGTGTCCTCTCAATTAAGTGCTTAATTGTAACTGTGAAGCAGATTACACAATCAGGGGGTTCCTAGACATTATGTGATAGGTGTTTTGAGACATGTCTCTCATTTCCTTTTTCATGGACACTGGAAGTGAATATGAAACACCAGAGATGACAACTTTGGTTTTATTTTGAAGCCGGTCATGCCTCCTTTAAAGCAAAACTACAGAAAAATTGCCCTGCTGTTTCATTGAACAAACTGGAGCGGACAATTCGGGGATACACGCCTTGGACGTCTCTTCTAATGTTGTCCTATTTAACAATTATTATTCAAAGAGGATTAAACCAGCAACTAAATGAAGTGTTTCCTACTGTTGACCAACGTGTGTCCTCTCAATGAAGTGCTGAACTTTGACAGTCAAGGCCATTACCGAAGCAGGGCATTGCTAGACATGTTAGGAGATAGGTGTTGCAAGACTTGAAACGCGTGTCTCAATTGTTTTTACTATGGGCTCTGGAAGTGCCTGCGAAACTCTGGGAATGACAACTTGGACTTTACATTAAAGCCAGTCATGCCTCCTTTAAAGGGAGACTACAGAATATTTTCCCCACTGTTTCTTTGAACAACTAGGAGCAGACAATTCAGGGCTACGTGGCTTTGACGTCTCTTCACATGCTGTCCTTATCAAGTTATTGTTCACGTTTACTCAGTGTGGATTAAACCAGAAGCTAAACAATCAATTTTCTAACGTTGAGCCATTATTTCACGTTTTAACTGTGTAGACAATTACAGAAGCAGAGTGTTGCTAGATATGTTAGACGATTTGGGCATTTTGACCTTCCACCTCTTAATTTTTTTTTTCTTATTACCTTTTAGTGAAAGTGACAAGCAGACTTGGTAATTGTATGTTTGTGTCCCTCGTGAGAAAGCTGAATACAACCTCATCAAATCATAAAAAGTCACTCACCTGTTTTCTTCTCTTCTCTGTTTTCATTCAGATTTGTTATTGAATAGGTGGTCTTGGCATTCTGAACCTGTAGGGAGGGAAGAAGCAGTACAAATTGAAGTGAATGGTTCTTTATCCATCAGACACATACCGTTTTAAAAATCACCTCTTTTGTCATAAGCATCATCATTTGCGAGGTGCTGCTGAAGAAAACCACCATGAGCCAGCAGTGCTTGAAAACCTTAAATTGTTTAATAAATGTCTAGTGTCTTAAAACTGAGGCACAAATGCACAAAGCAACATCAAGCTTGAGTGTCTGCGAGTTTAAGCATGAAGCCGATGGGGTGTATGTTGTGTTATGGGACAACATGGAAAAATTGAGACTTTATAAAAGTGTCATTAAAGAGAAGAACATATAGTAGAGGTATATACAGTGGCTGATCAAGAAGTGATCTTTGATCTTTAAGGATATAAAAAGTAAATGCATCTGCTATAATGAGAGTAAGATTGGCACTGCTGCAGTCTATAGTAGACCGATGTTTGAGTATGTTAGGGCTTCAACTAAGCATTGATATAAATAGACATTTAATACACTGAATGAAACCTCAAACATCTCACAGAAAATCATCAAGATGAGTGCCTGACCAGATTTTGCGTTTTTAGGTGCATTTCTATTGAACTGGAAAATTCTCGGAACATTTTGTATTTTTAATATCTTACTACTAATAAAAGACCATTATACAAGAAAAGGTATAATAATTATGGTGGTGTGCAACAGAATGTGTTCAACATGCTACTATTTATTATGATACAACACACATCCTCCTGCCATCAGGACATGTCGTATCTCAGAAATGACCAGCATCTTTTTTGTATGAATATTTTTAGCTGCTGGTTTGAAAGCTCGATGTTCAACACGGGGACAACGGCACACCAGGGCTGATCCTAGAGGGTCTTAACGGTTTCAGTTTATCTGTGCGTTATGTTGCTATGACCATCTTTGTATCACTTTAGTGTTCGAGATTTACTGAATTAGAATCTGAACTTTTTAGAACTGATGACTAACATTATGGAACTCACAATCTTACTTTTTATTACTTGATATTTTCCTTTTGTCTCTTGCGGACTTAAAAGATCAGACAAAGGACAATCATTTAAAGTGGTATTTTATTAAGTCTTGTCATTTTCAATACAATATAGCTGTTAATGGCTTACCATTTTACAACAAACAGATCAGATAAATACAGCAACATTAAGTGTGTTTAAAAGTCCTGTCACTAACCAAAAATGTTTATTCACAATGGTTTACCATTTTGTAATGAAGTTGTACAGCTGTGGCCAAAAGTTTGTGTCATTCTCAAAATTCATTTTCACAAAGTTTGCTGCTTCAGTGTTTTTAGATTTTTTTGTCAGATGTTTCTATGTTATACAGAAGTATAATTATAAGAATTTCATACATTTCAAAGGCTTTTATTAACAATTACATTAAGTTTATGCAAAGAGTCAATATTTGCAGTGTTGGTCCTTTTTCCAAGACCTCTGCCATTCTCCCTGGCATGCTCTTAATCAACTTCTGGGCCGGATCCTGACTAATGGCAGCCCATTCTTGCATAATCAATGCTTGGAGTTTGTCAGAATTTGTGGAGTTTTGTTTGTTTGGGAGTGAGAAGTTGCTCTCGGAGGATGTTTTGGTACCATTCTTTATTCATGACTGCTAAGTCAGAAGTTTTTCTTTTTATTGAATTGTCTTGTTTTATAGTCATTCTGGTGTGTGTTCTGACCAAAGCATGCATGTATGTATTGTCACACACGTATGAGTAGGAATCAACTAAAGGGCCTGAATAATGGCAATTTCACATCCAACCAGGGGGCTTCAGGGAGATCTAACTGTCTTTCTCAATCCCTTGCAGACCATTCTTGGGAAATTCCACAGGGTTCCAGCACCTTTGAGGATGTCTCTTTCCGGGCCCAGGCGCCAACGACATCACTTCCTACACTGGCTTTTAAAGCCATCATGTTGAATCAATATTGCAGTTCTGTTTGGACTTAGTCAAGTGAATTACTCACAAACTTTAAAAATACCTTTATGTAGCCAAGGCACATTACACAGGTGGCTGCCCCAAACCTTTATAATGTCTCAATATCATTCTGGTCACAGTGGCATAGCCGGCGGGATGGAGAAAGCGGGACCACACCTGAATTATAACCAGGTGGGAGAGTACCACAACAGAGACTTATGACCGTTCGGAGGAGAGAGCAGAACAGTCCTTTAGTGGACCATATAGGTACTACGTCCCTCCCATTCAATCTGCCTCCTCTATACAAACCAGAGTCTGTGCCGGAGTCCCCGGATCTGCAGGCGCACAACTCAATCAGGGATAAGGTGGGATGTTAGTGGAGAGAGAGGGAAGGGTTGCTTGCATTTTCAAACCCCTTGTCAGTATCCCATACGGGACTAGTCGTAGTAAACTGGTTTAGAGTGGAAGCCCTCTTCAATTCTGGCAGCAGCATTTCTATTGTTGACCGCCAATATGTACTCCCACAGCAATGGGTAAAGATTAAGACCAGTATAACCTGTATTCACTGAGAAATTTGAAATTATAAAACCACCCTATGTTTCATCAGCCACAGAGGATCGCTGAAAAGGTTCCCCGTAACAGTCCTCCCGAATCCACCTTTCGCTTTGATTCTGGAGCAGGACTGGTCTAATAATAAAAAGCAGTGTAGTACTTAATTCTCCCAAACTTAATTTAGGCCTAGTAATAGATGACCCATCTCAGGTTGACTCCACGCTGTGTACTCAGCCGGCAGAGAGAGATGTGGGAAAGCAAAAGGCAGATGGGGAGGTTCCAGGACTGTCTTAGGTCATTACCTCATCATCCCATGCCTCGAGTCGAGATGAATTCCCATACTATGAGATCAGACCGGACCCTCTCTCTGAAATACACTTTCAATTTAGAGAGATGTCAGCTTCATTTAAGAGGGAGCAATGGAATGATGACTCCCTAAAATTGGCTAAGAATGCAGTAGTACTCATCAGCCCATGACACAGGGACCTCACTTTGTAATACAGAATGATATAATAGATCAGGTCGCAGAGCATGAGGGGGAGGTGCGGAAGCTATTAAACGAACCTACCGGCAGCAGGTCTGCGAGTACACCTCCTCAGAGGCCATCTGGGCACCAAAAAGACATTAGAGTGTATCAATGTCCGATTTTATTGTCCGGGAATGAACGAGGAGGTTCACCACTGTTGTATTTCTTGCCTGGGGCTCTGGCGCCTTTGATGACATCACCTCTGCTTCTGGCGCCCCTGGTACCGTCACTTTCCTATCATGCATTTTAGGTTAAATGCTGGTGGTCCAGAGTATGCCGAGAGGAAAGGAAGGATGTAATCATCACTGAGTTTGCCAGTATGTAGCAAGACTAGCACCAGGTGACGGAGGTGACACGGGAACAGCATGGAGTCACGAGTCATGCAATCATGTGGGCAGATGTTTGGAAGCTACTAAAGACCCAACTCATATTCCTGATAAGGGCAACCATTAGTGGTTCAGCACATAACCAGCCTGTGACCTCTGCGAGACCACCAACATTTCTCACCAACACAGTCTATCAGGTTCCATGACCAGACTTGACACAGGGTTGGTTCAGGTGGTGACGTGACCAAGTGCTCAGGAAGCAGGCACAGGTGGTGAAGGCCCCAAAAGGGAATCACTAAACAATATAATTCCTCTTGCAAGCTCCTACTGATGTAAACTCAAATTCCTGGAAAGTTTTCAAAAACTTATGACGTAGCCAACCCCCCAGGTCCACTGTTGTTTAACTTCAAAGTAGGAGATACAGTTGGAGTGTCTAAAACCAGACATCCTTTTGCGAAATGTTATGAACAAACATTTTCAGATGAAATCTTTTTGATCTTATCTGAGCTTGTACCTAGGGCACCGGCTGTGTACAAACTGAAAGATGATGAAGGGGTCGCCGGGTTCTTTTACGACCCTGAATTACAGAAAATTAAAGTCAGTTCCACAGACGTTTACAGGATCTAAAAAATACTGGCTAGGAAAGTTAATAAAAAGGATTCATTTTAGTCAAATGGCTCAGGTGGCCAGAAAAATTTAACAGTTGGATACTGGAGAGCCATGGCCAAGATGTTTAATAAAATCCTGAATGCTCATAATTGGGTCCTCATTCTCTAGCAGTATACGATGGAGCACAAAAGTTTTGTGATTCTACTTAGCAACGCATTCTCAGACATTTTCCCTAACACCACAATTTCCAGTTTCACGACAAAGCTTGCTAAACCCATAGAATTAGAAGGTTCTTGGGAAGTCAGTCTAGCAGAAATACCCACATACATGGAATACCATAGCCAAACCGGATAACGAATTCTACATTTCAGCTCCAGGGATAAAAAAATATTACTACATTCCATGTGGGTATTACGAAGGTATTCACGACCTACTGTCTTATGAATTCGACAACCTTACTTACAAGGCTCCTTTCCCTGCTGACATCAGGGCTGGCTTTTACACGTTGTATGTGTACGGGGATATGGTATCTTGGAGAGTCAGAGACAGCTATGTGCCCCTTTTGAGGTGCGTTCATATAGAGGATTAAGCAAATAAAATTACAACCATCACATATGACAAACCTCATTATGCCCCAGCCAGCAAAAATCATTGACAGTGACTATTGAAATAAAAACAGATCAGAACAAAAACGTGCCATTTCAGTTTGGTAAGGTGATAGTGAAGTTGCCTTTCAGACCCGTCAGGCATTGTAAGCATGACTGAAACAATGAGTTCTTGCTAGGACCCGACACCTTACCTCCAATATTACCAGACTCAAGCAGGTACCAGATTACCGGGATTCTCTGGATCCCATGTAATGTATGGTGTAGGGGATTGGAGGTATATTTCAAGGGTTGTTTAGAAGAGCTTTGACATCGCAAAACCACATATCAAATCCACGGCTAAAAATGTAAAAAGATGTGATCACCAGGGCTATCTCAAGTGCAGCTGGTGGAGTCCAAGAAAAGCTGGAGGGAGCGGGCTTGATGGTAGTGAGAAAGACAAAACGCAAGAGACCACCAGGGTCGCATGAGGCACCGACAGCTAAAAAGGCAAGGCGCACTATTTTTACATCATTTTCTAAACTTCGTCAGAACAACAACAAGTCGAAAGCAGGCAAAAGGAGACAATTTTTTAAGAAAAGATAACTTTCGTACACAGAATGCCCGAAGAGTGTGTCAGTTTACAGTGCCTTTCACTCAAACGAGTGTAGATAAAAGTATATACGTTGAAGTCCCACCTCTCTCAGTCCTCTCTGAAGTAGTGCCACTAGAATTTCTCATAGCTGGAAATGGCGATAATTACATTGACTTGAATAACACTCTTCTACACCTAAGGGGTAAAATAGTGAATGCGGACGGGACTAACATAACTGCCGGTACAAAGGTCAGATTTCTCAACTACCCTATAGCCAGTTTGTTTTCACAAGTTGATGTTACCCTGGGTGACCACCTAATATCGCAGAGTTCAAATTGTTATCCTAACAGAGCGGTTTTAGAAGGCCTGCTAAATTACAGCCAAGAGAGACTTCATTCTCAGTTAGCTATAGGCCTTTTTTTAACAGAGATACACTTAAACTGGAAGAGACAGATCCTGATGGAGAAAACACCACTTAAATAAAATAAGCGACTATACGGCCGGTAGCAGGACTGTTGAACTTCTGGAACACATACATACAGACAGATCTTTTTCCAGGAAAAACTAATATTGAATGACAGACGATTAAAATGGTTCGGAACAAAGATGAATTCTGCTTAATGTCTGGTGATGCTGAACATTACAAAGTAATCATAACAGCCTCCCTGTTTGTAAAAAAAGTAAAGTTTCACCGGCCGTGAAATTAGGGCACGCTCATGCCCTTACATCAGCCAATATACTAAATACCCTGTGGAAAAGGTGAATATGAAAGTATTCAGTATGCCAGCGGGTATCCGAATATGCAATCAAGAAAACCTGTTTCTGGGTCAACTACCAAAGTATGTGATGATTGGCATGGTGGATAATGAGGCTTTTTCAGGTCCTAATACATGGAATCCATTCAATTTCAAACATAATGATGATGTAGAGTTCCTGGCTCTGTACATGGATGGTAAACAGATTCCAGCCACACTTTTTCAACCAGACTTTGAAAGCGGCAACAGTGCCAGAGAATACTATAACCTGGTATTGGCCACTGGCAAGCATCTGAAGGATCAAGCTCTGTCTATCACCTGTTCAGAGTTCTTGCATAGATACACTCTTTTCGCTTTGATCTAACCCCCGATCAAGAATGCAGTGATCAATTTTCATTAGTTAAAACTGGAAACATGAGATTTGAATTACGCTTCCACATTCCTATCCCACGGACCATCAATCTAATAGTATATGCAGTCTTTGACATCATCATCGAAATCAACCAGAAATGTAATGTTCTGTATGACTACTAATAAACACCACAAATACAAAACAATTAACAGAACTGCTGTCCCAAGACCCCTACACCCAAAGATATTTCCAATGGGTGCTGGCCTGTGATCAACTACTGGAAAAAAAAATATCCGAGTGCCGGCCATGTTCGTAGTGAATACTCACCGCCAAACCCAACCTAGGGAACATTGGCTGGGGATTCACCTCACTGAAGATGGCCAGGGCGAGTTTTTTTGATTCCTATGGAAACCCTACGGACTATCTACTTCCCGAATGACATTTACCGTTTAAGCAGAAACTGCAAACAAATGATTTACAACAGGCAGCTTCAAAGCTGGGTCTCTGACAAATGCAGTCAACACTGCCTGTTCTTTGCATCAGAGAGGAAAAGGACTCCCGTACACCTCTGTAATAAAAAAGTATTGATGATGTGAACAATAATGATGCTATGGTCTCTAAACAAATTCAACATTTTTCTTTGCTTTTATAGCAGCACTTCTCAAAACCTCTTGCAAAACCCTGTCCTCAGACACACTGACTGTTTTAACGCCCCCCTTGACATTTTCTTCTTTTGGCAACTTGAACCTTCACCTTCTCGTCAGCCCCTATATCACAGTGTTGCAGAACGTTTCTCATTTCCTTGTCCAGTTCAGATTCGGTGGCGCTCAAGAGATCGTTCGAATTAGCGCTCTTTTGCTGAAAAAGACATTTGTTGCTGCTGTACCAAATCCATTTTTTGAGCATATCCCATGTTTATGCTCTAGAAGCTAATAAACTGGATATGAAGGGTACGGCGACACTTAAAAGCCCCCAAAAAGCCCCTTTTGGTTTAAAATGCTTTCTTTAAGGTTAGTTTTCTGTCACTTATTTTTCTGACAGATGTTTTATGCTTCTTGAGTTGCTTAAACTGTTTGGGTGAAAGAAGTATATTACTTTTTAAAGTATTACAAGCTATTTCGGACAAAGCATTAATTAAATCGTCAGAAGCGGCGTTTATAAGAATTTTACGGTGACGACAAGAGAAGTAGAGTAAGGCCTTGAGAGGCTGTAGGTTTCTGCTTATTCTGGCCGACATGCGGACAGAATATGTAACTGACTCAGAACAGCTTTTATCTTTTCACGGTGTACACGACCGGCCAATCGGGAGGAAACGGACCTGATCTTAATCGCAGTTCATTGGGGGCCTGGGCCTTCAGATCCACTAAGAGATAGCCGTATGGTAATTTTGTAGAACTTAACATGCCCCGGATACATTTGGCGGGCCAAGGTAGTAATCTACAATTTGTCCCTGGGGTTTTTAAAAAGAGTAATATAATTGGCGTTAAGATTAATCGTTCAGCTTTTCTTTCCTTGAAAGAATAGATTTTGAACCAAGTAAATGATACAGATTCCAGTGATGAGTATATTTTGTGAAAGCTTTTTCTATTTCCTAGCTTTCGCTAGCTGATTCCATCAGATCTATAATGACCAAATTTATTTTCTCAGGAGGGAGAAAGTCGTCATCGCATAGAGACTTTGGGATCCTCCCTCAATAAATTTTAACTGCTGAAAATTAACCGATGGCTTGTCGTACATTTTCTGCCAGCAACTATAAAACCAAATTATATTTTGAAAAGGTTGAGACATATTTGAATGTTCTAGTAATTTTTTTTACATAATAGGATTTACCGGAACATGACAGACCCGAGATAATTTTAGCGAAGGGGTGTTGAAGGTGTGCATCAAAATCTCTTAGTATCCATAAGGTCTTGTGGTGTAATCTTTCAGGAGAACCCTCTTGTTATACACCACTCTGAATTTCTTCCCGCGTGGTTTGTTTTCTAAAGTGAAGCATTTTTTATTTCTACAGATCTACTTACTGTGAATCAGTAACTCTTGAGGAGGAGTTCTCATTTCTTGGGCATCTGTACCAGACAACAATTTTAATATCCAGCAAGTTTTCAAATTTATGAACATCTGCAAAGGACACTTTTTCATGCTCAGATAATCCAGCCATGTTCTGAAGGTTGTACGCTTCACGTGTGCATATCTGTGGATTTTGTCTGTACCGGTCTTCCATTAGTGTAAGCAGACAAAAGGCAGATTCCTGTAATTATAAGGAATAATTAAATGCCTCATTTTCTTTTTTCTTTCTGACTATTTCATGATTGAGTAGAGTAGAGTGCCATTAGCCCCAATAAAGGTGACCGAACAATCTGTATGACTAGCATCAGAGACTCATCTGCTAATACACTTGCGTGACTCTGAAGATTCTCTGTTGGAGAATCGTCTACATTAATATTAAAAACACCGATAGGTAAGGAATCAACATGCAATTCTAACTGTACAACATTTTGTGGATTTAAAGTACCCGAAAAACTATCCAGAATTCTTTGCAGTGTCTAATGAATGCTGTTAAACACCTCCTCATAAGACTAGTTCATAGGCATCGGCAATATTTAAGGGGTGTCTTATTTCTGTATGGGCTGTCGATCTGATGAAAAATACTCTGATTGTCATCATTAGAGACAGCAGAGGGACCAGCTGTGACTGTTACACCTGAAGTAAAAGCGGTAGAGGGTTTAGACACAACAGAACCACCGGACATAACTGGCACAACTGTGGAGGTTGATGGCATAGCTACAAATGGCGGTGCAACAGGGGATGAGGAACCAGTGACTGAAACAGAGGGATCAGAGGTGCTAGCTACAGGAACTGAAGCAGAGGGCCCAGAAGGGTTAGCTACAGATGGGGATACTGAAACAGACGTGTTGGCTACAGGGACTGAGGCCAAGGAGACAGTGACAGAAGCAGAGGTTGCCGTGACTGAGAAAGAAGTAGAGGGTATAAGTGAAACGGATGTAACCAAGGGGATAGCTGAGACTTATGTAAACATTCTGAGAGACAACAGCATTCTGGGTGGTTGGAACAAAAGGCTGAGCATTTGCAGAACCCACGATGTTTGTTAAACCATAGACCGTTTGAGCATTCACATTTTCGGTCAAAGACCACTGAACCCTTTCTAACAAATTTAATGTCAGCATTTCATCGGGGGTGGCTACTAGACGCAGGGTTTCTAAAAGGTAGCCAAGCTGGTCAAAATCCATGGGAGTAGTAACTGGTGAAGGAATTCTCATGATAGATATTATATTATGCATTTGGGTCATGTTTTGATTTTGCCAATTAATATATTCCAATTCATTAAAATATTGGGGGGAGGAATAGGCATTTTTGGGGGTCAAATAGAGTAACTAAGTTCATTCACCATATCATGCAATAACCCAACATTCTGAGAAGCGCTCCCTGTGTCCAAGTCCTCACTTGCACCCCTTTTCCTGCTTTTACCACTGCAACTCATATTGCCAGACATTATTTGGGGAACAAGTTTTCTAAAATAGCGTACAATAAAAACCTTTTCACGTAAATCTGGAGAAAGAGGTAAAAAGTCTGGTAATGCACTTTGAAAATCCAACAGAACTCGGTCAATTTCAGCCTTCAGCTGAGCAGCCCTAGCCTCAGCATCAATTATTTTGGATTTGCTGACTATTTGGGTGAGAGGTCCGGGTGATGAAACAAACTGCAATGAATCCCTGAGTATCTGAGTCAGTAATCCTGGCGACGAATATTCTGAAAAAAAACAAACAAGACTAAGTTTTCTTTAAAAATAAATATTGGCAGCACACTTGCACAATTAGTTCAACTTACCGGGCTGCGTGAAAGAGATGTTCAATAATACTGTCCAAGGGCCTTTGTGCCAATTCTAGAGGTTGACTGGAACCTTCGGAAGAATAACCACTCTTCGGAAGCGTTGAGTTCTCAGTTAAAAATTATATATTCAACTCCCCAATGCCTTATTTTTCCATACACCCGAACCGTCAGGTGAAAGCAGTACTTGCGGGGTTCTGGGGACGCTTTAGTTTTTTTGTCTGAGGCAGGATTTTTAGTCTCGAAAAGACAATCTGTGGTAGCTATTAATTCTTCCAATTACGTACTTGTTAGATGTAAAGAAGAATATAGGTCAGTCTCTGATTCTTCTACAATTAAAATATAAAGTACTAAGTTTGTATGTACTTAATGACATTTCCATTAAAAGTAACAAGTCTGAACATGCTTATAAAGTAATGTTTGTACATTTCCATTTAAAGTAATCAGTCTGAATGTTCTTATAAAATAACATTTTTGTACATTACCATTACAAAGTAATAAATTTAAACATACTTAGACATTTCCATTAAAAATAATAAATCTGAATGTACTTTTAAAGTATTAAATCTGTACGGTCTTATAAACATTTCCGATTGAAAAGTATTAGAAATGACTCCAACCAACGGGCCAGAAACTGCAACCTTCTGAAATAAGAAAAATACTTCATTTATAAACTCTGAGCATTACAAATGCTTTGATATTTCAATTAAAAATCAGAAAACCCACCTCCTGGTGAGAGGTGGTTTGGAGATTGCTCTTCATTGCTGGAACTCTGATTTATAAAAGACAACCATTTTATCAATTTGATGAGAGACAATCGTTAACGGCATATATTCCGATAATCTACACTTACCAACAATCACAAAAGTATTTTTTTCCATGGTCTGCCATTGTGGAAGAAAAATCGAAATTGCCTACTTTTTGGAAAGATCGCCGAAGCACTTGTAAGCTGTAAAAGTTTGCGTGTCGGTAGACGGTAACACACAGCTCTTTATGCTGATAGTCATGCTCTGTACCGCCTTGGAAGGGCGGCGCGACACGCCCTGTACGTTTGGGAGATAACTCATAGGTGAGAAATTGCTGATGTACCGCCTCCTCAAGGTGGGGCCCCTTTGTAGCGGCAAAGAACCCTCATTCAAACGCACACATCTGTAAAGGTAACATCTAGACATTAGGAGAAAGTGCCCCGTTATGTTTTATTTTGGTTCTCTCTGCTTGAAAATTAGCGTCATTTGTTTTACCAAGAGATCGTTGTGCTATGCATGAATCAATTTCTTAGACGGTCACATGTATTTTAAAGTTGATAAAAGTGTGAAACTGTCTATTTTGACATTTACCCAATTAACGAGGCTAAAAATCATCGGAAAGAGCAGGGTTTGTACTCTGAATATAAACAATTTTTTATCAAGTACTATAAAGAGTTTGGGGCTCGTTTGGAATGTAAACGGAGACAACGAGCACCCGTTGATCCTTGTGCTGAACGCTGAAGTTTTTAAAGTTGATGTAAAAAAGTCTTAACATTTAACTGATTATCACGATCTTAAAAAAAAAAAAAGTCTCTTGATTAAGTTCGCAGAGCGCCAAGGAACTAATTCGAACGGATTGACAGCATTTTTACCAAGTGCTGAAAAACAGATTTAAGACTTGTCTTAATTGCTTTGAATCGGTGTGAGAATAAGTATTTCCGTTAAAACTTTGATATAAAAAATAGAATACGTTCAAATTAGATTAAGTATGCCTGGAGCTCATGAAAACAAGGCGTAACGATCATATTGTTAAGGATTTTTTAGTAAAAAAATGGAGTCAAGTCTTTTGTTGCAAAACAGGAGGAGTGCATTTATTTTTTTTAATTGCTTTGAATCGGTGTGAGAATAAGTATTTTAGTTAAAATCTTATGATATAAAAATAAAGTATACGGGGTTTTCATCATCATTAAAACAGAAAGGCTGTTGGGACACATTCGGCTTGGCGACTACCTGTCAGACTACAACGTCTGTGAATCTTATTGATAAGGCTTAAAAACAACAGGTATGCATTTTTAACGTTTTTGGCGTTATGCCGGGGGGCTCATCATGAAACCAGAAAGGTGCACAACTTCTTATTGGAAGGTATTTAAAACAAAGTGCAATGAACAGATTTGAATCTAGGTTATAAACAATGGGATGCATTCAGGCTTGGCGACTACCTGTGGGGATGTAATTAAAATTTACCGTCTGCGAACCTTATTGCTAAGGCTTAAATCAGCAGGTATGCATTTTTAGCGTTAAGAATTGTCTTATGGAGCATGTTTTCTTAATTGTTTTGAATCGGGGTGAGAATAAGTATTTTAGGTCAATAACATGTCTTATGAAATTTAAAAAAAAGATGCACACAGGCATGAGAAATGAATATTTTATATCGATTTTAAAAAGACACATATGCGTGGTAATGTATTACAGGCAAAATAAATTAAATGAAATATACATTTATTAGTTTTGAATCTAGTGTTTATAAAATGAAGCCACGTGTCATGAGTTTATAATTTAGAGCGGGGAAGTGAATATTTTCTATCATTTTTGAGATGCACATATGCATGGCATTGTATTAAAGGCAAAATAAGTGTATATTTCATTTAATTTCATAATAGTTTTGAATCTAGTGTTTATAAAATGAAGCCATGTGTCATAAGTTTCATAATCAATCATATTTTCACAAAGCATATTTCCATATTTTATATTTTCATAAATCATATTTCCATATTTTCATAAATCATATTTTGGGACGGGGCTTAAGGTCATCGATCATCCCTTTGACTGTTCCTTTGTGGGCAGGCTTAAGGTTAATCATTCATAACACCCCCTGTGACAGTTCCTTTCTGATAGTACTACTTCCATTAAGTAGTTCTCTCATGAAAAACAGACAGACATCGGATTTTTTTTTTTATATTATAGATATTGGTTGATAGAGATACGCATCTCTCTCTCTGGGAGAGAGAGAGAGAGAGAGAGAGAGAGAGAGAGAGAGAGAGAGAGAGAGAGA
>JANRMT010062856.1:25271529-25343385 GCA_026402145.1 Polypterus bichir lapradei | reverse complement strand
AGAGAGAGAGAGAGAGAGAGAGAGAGAGAGAGAGAGAGAGAGAGAGATTTGGGGGTAAACCAATGAACCAACCAGAGTAAACGTATGCATTGATTAACACTCTAAATTGAATAGTTTATAAAATGAACCTCTATTCTTTATTTCTCTGATCATTCTGACCATGCCGTGACGGACTGCTTTTGAAGAATGGCATTTTGCTGAGGAGTAATTAAAAGATGCAATGAACAGCTTTTATCCTGCCTGATTATTGATTTGTCTTGTTGGAGGATGTTTCTTTAATAAAATGTTAAATTTCTACCACACCTCAGAGCAAAAACTAAACGGCTACGGCAGGTATTGATAAAGTCCATCTTTAAAATAGCGCATTAGACTATAACAGTACGGCAAAAGGCTGGACCACTTGCTGCTTCTGTATCACAAACACCTTGTAAGACTTTCTAGATATTGCCTTTCCAAATCTTTGAGGCTTCCTTTAGGTTTCTCCTTAACCATCATTAGTCCATTGAACTGACAGAGTCATGGGACAGGGTTTTTCTCAATCAATTCTCACACAGAACCCCAGCACTGGATTTTATCCATTTGGGTATTTATTCATGATCTCTACATAGTCACCTTTTGCCTTTCCTAACTGCATGAAAGGAGCAGTGACTGCTGACCTTGAGCTTGAAGTTGCATGGCTGTACGTGGCAGACTGACAATGAACACTGTTCGAGCTGCCTTATGTGTCCATCTTGCCGTCTCATGACGCAGCTCATTGCTGCACAGCTCTCCATATGTTGCACAATCCTTCATCCCTAACTGAATAGGAAGGTGAGCTACACCATTCTGAACTGTAGTTTCGACCAGCTCTCCACATTTAAGCTGATAGGATTTGCCATTGCCTAGCACAGCTTTAACACTTTTCACTGACTGGCTCCTCATTACGCTTGATAGATGGGGTGCTGGTATGTGGGAATTCAGCTTGTTCTCATTTCCCTTTCCAACTTTGATGGTGGTGCAGACCATGGGGCTCTTAACCCTCAAACCCTTTGTTAAAATTCAAAGGATCACTTAGCAAATATACATAAACATGGACTGTTACACATTGAAGGCTGTTCATTATTTTGGATTTTAACCTCATTGAAAGGGACCCGAAGCTGTTCTGCCAGCATTAATGGCCATAAGGGGTACCTTGAATAGAAAGAGTGTCTCTTCATGGTTGCACTGGCAACAACTACTTTAAGGGCCTCTCCAGCTTGAGGTGGCACCTGGATCAGGACATTGCTGGCATTGCAGTGTGGTTCCAGAGAATTACATCCATGACTGACAGCACCATGGAGAAATGCAAGCTCCAGATAACCCCTCTTATTATTGGGCTACACGTTCAGCTAAAAGTTCCTGTCAGGCCTCTCTGGCTTTTTCTCATTCCATACATCAATATATTCTCAGATTTCCCTCTTTCACCCTGGCTAATTTAATTACAAGTTTTCTCCATTTTTCTATTTTTGCAGTTAATGATGCATGGCCAACTAAACCCAAGTTTGCTAGAATGAGTCAAGTCTAAAGGAACATTGGGATTCTGGATTCTTCTGCCCTCCATATTGCAGTGTGTCAATTCTAGCCCCACCTTTATTGTAAGACAGTTTAGGTTACTAGCAAGAAATCCCATTTAACACATATTATGATACTTGTTTTCAGTCATTTATGATCTAAAGCCATCTAACCTTAGTCATTTTTCCACCAAGCATTCAAGCAGCCTCCAGAAATGCTCTCCATTCAGTCAGACATTGTTTTCCCTTCCTCCAACTCCTGCAAAAGACTTAAGTATTTCCCAGGGTTGTTCCGCCAAAGATTTTGATGGAAAATAACACATCATACCATTACTCCAGCAGCTCTCAGACATTTGAGCTGTCCAGTTTTAAAAGAAAGTTGTGCTTATGGAGAAGGCTTTGTTGGGCTTATTTAGTATGACACTGAACTCCCTGCCACTGCTCCAATTCTTCCTCTTAGGGGGACTCCTGCCACAGTAAAGGTACATTTTTTTTCCTGCAGACATCTGAAAACTTAACTTGGGCATCATGCCAATTGTGGAATCAAAAAGCTGCCCAGGACAACATCCACATCTAACATATGGATTTTCAATAAGCTTTCTAAGACTCCATTCCTCCACACTTTGCTATGTATTTTATTTACTCTTATACTTTTAGTACTGCGTTACTTCGTCTATATAGAGTAATCAAAGAAATAAAGTGAATATTTGGGCACATGGTGCATGAGAGATCACCATTTGCTCATCCTTGCAGTGTTATCAAGGCTGAGAGGTCACACCTCTATAGAAAGGTGAAGTCTAGTAGAAGACATTGTTGTTTGGCATGTGCATTGAAAACAGAAGTGTTAGTACTGGAGACAGTGAGTCACTGTGTGGCTTAATGAGAAGTGATCAGCATTCTAGACCTCACTCATACTCTATGTACTTGTGTGGATGGGACCCAATGTGGAATACCAGTATGACAGGCAGTCGGCATTACCTCATACATAACTGTGGGTGTGTGTGTTAATCTCAATGTGCAAGTGAAGACTACTGTAACAAACAAGTTCTCGCTCATCCCTCAATAATGTAAATTCAGATATACTAATACACCTTGGAACAGGTGATAAACTCCCATCCTACCCAATACCACAGAGATGGCGTAGAAAGGCCCAAGAGACATCTGCAAGCACACTGCCTCAACAGATTAAACCAAACTGACACAAACATCTGGAGCGAGAAAGAAAATTTATAAAAGTACACAAAAACAAGACAGACTTCTCTGTAGTTGACACAAAGGCTCACTAGGCTACTAAAATGCAGATGAGCTGTCTGCTTAAAATTCAGATAAAGGTAGTTTACTGTACAGATGGACACCAAGGCAGGTGATCACACAATATAATCCATAAACTTGCCACAAGAGGTGTCGAGACAAGTCTGGGAGTAGAACCTCCTTTGGGCCTACAAAGATCTATACAAGAAGCAGGAACCTTTACCACTACCAAAACAAAAAAAAAACAACAAGGCTTTAAAGTTAGCAACACATTCTGAACCTGAGTGATGCTGGTAGAGCCCCACATACCAGTAAGGTCAATTGAAAGGGGACGGACTACATGTAATTCCAATACCCACTACGGCAGACATGTTATAACCATTTTGATTACACAAGTGGAATTATTTACCTTGCTGGTTAGCCAGGATAGAAATGACAGCATTTGTGAGTTTGGTAGAGGCCCATGTTTAAAAAGATACCTGCAGGACCCCACGAATGGTGGCAGAGAGAGAAGCACTGATCCAAGTACAGCTACTGCAATGGATTATCCCATAGAATGTTGGGCCTGAACACTAGACCCACAATGCTATTCTGTTTCAGGGGTCCCTCCAAGCCCCTACCACCAAAGCAGGTAAGATGGAGCAACTCATGAAACTGACAAAAGATCATCATCATGGATACAAATACAATTGCAGAAATAGAAACAGACAGTGCATTACACACACACACAAATCACAGATGAGTAATGAATTCTACTCGCACATAATCTCATACCACAAACTAGGACCAAACAAAAAACAGCAAGTTATGACTAACTTAGAGATCCAAACAGGAAAAAACAGACAACACTCAGTGCACATCATAGAACAGTGGACAAATCAGACACTGTTAACCACAAACCCAGGAGGACTACATACTACACCATAAACTGACCGAGGACATGGAGTGACAAAACACAGCCAGTACAGCGTCAATGCACTTGAACAGATCTCACGGAAACAATGAGGACGGACACAACTGGACAGGCCCGGGTATAAATGGAGTTTAACAATTGGTGGGCCAAGAGGTTCACCATTCTGCACTGGGTACTTGCAGACAAGCAGATGGACATTATACACAAGCCACAGACGGCAGCTTTTAGTCTTCTCAGTGTTATATTTATCCCCAGAAAAAAAGTAAAAACCTTCACAATTCACAAACATTTCTAGATCATTTTTACATAAGACAGATATAGTCATATAGTCCTGAAATTTAGAATTGTTTTTTTAAGACAAAGGTAATGGTCCAACGGGAAGTTCAGATGCACAGAAAAAACTCCAGTTAAGATGGAGAAAAGGAGAACATTTTTAGAGGGGTTCTAGATGTGCCAAAAGACCACCCAGGCCTCATTGGTTTTTCTACCCAACAGAAATGTTCTTACAGTATGCTGTTGGTTTTTAGGCTTCGGTGCAGTGGGCCTCGTGGCAGGTTAGGGCACCCGCTTTCATTCAAACACACACCACAAGTTGATGCAGAGGACTTTAGTCAGGTGAAGAAGTCATAGAAGAACTGGAAAAGGAAGCTTGCAGATTAATCACACACTGATAATTCTATGCATATGTCCTTTATTAAGGGGAGAACTCAAACGCAGGTACAAAAAAGGCCAAACAAGTGGGGTTTTAGTGTTAGCTTGATATCTCTAATGGCAAATTAATCCAGATTATTCTTGGTGTAAAACTGCAAAAGGCTGCTGCCTCAAAAGTTTTCACACTTGCCTCTTGGAATAATCAGCAAACAAGTATTAGATCGGAGGGTACAACTGAAAATGCAGGCAGCAGACACTGCAGAGTAGAGGATGGATTAAAGATAATTTAAGGCTTTATATGACATTAGTTGTATTTTAATGTCAATTCTAACAGACACGGATAACCAATGTAATGGCACTAACACTGCTGAGATGTGCACAGATTTTTTTCTAGTTTACATTCTTGTTGCCGCATTCTGAACTCACTGCAGCAAATTTGTCTGTTCGGTCGTCCAGTTAGGAGAGCATTGAGTGATCTAACAGACTAAAAAAAAATGCAAATTCCTCAGCATCTTGCATGGTTATAATAGATTTAAACTTTTGGAGTGTTCCTTAACTAGAAAAATGCAGTCCTATTAATCTGCTTAATATCCATCCATTATCCAACCCACTATATCCTAACTACAGGGTCACGGAGGTCTGCTGGAGCCAATCCTAGCGAACACAGGGCTCAAGGAAGGAAACAAACCCCAGGCAGGGTGCCAGCCCACCGCAAGGTGCATACACACACACCCCCCAAGCACACACTAGGGACAGTTTAGGATCGCCAATGCACCTAACCTACATGTCTGGACTGTGGGAGGAAACTTGAGTACCCGGAAGAAACCCACACGGACACGGGGAGAACATACAAACTCAATGCAGGGAGGACCTGGGAAACAAATCTGGGTCTCCTAACTGCGAGGCAACAGCGCTATCCACTGTGCCACCGTGCCACTCTCTGCTTAATATGCATTTGAAATTTGGGTTAAAGTCCAGGATTTCACCTAAATAAATATTTTGCTTGCAGTTTGACTTAATTCTATGGCATCAAGTTTGCTTCTAACTCCCTCATTTCCAATTCTACAAATAAGATCAGTTTTTTTCCTTATTTAGCTTGAGGAAAAAACCACCAGACAGACATTAAGTGAGCAAGCATCTGGGTCTTAGCGCTGACAGAGTGTGCATCCATAGGTGAAGCTACTGCAGGACAATCAGATCCTAACAGGTTTATTTAAGAGCTATATAGATTGTTTAGATCAGTATCACCATCACTCTTAACACAGAATGAATGACTAGTTAGAACATTAGTACGGTCTGAATGAGAACCAGCAATTCAGCCCACCAAAGCTTACCTGTCCTATCCACTTAATTCTTCCAAAACTTTAGAGCACTGATGCAACATGCAGTCGGCAAGTCACAGGCTGGCAGGACTTGACACCAAGCAATGACAGGAGTATCTATTCGGCTATGGATATGAATCCCACACCAAACAGTTTTTAATGTGTTTTACTGCTTACATGTGGCTTAAAATAAAACATTTGTTCAGGCAATTAAGCAACCATGTTGGCTAGATTTAAAGTAACATACATTGTTAATATGGCTTTCAAACAGTCAGAGCTGACTTATTACCTTAGCTATGTTGTTTGAGAGGACCTGGGCATTTTGCCTGTTCAGAAGAAGCCCACCTCTTCTGATAAAACACTATTGCTCCCAGAACAAACTGAAATTGTCAATGAAGGCCAAACTCAGCAAGGAAAACCTTCAACCAAGCACTGAGGGAAAACAGGCAAATGAAGGCCTCAAATGAACATCCAAGCATCAGAAGTGCTCCAGAGATGACGATCACAAGTCCCAGCACAAGTGAAGTACAGCTGCTCTTTCAGCACCTTTGACTTGCAACTCATTTGTTCCCAGGTGGAAAACAACATCACCGACATCTTTGTTGCACGAGGACAGAGAGTTCTTCATCTCCTGAACACACCCCAGGAAAGCAGGACAAGTTTTTGGGCCAGAAGGTGCACAGTGCAGGTTTTCCACAATGGAGTACGCCAAGATAACAGCACTGCAGCAAGCAGCTGGCACAGATCTGAAAGCCTGAAAATGGTTGCTCAATCATAATATCAGCTCTCCTCTGGGCACTCAGGGTGGAGGCCCCCTTTTTGGGTGGTGCTCAAATTCTCCATCCTGTGTGGGCACAGGGGTATAATAGATGCTTGCCAGTTTGAACAGCTGCTAAGGTATGGAAAAATGCTGGCAGGCAATTGCTGGAAGGAGACGCCAGTTCAGGATGCACAGCTACATCAATGTAGCTTCAGGATTTTCAGGTGAAGCTTTAGTATCTGTTCCTCAAACTTTCAGCTCTGTTAAGATCACAACTACCGTTTCCTCATTTCTGTGGGATTGTACAGACACCAACAACAACAAAATATCAGTAAGCCAGCACACAGAGCTTCCCCACTAAGGATGAGCTGAACAAGAAAAAAAACATTGTGTAACAAACATCAAAACCATTAAATACAGTAGGAGACTGTCAAGTGCATACTGCTGTATCAAAGCAGATTTAGTATTTGTGCTTTGTGTGATGTTTTAACACTAGAATCTCTGAAGCCTACAAAAAAAAGTCATAATGTTGGGCCTCCTCAACAGCGTCTGTTTTGCTAATGTGTCAGTCAGCACAAGCCCGATACGTACATGGACAGTTACCGCGCTGTGAACAGTGCTTAGGAAACAGAAGTCTTACTCTCCCTTGCTCGATTGTCACTACTGTACCAAACCACAACTTCTTGTGTTCACATGACTGGAGTCTGGAATATCACTACATTTCAGTCATACAGTGCCATATGCTCAGTTTTCCTTTGAGGTAAAACTCAAGCAGGTCAGGGGAGATTGGGAAAGTGTCCATTACATAGTAATCTTTGTTAAACAATGGGTCCACCAGCAACAGTACAGATTGCTATAGCAATGCAGTTCTGGCTATAGCAACAGTCATTTCTGCAGCATCATGTTATTTTATCCACTAGATGGCAGCAGAACACTATCCTGAGGTTAATTCTGTCCTAACACTGTAAAGCAGATCATTGCACATCCCTGTATACAACTTTGGCTTCACCTTATTTACAAAGAATTCCACGCCTTCAGAGTTAACACCAAGGAGGTTAACAGAAGGCATCACGCACAAGAATCCCAAGTCAAGACACCGCAGACCTCAAAAGCTACAGTCCTATCAGCTCTTTGCCTACGCGATACAAAATACTTAATACATGCATAATAAACCAAATCTACACACAGATGTTGACAAAATTACAGAACATACACTTGACATGATCCAATGCGCAGCTAATACAAATACAGTATTAATGTAAAGCCAATCTTTTGAAAGTTAATGCAACCATTTTCAAGTATTTCTGTAATAAAAGAATGTTTATTAGCCAGTTAGAAAAGTCAACTCTCTGCTAGGAGCAATGAGTGCGAGATGAGCCAACAAAGGCAGATATGAACAGACATCCAGACCTTCTGTGTATCCTGCAAGTGTAGGATAGGAACTTCAAGAAATGGAATGATGCCCCAGCCATAATCTGGACTCTGTACAAGACCCTTTCCTTTTTTACTCTGAATACAATTAACTTTTAAAATGAAGATAGAGACTGTTCACACGCATCACATTTATTGCCTGGATCGTTCTGTAATATGATATGAAGCTGCAGATTTTAGGAAAAACACTGGACAAACATTTAAACTTGTACAAAATAGATTCCCGTAATCAAACGCTAATGGGACACTGGTGACCACCACCCCATGGATGTACCACAGACACAACACAGACAGACTCAATACAGACAAGATGGGACATCATCGAAGGAGATTCACTTAGCCCTCTGTGGATCAGTTTCACTCTTGACCCACCATCAAACAATTAAAATAGTATGGAGAAAAGTGAAAAAACAACAAAACCAACCATAAAGATATCTGCAGAAACAGACAAGAGAGTTATAAAAATATTCAGTCTATTCTGGAATAAGCAGGTTAGAATATGACACTCCCAAGCTACACACAGAGCTCAGGCTGGACAAATGTAAAATACAGGTTTTTGTTTCTTTTTTAAAAAAGGGAATCTTTAGAGATGGTAGGCATTCCCTGAAAACGGGCAGCCAAAATCCAGGCCACGACAAATGGTGAGCTATACAGATCTCTGTTTCCAACAGGACAAACTTAAACATGCACATCTCTATATAAAACCTGAAAACCTCTGGTGTCTGGGATCCATCCATGCCCAGGTGCGACAAGACAGCATTTACAGGTGTTGATGTGACTCGTGGTCTGGCATTCCCAAGAATCTTTTTAAATGATGTGTACCAGAGCTACTGAAGTGCAATCTTACACAAAAAGTAATAATGCAAATAGCAACAATCCGTCTACATAAATGCAGCCATCAACACACACACCATACCAGTCCTCACATACTCCTTGAGGGTCCTACATTGGTCACAAACAGACCTAGAACAGCATCCCAAAGCAGCCATAGAATGGAGGGAGGAAGGAGTCTGAAATATTAATCAATAAATTACACAACACACTCAATTTTTAAAATTCTTCTCCATACAAGAGACATCAAGACCACACAAAGCAAAATTTCCTGCAGACACAGTGTACCCCACCGAACCTCCACACCAGTCAACAGAACTGCTGAGACCAACATGGACCAAGAAATCACCCAACAGACCTCCTTGTTAACTGCCTAGCCTGATGTGGACAAAATGGTGTCAAACAGCTGGGAGATGTTTGGAGAAATAGATTGGCTTATGCTGGTCATATCAGATCAAGTGATAAAGTGGAGAAACTGCAGAAAAAAAAAATTCTTAAGGATGCTCACAAAAGCAAAGGCAGAGGCGTAACCAGTGAAATTAGCACAGGACTTGACAAGTCAAAAACAGATGTTCAGCCCAATTCGTGACATCAAATCACAAGTGAGGTGGGCCTTTCAGAGCTCCAGCACAAACTTCTCTACTAGTCCTAAAACTTGTGGTGAATGGGGAGCTATGGGGATCTCAATATCAGGCAGAGCAGGTACCAAACATTGAGAGAAGATTTCTATTCAAGTTACATTTGTAGTCATGGGAGTGAATTGTGTTTGACAATCTGACAGGCACAAAACAACGCTGACCCCATTTTAACATGCAGGGGAGTTTGTTCTTCTACACTTTAGCAGCTGTCTGAAATGGAAAAACCCACCAGCCATGCCACTGCAACAAAAGTTAACAGAGCAACAGGCAAATGGGAATTGTGAAATTAAAGGCACGGCGATGCCAAATATCTGTCAACTGCTGTTTTGGGGAAAAAAGCCTGTTTTACATTTTACTAAACTGATTTTTATTCTTTGTGTTATGGAAAAAACATGTATTCATAATTTAAAAGCAGCACGTACTATAATACCTGGCAATGCCCAAACCAAGTAGATGCCTACTGTCTGACAATAGGCGTCACTGCCATTGCCCTTATCACCTGTTTGATCCAGTCTGATTTTGAACAATTTGTGCACCCTAATAATCATACAATAAACCTTTAAAATACCCCTTAATCAAGGAGAATTGGGGTCCCTTACAGCAACAGGGCCCTCTAAAGAGAACACAAAAACACACAAATTGTTAACAGCCTGAACACAAAAGAACACAAGAAAGAAACAATTAACAAACTAACAAGTACATCTAAATCATCACTGCAACTGCAAAAAAAGAAAAATGTCAACCATGACATGAATGTAACAGTCTTCCACCCAACCACACAAAAGATTCACTTACTCACCCAGGACCAGATAACTGTGGTTTTATGGGAGAAGAGTGCTCTTCTCTGCACAAAGCAATGAGTTCTCCACACATCAATGTTGAGGTCTCAGAGTCTTACCAAGTAAAGCCAATGACGACTCTACAGGCTTAGCTTCAAAAAAAAGAACAGTAAGAACTTGAAAAAACAAAACTAAGAAATAAGACAACATGTGCTCCATCAAAGCAGATATCGTCATTAGCCACTGTTGCACAGATGACAAGCGACTGTCACAAAGCAAGGTTTGAAATGTCAACTACAGACAACTGGAAAAGCCTAGAAATGCTGGAATGTCAAACACTGGAGGCCGTAGAAACACAAAAGCTTCCATTACACAACTGGACTTCCTGGGTTTCTTTGCATCAAAGTCCCACCTGGGATAACTCCAACACCACCGCGACCCTGTTCTGGATTAAGCCAGAGTCACACACATGCACATAGGAGGCAGCTTTTGGGCTTGACTAAATGTGTTGTTACACTGGACCAAAGGTTGGCAGTGTGCATTAATGCCTTTTCCTCTTCCTCTACAGAAGGAAAAGCTGCCTAACCTCACTTCCGGTTCCTTCACAGAATCCACTTCCAGTTCCTCCTCCAAAGTTCTCCCATCCAGAGCAGGTCCCAAGACAACTCTTCCTCCCTGCCCTCTATAAAGCCAACATTCCCTCTGTACTATGTAACTCTTATGTTTGTCTCAGTCTTGGAAGGTTACTCTGTTGTGTTGCCTGAAAATGTTTTTCCAAACCTTTTGTGGCTCTTTTGTTTCGTTACAGCAAGTTAGAAAAATGACATGTCAAAGTCTTCATTTGGATTGCTGCTTCCAGTTGACAAAGTCAAATGATTCAGTCTATCATGGTGGTCTGAGAGGAGTCTTCATCATCCTGAGCTTGGAGGACAATCACTCAGTACTGGCATTTGTAACGGGCAACACCACATAAAGCCTGAAAGCAACATCTATGCTTGGGAAGCTGTCATGACACTACATTTTTCAATCAGAGACAGACAGACAGACAGACTTTATTAATCCCAAGGGGAAATTCACATAATCCAGCAGCAGCATACTGATAAAGAACAATTAAAATAAATTAAAGAGTAATAAAAATGCAGGTAAAAACAGACAACTTTGAATAATGTTAGCGTTTAACCCCCCCCCCGGGTCTAACTCAAGAGTCGCATAGTGTGGGTCTCCTCAGTCTGTCAGAGGAGCAGGACGGTGACAGCAGTCTGTCGCTAAAGCTGCTCCTCTGTCTGGAGATGATCCTGTTCAGTGGATGCAGTGGATTCTCCATGATTGACAGGAGTCTATTCAGTGCCCATTGCTCTGCTACGGATGTTAAACTGTCCAGCTTCATTCCTACAATAGAGCCTGCCTTTCTCACAGGTTTGTCCAGGTGTGAGGCGTCCATCTTTATGCTGCCTCCCCAGCACACCACTGCATAGAAGAGGGCACTCTCCACAACCGTCTGGTAGAACATCTGCAGCATCTTATTGCAGATGTTGAAGGACGCCAACCTTCTAAGGAAATATAGTCGGCTCTGACCTTTCTTACACAGAGCATCAGTATTGGCAGTCCAGTCCAATTTATCTTCCAGCTGCACTCCCAGGTATTTATAGGTCTGTACCCTCTGCAGACAGTCACCTCTGATGATCACAGGGTTCATGAGGGGCCTGGGCCTCCTAAAATCCACCACCAGTTCCTTGGTCTTGCTGGTGTTCAGGTGTAAGTGGTTTGAGTCACACCATTTAACAAAGACATCGATTAGCTTCCTATACTCCTCCTCCTGCCACTCCTGATGCAGCCCACAACAGCAGTGTCATCAGCGAACTTTTGCACGTGGCAGTACTCCGAATCGTATTGGAAGTCTTATGTACTGTATATAGGCTGAACAGGACCGGAGAAAAGTACAGTCCCCTGCGGAGCTCCTGTGTTGCTGACCACAGTGTCAGACCTGCAGTTCCCAAGATGCACATACTAGATAGACAGATACTTTATTAATCCCAAGGGGAAATTCACATAATCCAGGAGCAGTATACTGATACAAAAAAAAATAATATTACATTAAATAGTAATAAAAATGCATGTAAAAGCAGACAATAACTTTGAGTAATGTTAGCATGTACTAAGGTCTGTCTGTAAGATAGTCCACAATCCATGCCACCAGTTGTGAATCTACTCCCATCGCAGTCAGCTTGTCCCTAAGGAGCAGAGGTTGGATGGTGTTGAAGGCGCTAGAGAAGTCCAAAAACAATTCTTACTGCACCACTGCCTCTGTCCAGGTAGGAGAGGGATCAGTGTAGCATATAGATGATGGCATCCTCCGCTCCCACTTTCTCCTGGTATACGAATTCCAGAGGGTCAAGGACACGGCGGACGTGTGGCCTCAGGTGGTGAAGCAGCAGCCGCTCCATAGTCTTCATCACATGTGACATCAGGGCGACAGGCCGGAAGTCATTCAGCTCACTAGGACTTGATACTTTTGGGACTGGGGTGATGCAAGATGTTTTCCAAAGCCTCAGGACTCTCCCCCGTTCCAGGCTCAGGTTGAAGATGTGCTGTAGAGGACTTCCCAGCTCCAGGCCTTCAGCAGTCATGGTGATACTCCATCTGGACCCGCTGCTTTCCTGGCACGAAGTCTCCTCAGTTCTCTGCTCACCTGTGCTGCTGTAATTTGGGTGGGGATGTCTCTTCTATGCTGGTATCAGCAGAAGGATGGGTGGAAGGTGCAGTACTCCAAGGTGAAAGTGGATTAGGGTGGTCAAACCTGTTAAAGAAGTTGTTCATTTGGTTTGCCCTTTCCACATCTCTCTCGATGGTGGCACCCCGCTTCGAGCTGCAGCCAGTGATGATTTTCATCCCATCCCACACTTCATGCTGTTATTCTGCAACTTCTGCTCCAGCTTTCTCCTGTACTGCTCCTTAGCCGCCCTGAGCTGGACTCAGTTCCTTCTGCACGCGCTTGAGCTCATGCTGATCACCGGCTTTAAAAGCCCTTTTCTTCTGGTTCAAAAGGCCCTTGATGTCACTTGTAATCCATGGCTTGTTAGCATAGCAACATACTGTTCTTACTGGAACTACAATGTCCATACAGAAGTTGATGTAATTTGTGCAGTCAACAACCTCCTCAATGTTCTCACTATGAGATCCCTGCAGGATATCCCAGTCCGTGGTTCCAAAGCAGTCTCTCAGAGCCTGCTCTGCCTCAGGGCTCCACTTCCTGAATGAGCGTGTGGTTGTAGGTAGCGCTTTCACTCTTGGTTTGTAGTGAGGCTGGAGCAGAACCAGGTTATGATCTGCTTTCCCAAGAGCAGGCAGCGGGGTGGCACTGTATGCGTCTAACATTTGCATACAGTAGGCCAATAGTCCTATTTCCCCGGGTGTTACAGTCCACATACTGGGAGAAGGCAGGTAATGTTTTGTCCAGCTCTACATGGTTAAAGTCTCCAGCAATTAGCACAAGCACCTCAGGGTGCTGCATTTGTAATTTAGCAAACGCGGAATGGATGACGTCACTCGCTATCTCCATGTTCACTCGAGGGGGGATGTAAACAATGACAACAATGACGTGTCCAAACTCTCTGGGCAAGTAATAGGGATGCAAACAACCAACCTTTGACAAATCCTTAAGAATTATTCACTTATCAAAAATTGTATTTATGATTTGGCTTACTTTAAGAAATCTTGTCAAGTACATTTTGTTTACCCATTGGCACAGGTGGGGCTGGGTGGTCTCGTGACCTCTGAACCCCTGAAGATTGTTTTTCTCCAGCCCTCTGGAGTTTTTTTTTTTTTTTTTCTGTCCTCCTGGCCATCTGACCTTTATTCTTTGTTACTTAGTATTGCATTCTTATTTTTTTATATAATGTTTTCCTCATCTTGTAAAGCACTTTGAGCTACATCATTTGTATGAAAATGTGCTACATAAATAAATGTTATTGGCAGATTGATACCTAAAACCAAAACAGCTCCATTTAAAGTTTTTGCATATGCATTTTGCAGTGTGAACACAAGTATAAGAGACAATCTTAGAAAGTTAATGTTTAATGTTATATAAGCACATGTAAGTGCTTGCTTAATGTCAATAGAATCAGTTTTATAGTTCCCTACAATATGTTATAGCCTTTTACCCCCTCTAAGTTAACACAAGGTAGAACTTTCTTTGCTATATCTGTAGAACAGTGTGTTAGTCAGTTAGGAAATCGTCTTACTGCTAGCAAGGACTATTAGTTATGTCTGCAAATAGGAGATGGCATGCAGTCTGACTGTTTAACATGCCTTAAGTATGACTGTATAATTATAATACTACATTTATATAAATGAAACAAGACAAATCTTAATAGAAAACAAGAAATCCTTTAATATCAATTTATTTTTGTGCAAAATAGTTTGCCTCAAGTTTTTACTAAAATTTAAAATGAAGATATTTGCTGTGTGGAATATGAATATGCACACTATTGCCTGCATCCTACTATGAAGCAACCTAAAATCTGCAGAACTTTGGTAATTTGGGACATACGCAGCTGCAAGTGATTTCAAATAAATGTGTATAATAAAAGAAATGAATCAAACATTAACAATTCCCATAACACATTCGAACATATGGGGTTAGAATAACCACCTAAAACATCAGCTAATTAGCACAATAAACAGTGTAATCTTAATAGCATCAAAGCAGCAGTTGATAAACTATAAAAAAAAAATTAGCACATCAATTGAATAAAGAAAAACAAACCCCTATTAAAACTCCAAGCTCTCCTTACCAGATATAAACTGTTAACATGGCATCTCACTAAATATTAACAGACTGGGCTGCTTAAGTCAAATTAGGTCCCACCTACTGCACCAAGACTCTAAAGGTTCTGCAATGGATGTAGTGCTAAAACCTCCGAAGAAGTCCATCAACTGAGCACTGCGCTACCCTGCCACAAGCCAATAATCAAGCACAACACTTTTAACCCTTCACCTCTCTCTGCATCTCCCAAGCTCCTCTACTGCCAGATTACAGCAACAAATCAGCATTATCACTGCAATGTATGTTCTTTGTTAATTTTCCTGGATGGATTTTTGATAAGTATGCATCCAAATACACAAATTGAGCTTACAGCAATCTACAAATAACACTATTTTATGATGACATGAAAAATTTGCCATCCTGACATAATGCCATATTTGTCTGTTGCTTTGGGGAGACTGTAGAAGGAAAATTTTTATATTAGCATAAAATAGCAAATTTAACATAAAAAGCCATACAAAGTAATTAGAAGCTTCTAAAACATTAGATTAAGCATAAATTAGAATGTTTAACAAATAAGATAGGTCAAGCAAATAGTTAACTAAAAATATCAATCATATTACATTATTTTTCAAGCTTGAAGCAGGATTGCAAGAACAGAAAAAGAACAAAAAATGACGTACAGAAACCAGCTTAGAACAGGATAATAGATTGAGAACACCTGTGTCCAAGGCTGGGAAGCTAAGGGAACGATACCATAGATAGAAAATGGCTATGGTAGGCACGTAAAGAAACCAGCTGGGTTGATGAATTAGAAGAAAGGCAACAAAAGGCTTTTGCTGTAAGCAAGGTCACACTGATGTAATGCATGAACGAAACATTAGTATATTCAGGCATTAGCAATAAATATAGAAAAATATATTAGAAATTAACTTTATTATAGAAATTAAGACAAGTCAGGACTGCCACGCAATAATTAAATAAGCATATACCATTTTTTTTTTTAATTAAAGCTTAGCTTTGGGCATCAGACAACCTGGCTCAAGTCCGAGAAAGAGGAAGTGATGAGAGGAAAGCCCATATAAGGAAGATGAATGTCTGTATCGGTGAAAGAAATGATCAAAACAGAAACTAGAAATAAACAATAGACCGTGAAATACCAGGGGCCCAGCTGCAGGGAAACGAGAAATTGGCCAGACAGGAGTAGAAGGGAGTCAGAGGAGAACAGCAAATGAGCTAATTGAATGAGGTCAAAAGTGATAAGAAATTGTTATATAAGCTTCGATTGCTGAACCATTCAGTGCGCAGCTCAATTTGGCCACATTGGGTTAAGTCCTTGTTATTTTTTGTGTTGTTTTATTGCAATAAAGCTTTAAAACTCTGTCTGCCTATCCCGAATCCTAATAGCCTTCATTTTCAGGTAAAAAGCCTTCTGGTGAGGAGTTTTTCACCATGACAAGATCAGCCATTGCCACAGCAGTCTATCCAACAACCATCAAGGAGTACTTGACATGTGACACTGGCATCACGAGTGCAGGGACAAAGTAAGAAGGCATAAGCTGGCTGAATTGCAACTTTTCATGAAATTACACAAACAAGGTCCTCTACAAACCCAACCAATTTGCTTCACAAACTACTTTTGGGGCTCCCTGCAGTCTGGGGCCCCCAAGCTACCACCCCAGTAAGCCCAAGTTAAAGCCAGCCCCTCCTAAAAATGGAAAACTCCTCCCAACACAATCCCCAAACTGTGACCAAACTTACCTTTCTTTAGAGAAAGCTCAGCCCCCCCTCCATGAAATCTTGAGCTCCGTCCATAAAAGTTCACTTTAAGACACACCTACTGACTTTCTGGCTTTATGACACTGAGAAGACCTGCCCATAAAGCAACCATATCAGCATATCCCACAATCTTGAATCCATAAAGCAGCAAGTTAAAGCCAGTCTAGTCCATTTGCTCCTCATTTCTATCAAGACCACACTCAAATTAAAAGCAGAGGCTGCGGTTTGTCAGGTTTTTAAAGCCAAACTTCACCTTTCAAATCTCTGGCCTCCCTCATTAGTGCCCACTGATGTTGAATTCCACTGTAGAAGTTCAACTCATCATTGTTTGTTTTGTCACAACAAAGATTAAGAGCAGGAGAGGTCCAGCCTGGTGAAGAGACAATACTAAAATGTGGAAAAGGCAGAGCTGCCTTCAGGGGTCTCTTTTAAGCTGATGCCGTTAATTAGTCATCAATGAGTGCCATAATGCTCGTTGTTCAATTTTGTGCCTTGAATTTGGCAGCGTTACGTCACTCTTTGTCTTGTTGATATTTTACCACCGCATGATTAGTAGTTCTCACCCCCTTACTTTGTCCTCTTCCGTTTCTTTCCAAATATTTCACTAATAGAAGTAATGACCGCTCACAGGTGTTAAGGGGGCACGTTAGATGGCGAGCTGCCCACCTCGTTGTTAATTAAGAGTGCATGAACAAACCACCACTGCGAACACAAAGTGCAGCAGTATTACTTCCTACCAAAAGTGGTCCAAAGAAGAAAAACCCGGTGAATCAGCGACAGGATCATTAATGTCCAAAGCTCACCAGTGCATGTTGGGAGTGAAGGCCAGCCTATCTGGTCCAATCCCACAGAAAAGCCACTGGAGCACATAATGTTGGACATGACATAAAGGTGTAAGAACACACAGAGCATCACAGCTTAGACAGCTCAGACTGTCCATGCTGACCCCTGTCCACCACCTGCAATGAGTATGTGAGTGTCAGAACTGGACCAATGGAGCAATGGAAAAAGGTTGCCTGGTGTCATGAATTGCATTTTTGCCCTCACCAAAGAATGTTGGGTGTTGACTTGGATTCCAGATTCCTCAGATCTCATTTGGAATGAGCCACTGTGGAATGTACTGGAAAAGCAAGTCTGCTCCATGGAGGTCCCAAATCATAACTTGCAAGATTTAAAGGATTTGCTGCTGGCATCTTTGTGCAAAATGCAGCTGGGCACCTTATATAGAACCTTTTTGTATCTATCTATTATATAGTACCTTTCATTTCTGTTTCTTTAACTATTATATAGTGCTTTTCACATCTATCTATCTATCCATCTATCTATCTACTACATAGTGCCTTTCATTTCTATCACTTTAAGTATGTACTAGAGAGTACCTTTCACATGTGTCTCTACTATATAGGCCTTTCATTTCCATCTCTTTATATATTGTGACACTTGAGTCACCGCCTTGCACCCCAAAATACAAGGCTGAGTCTCAACCTTAGCAAAACCAGCTTTATTCAATGTGAAACAGCAACAGCAGGGTTATTTATGGCAGCAGGAGCTACCACTCTCCCATACACAGACACAGCAAACGGGCACAGTCGGGGTCAGATCAGTGACCAAGTTATACTGCTCCCTGCATCACCCGTTGGTGACAGGCACTTATAGCGTGACTGCGATTGGCTCGCATTTGTTTCCACGGCGCTATGCTGCTGTGCTGTGGACCTGCAGTTGCCTCAATGATGGACAAGCAGTCCTTCACAGACGTGCTGCACAGCAGTTAAGCTTCGCCGTGTCGTCCCATTTGTCCTAAAAGAGTTCAGAAACCTCACAATATATGGCAGATTTCATACTTGTGCTGCCAAGTGTTCATGCCTGACTTTGAGAATGGCATGCACCAGCTCATTTTTTGGGGGCGGCTTTGCCACTGCTGGAATCAGCTTGTTCTGATATTCCATACCATCTCCAATGAGTTGAGATCCAGTGACCTGGAAAGCCAGTATGTTTCAGTTAAAAATACATAAAAGGTGTAAATAATATAACAAAATAATGTTTAATTTTACCACTGCCATGATACCTAATTAGGAGGTCTTTTAAGCCATAGTGTATTCCTTCAACTGTAATGCACTTGGCTGCATTATTATGCTTCAAGTTGTTGTCTATAAAATCTGGGCATTTAACATCGTTATTTGTGAACGCAGTTGTATATTGACAATAATGCATATTTACTTTTAAAACAAATCACAATATTCTGGTAAGTGCAAAACATACTTTGGGAAAAGTTGTATTAAGTTTTGTCTTATATAACACTCTAAAAAATGTGGCTGTGCCAGTTAAGGAGCTAATCATTTAACTGTCAGTGTCTGTCTTGATGAAATTAATGTAGTCAACAACTGTAATTCTGTCATCACTATTACTACATTGAACTGTTATGTCAAAACTAAAATGACTTGTTTGATCTGTGTTATATTAATATATTTATGTATATTTTATTTACAAAGTACAAAATACGATGCACTAAGCAACTTTTTTGTTGTTCTAAGCTCATACCAGTTATATTTTCACTCACAAATGAATTGCAATTCCTTGTTTTAGCTTTAGGATGTCATCCAGTGTTTATAGAACCCAATTCATGGTGTCCAGTGGAAAAAGTGCTATTATAAAAATAATCCAGCATAAATCAGCTTCCATATCCACAAAAAAAAAAATAATAATAATAAAAATCAGAACACACTAAACAATTTTTGATAACCATGGTCTCAGCTGTAGCATTCAAAAGTGGGTAACAGATTTGTTCTGTATTTACCAGCCTTCAAAAAGAAGATGTGGCTCAGTTCTACTTCGGGAAATTGCCAACTACCTGTGATTTTTAATAGGATTATGAGGTTTAGGCTGAAGTGGAAATGTCCATTTCTCCTGTATGCCGTCAGGGTGTGCCTTTCAGGCTAACAGGAGGGTTCGTCTGTGAAAATAGCATCGTCAAACATTTCTTTGACTTGAATTGATTTCTGTGCGTGTTACTTCAAAGCAGATCATTAATGACATACACTGTAGAATACAGAGAGCTGGAGTAATCTTACTATATCGTGCACTTCCATACTTCCAACCAAATTTAATCTGCATACTTGAGATGCTTTCGAAATAGAATGCCAAATATTTTTCTAATCATCCACTGTGAGTGGAAAAAAAACACACCAAAATGTTTTTCATCACATCTTCAACAATAGTCGGCCGATTTTGATAAAATTTGGAACATTGTATAAACTTGTGTCAAAGCCTGGTCAAAGCAGTATAAGATCTTACTTATTTATAAATTTGGTTGCCATGGATACGTGCGAACGCAGACGATAAAGTTTGTAAACAAGTTTGACCCTTGCTAAATTTGCAGATAAAAATGGGTTTCAGTACAGAAGACCGAATTTTTATTAAGAATTTGGTTCTGCTAAAGGGTTACAGCAGTCGTCGACTGATAAAAGAGTTCCCACAGAAAGGTTGGAACAAAAACGGCCTCGATGTGCTGCTACGAAAGATTCGGTCGACCGGCACTGTGGACCGGCAACCAGGCAGTGGTCGACCACGCTCGGTGCGTACACTTGAAAACATTGAAGCTGTTAACGATCTTGTACTAAGCCAAGAAGACGCACCACAGACTCACAGAACAACTCGACAGATAGCTAGAGAAATCGGAATAAGCCAAAGAACTGTGGCTGAGATAATCCATAAAGACCTGAAGCTGAAGTGCTTGAAAAAGCGCCGTGCACAGCAGTTAACAACAGCCAACGAGGAGTCGCGCTTGAAACGATGCAAGCAGCTGCTGGACAAGTTTTCAGAGCACAGTGTCAGCTTCATCTGGTTCACAGATGAAAAGGTTTTTACGGTGGCACCACTTATCAATGCCCAGAATGATCGTCTTTACGTACCGTCAACAACAAAGAAGCGAGATACTGATGCCCTACCTTCAGCCGCTCAGTTATGGTATCGGTAGCAGTCTCCAAACTTGGCTGCACAGAGCTTTTCTTCATTGAACCCGGAGTAAAAGTCAATGGTGCATACTACCGGGATGTCCTGCTGACACAGAACATGTTGCCAGCAATCAGACACATGTCAGGAGACTTCTTTGTCTTCCAGCAGGACAACGCCCCAGCACACCGTGCACGGGACACTGTTGAGCTGCTACGTCGTGAAACTCCAGGTTTAATTGGACCAGACCTTTGGCCAGCAAACTCACCAGACCTCAATCCCGTCGACTATCGAATCTGGGGTTTGATGCAAGACCGCGTCTACCAGAGTCCAATACGAGACATCGAGGACCTGAAGCAGCGCCTCATCTCTGTCTGGGCTGAACTGAAACAGAGTGTTTTTGACAAGGCAATTGATCAGTGGAGACCAAGGCTGAGGGCTTGTGTTCGTGCCAAGGGAAAGCACTTCGAACAACTTCTTTAATAAATCATAAAACACATATTAAAATTACTGTTCCACATCTTGTTGATAACTTTGAATGAAAAGGTAATCTCATTTTATTTATGTCAAAACACGAAGACTTAAGTTCAATAAGCTAGTGCAGCGATGTTGTTTGTTTGATGTGAGTAATTAATACAACTGTTGTTGGAAAACATATTACATACACTTTGTATCAAACATTAAGTAAATCAGCCGACTATTGTTGAAGATGTGATGAAAAACATTTTGGTGTGTTTTTTTTCCACTCACAGTGTATATGACGTCCCATTCACTTTTTGTGCCATCTTCAAGTAGCGCTACGTTCTTTAAAAAAGGTCACTGAAATTGCAGATCAAGTCTGAATTATAGTATTCATGGAAACGGGGAAGACAAAAAAACACACAGTTTGTCCGTCAGCGCTTATTTCTTACCTGTAATATTTCCTCGAGTGGTGTATCAATGTGCCGGCTCGTTTATGGTGTCATATGATGTCTCCAGTTACTGTTTTAATTCCTGCATCCAGTAAACAAATTTGCATGTTTTTTTGTGTCTTTCCCTTGTTCTTCATTTAAAACAAAATATTCCTTATTTCTTTGTTATTTTCTCTAACTCCCAAAAATCTTGCTTTTCCACAAATAAATGTTAAATGTTTACTCTCCAAAGGTTCTACTGAGTGAATTACCTTTTACCTTTTTGAACTGTTTTGTGTGAGCATTCTTTTTATTATAATTCGAGACAACAATGATCTCCCAAAAGTGCAGGGACCTCATAAAGGCTGGACAAGATTGGATAAAACTCGTGTGTGTGTGTGTGCGTGTGCGCGTGCGCGCGTGATCAGCGCGTGTGTCTTCGTGCGTATCAGGAGCACAAGCAACTCCGTGCTCACCTGCAGTGAGAAATTCTAAGCCTATGTAACTCAGGGTTTATTAAAAATATGCTTATAGGTTTCAGAGTTTAAGATGAAGGATAGCAGATACAGTTTAAACTTAACGCCAGTTCCTTCCATTAAGAGATTTTTTACAATAAAGTACAACTTATACGAGAGATGGTAGTGGAAGCAAAATGTGAAAGGAAGGAAGAAACACCATGATTACATCGTGTAGATGTCAATTTAGAGACTCTGAGTCAGACGCAGACCATGAAAGCTCAATACCTGAAAATCCAGAAAATGACTGAAACACAAACACAGGCAACACTCTTATTAAGGGTCCTGTAATTGCACTTTACTGGGTTGTGGTTCTTTATAGAATCATTGCTTGACAAAGAACTATTTCATTCTGGGAAGGGTACAAAATCAGCTATTTGGGCTTTGAAATGATTCCTAATATTTGGACAAAACAGAAATCTTATATAGTAGGCTACCTAGCAGGATACTTAAAGATCAAGAAAATCTGAATTTAGCTTATTTTGTTAGAAACCAAGAGTCCTTTTAAAATCATCATCCCATTCCTGATTAAGGATCTAATTAAAAGTTTGTTTTTTTCTGGATCCTTCATATGGATGTTTCTTTTTGGAACCAAACAATGGTTCCACTATGCCATTACTTTGAAGAACCACTGTGGCACCTTTACTTTTTAATCTGTATAGTGATACTCCGTAATCTCAATGAAACACACAGCCAGCCCAGCTAAGATCATCGATTTGATCTTCCTTATGATGACAAAGACAGAGAGCTGCACAAACACTGTGCTGTTAGACCCGAGAAATACTGTTGTGAGCAACTGTTTCAAACTAATATCCATCCATTATGAGTATCCAGTTAGAGATGAATCAAGCTAACTAACACATTTATTAATTCTTGTCCAATATTCACTTAAATCAGGAAGGTGTGGTCTAAACATGTTATGAACTGAAAACTAGTTATTGCAATGAATCTAATCTCTCTATTATAAAAAAAAATCTTGGAAGGAGAAAGACGTGATTTTCTTGTAGAGACACTTACAGTATAAGTCCCATGAGAAAGAGATTTAACCACGCTCAGGGCCCGAAATAAAGGACAAAGAGTAGATGACAAAGTAGAATGTTGTAAAGAATTCAAAAATGTTGGTGTGGTACACATTCAGAGCAGGTTAGAGAAAATGGAAGTACAAAAATTAAAAAGTCTCAAAAAAAGTATAGTAAAGATTGCATTAGCGCAAACAAATGGAAATTATTTCTTGGTGAAATAACAGAACACCGAAAAGAGATTGAATATATTGTTCGGATTTAAACTTTAAGTCGGAGACTTGTAGATCATCTAATTCGTGTTGCCAGTGAGAATTAAAAGATTCCAAAAATGTTGGCGCAGTATGAAGTCCTGTGAGACGAAGACTTTTAACATGAGATTCTTTCAAGTCACGCCATACTTACAACTATTTTCAAACAAGACCACAG
Source organism: Polypterus bichir lapradei (assembly GCA_026402145.1). Lineage (NCBI taxonomy): Eukaryota > Metazoa > Chordata > Cladistia > Polypteriformes > Polypteridae > Polypterus > Polypterus bichir. The sequence goes on along the minus strand of JANRMT010062856.1, from coordinate 25,319,935 downwards.
TCATCTAACTTCAGGTGTGTGAATACTTTTGGCAGACACACTTCTAGTGCTGTCGGCTCTTATACATTTTATCAGGACAATAATTTTATACGTTCTAGATGAGACGTCAACAACAAAGCAAAGAAGAAAGAGCATGGACAAACATTCGAAAAAGTCATTTTTTTTTATTAGAGAGAAAGAAACGATATTCACTCACAGGCAGTTATACATTGTGTTGCCATGATGTAAGTCCAAACACGGAATCAAATTCAATGCGATCTTGAAGAAAAGTTAATTCCAAATATTGTTTTTACTAAAGTTTTAAAGTAAAAGTGAAAATAATGCATATGTAACAATTCCTATGAAAATAACAATCTCTTTATATTGCATATCCAGTAAACCAAATCCGGGGGCGAGCAAGTGTAGTGAGCAGGGGGCGTATTAACTTGTTACTGTCTGTTAATTGTGTAAGTTAGAGTTAACAATACATTAATTAGGAAAACAATTTCATGAAAACTCCACTAGATGCATACTAATCTCAGAATCCCATCAATAAGGAGGCTATAAGAAATAATTGTAAATATGAAATATATAAACTACTAAAATACGTAAATCACTCTTCATACATACTCGTATATACTAACTCAACAGTATTAAATATATATGGCATTAATCCTAACTGAAGATAACATGCATGTATTTTCCCATGTGGTGTTAGTTTGCAAGTACTTTAAATTCTCTTAATTCTGTGAAATGTCAATCAGTCAGTCAGTCATTTTCCAACCCGCTATATCCTAACACAGAGTCATAGGGGTCTGCTGGAGCTAATCCCAGCCAACACAGGGCACAAGGCAGGAAACAAACCCCGGGCAGGATGCCAGCCCACCACAGTCTGTGAAATGCAGAGTAGGTAAATTAGAAATATATAAAATGAAAGACCTGTCTGTGTGAGCGGAGTGGTGGCTCTGAGAAGACTGCCAGTTTGAATCCTGTAAATGCCAAAAGTGACTCTACTCTGTTTGGCCCAGAGCAAGGCCCTTAACGTGCAATTGCTCCTTCCTGGGTATGATGTTAATATGCATCCAGCCCTGCAAACAGGTCCCCCAACTTGCAGGGAAAACTTGGGGGTTTGTGTCAGGATTGGTACTCCGGCCCAAATAAAAACACATCATGCTGTTCAGCGTGGTGCTGAGGTGTCACCTGCTGCACTTGGATCTCAATCTGGGTGGTTTACTGTGTGTCAACGTGTTGTAATCAGTGCATGCTCCCAACCACCTCTGCCTGTGTGTATGGAGCCGTCTGCTCTGCCCATGCTCAACCACAGCCATGAGAGTTGGTGTGAATTCTTTTTTTTTTTTTTTGAAATTGTATTAATTTTATTGCAATCATTCCATACAAATCAATCAATTTTTACAAAAAGTAGGATTAAGAACAAGTCGAGTTGGTGTGAATTCTATGGAAGATGTAGAAGCGTATACAAGTGTGACTTGCACATGGTGAGACGGCGCATGCCTGCACTTAAATTTTTTTGGCGCTTTCATGCTTCTCATTCAACCCAAGCAGACAAACTCAGCTTTGTGATAGATTCACACAACAAGCTACCACACGTTTGCCTAAAACAAGCTCCAGCCTGTCCCGCTCAATTTGTGCCACAGCTGCACTCAATGACACGTCCTTCTTGGAAAAGATACGACCTGTCCCGGCCCACTTAGCCGACCCCTCTGCAAGTTCACCAATATAGTAAAACTGCTAGGGAGTCTTTGGGTTGTTTTTCGTCTCAAAGACCACATGCGGCTAAAATTATACATTTAAATAAACAAAATTAATCAGCTATTTAACATACTTTAAAAGCATATAAGTTAATCATATTGAGATGAGATTCAGCAGAGTGTTTCCTGCACAGATAAAACAAATGCAGATGGACATAATGAGCAAATCTGAAAATCATTAAAATTTGAAACTTTGAACCATGTGTGAAATTCTGTGAAGAAGGGAAAAAACAAATTCACATATAAAAAGCAGAAGGCCTTCAAGTACATTGTTTCCTGTGGAGTGATATTTTCATAACAAAAACAAGGACTAGAGCTAAAAATATTGTTTTTCGTTTTACAAGCACAAGAACTGAAATTAAGGCAAACAGAGAAACTAAAACTAAATAAAAATGAGTGATAGTGAACGAACTAAAATGAGAACGAAAATAGAGTACAAACGAAAAAAACAGCAATAGCATTTTCATTCAGTCTGGTTCAGTCATGCAGAGGTGTTGTTTGTAGGTCGCCTTGAGTGTTCAGTTATGTTGTGCTGTTCACTATGCGGTGGTCTTGTACCTTGGGCTTACTATAGTCATGTGGCTCAACTTTTGTAAAGGGCCGTTGTTTGTTTGTTGAGCACGTTTGGCTCGTCAGGTTGAAGAAGTAAGCACTTGTGATTGACAATGGTGATTTTGTACAGATGTTTATGGGTAGAAAGCGAGAAAGTAACATGTGGAAATACTTTAATTACAGCACAGATGATAATAAAAGCAAATGTAGTGTGCGACAAGAAGAAAAATAGTCTCAGAGTTTCAGTGCAGGGCCAGCTGGATCAGTACTTAGTGAAAGTCCAGCATTTCTCTGGCACCAGGACTGCACTTCAGTACTGGCAGCAGAGATCATAAACATATAGTTTGCTGGCGCCAGTGACTGAGGACCTCATCTGTGCTCCTCCATTACAGGCGCTTGCCCAGTGAATATTTTTTAATTGTGTGGCTATGTATGCAATGGACATCATCATCGAGACAAATCTCTCGAAATGCGTGATTGTTTAAATCTTAACAGTGTCACACACGTGTGCATGGGAGGCAGCTGAAGGGCTTAGAGAGGACTGATTATACATCTGCCCGGGGGGGGCGGGGTACGCTAACGCTCTTTCTGAGTTCTCTACAGGTCTTTCCCGGGAAATCCCACCAGGAGCCGACACCTCAAAGCGGGACACATCCCTTCTGGTTCCGGCACCAAGGACGACATCACTTCCGGTTCCGGCACAGAGGACGACATCACTTCCGCCCTCCGTCCTATAAAGCCTCCTGCCTTTGCTCTGGCAGGCAGTTCTGTTTTGGACTCTGTTGAGTAAACTTGAATATGAGCAATCAATTACTTTTGCAGCCAGGAAACCGGAATAAACGGGTGGCTGCCCCAAACCTTGCCATGCCTCATGTCTCTTCATACTACAACAGTAACGTGCTTGCACAGACTGGTTTCTTGGGTTGAAACCTTTGATCTTGCTGACCACACTCATTAGGCCACTCAATATGTGTGATTATTGATAGTCAAGCTTTATTTAATGGAATTATGAACTGAGAGTGTATTTTATTGACTAAAACATAACTTGCATTGAAATATGTGTAGGCTGGCGTTTGTGTCTTGCAACAGAAAACAAAAAAATTGTACTAATATTATGTAAAAAGTCCAGAACTAAATAAAATAAAAACTATAATTTTAAACAAAGAACTAAATAAAAATAAAAATTGTTGACTCCACTGAAAACTAGAATGAAATAAAAATAAAAATAAATTTTATGAAATAAAATAAAAACTTAAACTACAATTAATATCAGAAACTGAAATATCACTGTGGCGCTGAACCAAATTTGGTGTGGGCCTAAAGGCCATGTCACATTATCTGACTTTTCCAGCTGTTTTTTGCTGTAGCTTTCATTTTCGTAATTATAACGAGTCAGAGGCATTTGCAGTGTGCTCCTCTGACATACCCACCAGCCTGCAACTTGCCCCAACATTGTCTTGAACTTGTGTGTGCGTGTGTGAGTTTAGAACCACTGAATGTTCCTCTGTAAGTAAAACTTATATAAAAGCAGCAGCAAGGAGTAAGAAATATGGACCTGACAAACAGAAGATGGACTCATCTGGCAGATGTTGCAAGTTCCATGTACCATGACAGAATGGAAGAAATTGTGGCCACACCTGTAAAGCCTTTGCACAGGCAGTGCCTCCTCAAGTGGTGCATTATTGGCTATCAAGGAAAAGGAAGAGTTTTTATGATTTTGAAAACCAGAAAGTGTGTTGTAAAGACTTCACAGAGTGGTCTTATTTGTAATCCTCTGGACTACTAGTTGTAATTTGACCTGCTCAGGAGACAAGATGAGCAACTGCTGTTGTCAAGTTTGATATCCCTTCTGACTAGAAGTGGTGGAATATGACTTCAGCTTTACAGTATTAAAGGACATCCATCTTTTATTCACTTTATATTTACTTCTAAATAATGTCTTTCAAACATGAAGAAATGAACTTGTAATAGTTTCTTTCAAAGAAAAAAAAAATCAGCCCCACACAAGAAACGAAAATGCCGTTCATTATTAAATTCAAATGAAAATTAGATGAGAGTTTAAATAATGTTTTACATAATTGTGGCAATGATTCCTAAACTTATGTTTTCATTTACAGTAGACAGAACTTTCCAATGTATCTGGAGTAAAATCTACACGTAAAAGCTGAGCACATTTCTTTTTACTTTTACCAGGGTTTTTACTTTTGTTTGTTTTGATTTTTTTTCCTTTTCTTTTTAATAGATTCAGCACAGTTTTTCAAATGATGAACATTCCTTCAGAAAACCCGACATCATTAAATGATTGAATTAATTTCAAATACCCACATAAATGAAAAGCAAGTTACAGATAATAAAGTAACCAAAAAGCTACTTAAAATTTTCATTTTAATATGCAAGTACTTTTAATGTAGACTCATGTAAACTCATTTTGCGCTGCAAATAGCCTAATAATCATCGTACTGAGTCACAATATTTTCTTGTTTGTCTACATTTTTTGAAGGAAGTGATAATAGAAATGATGGCTTCACAGTATTTTAAATTTGGTGAAACATCCAACTCATCATCAGACTTAAAGAAAGTGAATTTAGCCCCCATGGCCTCTTGGGTAGCTTAGGGAGACTATAACAGCAATGGGTGTCTTCCTTTTCCACAGGGGATACTTGTCCTTACAATATCTGACAACTCTTCTTTTATTCAGCAGCTGATTGAGACTGAGAGTATTTAACATCTGTGGCAAACATTAGAAAGCCCTAGAAAGAAAAAGACAATAGTGAGGATTGGTGTGCAGTGTATTGTACAGTCTGGTGCTCTTATTTTACCTTTTGGGTAATAATCACAGTTATAATCCTACCAGTGCTTGATGGGACATTCACTGTGACAAAAGCTGTCTGTGTGTCGGACTGTGTGCCCGTTTGGATGCTATTTCTCTAATATTCCAACAGATGGTGCATCACAAACATTCTTAGTAAAAATACATTGCATTTGTTATTCCAACAGATGGCATATCACAAACATTACAAATGCAGTTACAAATCCCATACCACATGGCTTATTACAGAGACATATGCATTGCATGGTGCACTGCAAATGTTAATGCTGAGGTCTACACTGATTTCTTAAATTTCAACCTTTCTTAGATGGGTAGCAGAGCTAGTTTTTAAAACAAGTCTTCAGCACACAAACTTAAAGGATAATGTAATAATTTTCCAAGTCAAAATAATTTCTTCACAAACATGATATATATGCATTTGCCAGGCAAAAGTCCAGTGAGTTCTATAAATTTTAAAAATGCTCCTACACTGGCATTTAACATTGGAGTGAACAGAGCACAGGTATAGCCTTACAACTTACCAAATACAGTACGTCCATTTTTCAAGCCAAGATAGCTGTCGAGTAGTGATCTGTGTCTTGTGATTACACTAGCATATGCATGTCATTTTTGAACAAAAAAAATTTGGACATGAGCATCAATAGGCTTTGCGTCCTAGGAACCAAGTTACCTGAATTACTGTACGTATTTTATGACATTTCAATAATGATCCACCACTGCACTACTGATTTTTCTGATCATAAAATAGGTCATTAGGATAGCAATTGACAAGAAGAATTCATAATTAATAGCAGAATTACAGTATTTGAGGGTTCCTCTAGAGTGCCTCTTTCTCTTGCATGATTTGGATCAAAAACTGATCAGCTGTGGTGGATGGCTGGGACATCTGCCCTGACAGGATGCCTGGAGAGTGAAAAAGCCAGGAGAGGCACAATACCTCCCCCCGGGACACGAGAGGGCAGCTCAACCATGCGGGCGCCTGTGGCCACTGACAGGGGGGTGTCTGCACAGCTCCAGAGCCTTTGCATGCAGCACTTCCACCACACCTGGAAGTGCTGCCGGAAGTTGATCGGGTAGCACCTGGAACACTTCCGGGTGCAGTATAAAGAAGGCCACTTCACTCCAGTAGACGAGCCAGAGTCGGGAGGCAGAGAAGAAGAGAAAGGGCAAAGGAAAGTAAAAAGGACTGAGTAACTGGTGATTGGTACACTGTGCTGTGCAGAAGAGAAATAAAAAGTGTGTGTTTTGGGACTCCTGTGTGTACTGTGTCTGTCTGTATCCGGGCTTCTTTCACACAGCACATTGTCATCTCATAACCAGCTTAAGTCTCAAGTATGGTATTTTTCCATCCAGCTGTTTCAGCTCTAGACTGTCCTTAGTAACCTGTGACACACAGACAGACAGACAAACACCCATCATCAAGATATCGGTACCAGGGGACACTAAAATGTTGAGATCTGTCAAAAACCAGAGATTGAAATTTTTGACGAATTTAAAGATTTCACTCCTCTCCTGTAGATGATAGGTTATGGTAAGGGGGGGGGGGGGGGGGGTTTGGGGGTTAACAAAGCAAAAATACCAATATTATGAGATTCAGCCATTTTAAAAGGCACTTGAAGTCTTCTGCCAACTTTTCTCCGAACTGGGCAGTTGTTTCCTCCAAATTAGACCAAGTCACAATAAATTGTTTGTGCCACATGGTTGGTTTTATTTTGATTTACTTCAATATTTATGTGTGAACTCACACAAGCAAATAGAAAACATGCCAGGAATGTATGATAAAAGAATATGCGATAAAATGATTATTTTTAGATCAATTTTGTTGTTACAAGCAGGCACTGGAAACATGAAAGGCATGTTTTCTAAAATTGAAAAACAATGTATTTGTTAAATTTTTACAATTTAATTTTCTAGTGGTGTGTTGTTCCCCCTTTGCCTCCATTGTAAAGTGCCAGTGCAGGCAAGATATATTTTTGAAATTTAATAAAATATGCTTGACTTTGGAGCACTAGTTTGGCATGGTTAAGGCATATATACCATGTCTGTGAAGAAATAACTTCAGTTTATCACTTAACAAATTCCCAGTCCTGTGACAATTGGTTTTCTTTAAAACTGGTTTACTAATCAGCTGCTACCTGCTGCTAATAATGTGCATTCAGTTCTTTTTAAGTCATTATTTCCCGTTTGCAGAGTAATGCGTAAGCGTTGGCATTGTTCAAGGTTGTTGTCTTATTATTTTGCCTGCATTTTTATTACTCTTTGATTTGTTTTTTTTTTTTTTTTTTTGTATCAGTATGCTGCTGCTGGATTATGTGAATTTTCCCTTGGGATTAATAAAGTATCTATCTATCTATATAATGAAGAAGCACCTAGCCCAGTCACTAAAGAGTATAGCGCAGACTATTAAACATAAAAGCTACATAGATGTTCTGGAGAATCCTAGTAAATTTAAAGAAACACTAACCCCTGGCATATGTGTGCTCTTCTAACCAGCACTTGCAAAGACAGCATGAGTTTGAGTGCTTATGTGTTCTGCTTTGCAGCCCAGTCCATTGTATTATAAAATTTACTTTGCACTTTAGTTGTTAGGGGCTGGTGTGGTATGACATTTTGCATACAAGTGGATAAATATTTTGTATGTCTTTATTTGTAACTTAGGCAAAGCAATGTAATATTAGTGTTACATTAGTGAGAAGCATTCATGTTTACCCCCTAGGACTAAGTCAGGATAGTGAATTTTATGACAGGGTTGGGGGAATTGCCTCAAACAAATTTGGCAAATATTTCTCTGCTGGACTCTCTCAGTCGACCCCGACAGGAAAGCCAGAATGCCTAGCTGGCAAACTTCACCTTAACACATGGTTTTGAGGGCAGGTGTGATGGTATTCCCTGCCCCATTGGTCTGAATTATGGCGGTTTGGAATTGGCTTGTATCAGAAGCCTTTAAATACTATGACGCCCTATTGGCTGTAGGGGTTGGACAGAAAACCTATAAATTTGCTTGCTTTACCATTATGAAGGAGCATCTCACACACCATGAACTGAAAAGGATAACACAATGAAGAGCACAACTTGGCAGCCATATTGAGACAGGCATGCTGCCTGTTCTGAAGAAAGCTGACCACAAATGATGCCTTAACTAGAGACATTTTAAGTAACTAACAAGTGTGTGTGTTGCCTGAAACTACCCATCAACATTTATCAGGTTATATGGTTGCCAATATTCAAAAGTTCTTTGCATTTTGTCATTATTTATGAATATTACCAATAATACATTATATAAATTGTAACTTAACTCCTGCTTGTCTTTTACTACACCTAATTGCCTGAAGTTATAAATGTAGAACGAAAGGTGGTGAGAAGTTTAATGGTACAGTATCTTATAAACAATGGTAAGTCTGTGAGATTTTAGGCATTCTCACAAAGGCTACGTATTAATAATACAAAAGGGGAAAGTAGAGTAATATCACTCTACCAAGACAAAACAGGGGCCTTGTATGTACATTTTCTTGTATTGCACTAGTTATCACATTTCATTTACTTGTGTACCTATGTGTATTTAAAAGTGCTTTGTTATAGTTTTTTGGTACAGTGTGCTTTATAAATAAACCTTGCTTGAGCTGTGTCTCATTTTCTAGCCATAATACCTTTAATTCCAGAGAACAAGGGTGCCCAGCCTGTTTATGTCCAGTACTAATCATGGTGAAATGTAATTTGCTAATCAACTTTAAGCCGTGCCCATGTGATGGTAGATGCTTTCAACACAGAATGAATGTCTCATGGGCCCAAGTGTCATTGTCTGTGTTGACTCTCTCTGAACGTGTGTTGTGGTTGAGGTTGTTCAATTGATCAAGCAGCATGGAAGAAACAACAGCTGCAGAAGTCTTGTTTTGCACTGAGCCTTAGCCAGACCCCCAAAAAAGCTGCAGCCAGAAGAAGACAAACTACTTTAGAAAAGGATAGAATACAAAAAGCACTCACCTGGTTAACTCTGAGGAGCGGATTTACCAGGGCAATGCCCTTGAACTCTGGTATTGGGAAACCACTCTTCAGTTTTTCTGTAAAATATGTAATTAGAAGTTCTGTTAGATAACTGAAGGTAAAGCGTCACTAAGTTAACATAATATAAATGTTTGAAATGTCTGTATAAAGTCTGTAGAAAAGGTCAAGTCATGGCTTGTTTTATCAGGATGCACAGTTAACAGCCCCATAACTTCAGGGATTCTCCTCTAGAGCTACTGTAGCTACTCCATGCAGAACTATTCTCATAAATCTCACACGCCATTGTTCATCATACAATTTGAGTGACACGCAAAACTTATAGAAATAGCAATTGATCGTCCAGTGTTAGGATGTGATGAAGCCTGGCTGGTAAAGTGATTAGTGTGAACACTTGCTAATTACCAAGGTTTATGATATTTCCTAAATTCTGTATGTTTTCATTCAAATGTCTTTCATTTCATGCCACTTTCTTAGAGATCCACTGATGAAATTAAAACATTAAGTCTCATTTGTCCACAGATGTTTACACTTTACAAACAGCATTATATTTATACATGATCATCTGAAATAATTAAAAAATGTTAATCCTAAAAAAGCCTTACTTGTGTGCAATGTAATTAGCTTTGGTTTAAAGACCAAAACAATGGCTTTTATTTGAAATTCCTCAATATCATTAATTAGTAGAATTCAGTTGACATAAAATAAATGGGAAGAGTGATCCATTTTGGCCTTTCAGTGTAAAATGTAATCTACGAGGGGCGTTCAAATATAAACAGGAATTTATGAGCTATGCTTTATTTATTGAATACAATGAAACGACTTACACACAATTTTTCTATGTAGTCTCTGGCCACTGCAATACCCTTGTTCCAGCGCTCAGGAAGCTTCTTAATCCCAGAAGAGTTGAAGTCTTTTGACTGCATGTTGACCTCTTCTTGCACAGCATCAATAACCTCACCATTGTACTTGAATTTCTTCCCTCCTAAAAATTCCTTAAGTGGACCAAAGAGATGACAGTCCCTTTCTGAATGACTTACACTAATCATATACTCGAGACTGAGAGACACTCATCCACAAACTGTTTTTTAAGCCTCGATTAAATCTGAGATGGAATGATTTCTTCATTTGTCAAAAACTGAATAATAAATCACTGTGCAACACTACTGTGTACCTCCTGCTCCGACATGTTGATTACAACTTACAGGAAGGGGGGAAAGACCAGCTAGCACTAGTAACGACAAGTTCATACATGTGTGTGTTTGTCCAATGAGTCAGGTCTACCTTGCACTGTTTATAAGAAATTATAATTGTTTATAATTGAACACCCCTAATATTGTACAGTAAGTTACACAATTTGGATCCAAACATAATTGGTATTCAACAAATCTCCAGTCCAGGATCCTCCCTTGAACAACCTCATGAAACTTGCAGAACTAGATCTTACCCTCAAAGATTTCACATTTGATTACAACCTTTCTTACCAGGCAGGTGGTGTTGCAATAAATACTAGAATAGGACATGGCTATGCCAACATCTTCGTCGGGTGGGTGGAAGAGCGTTTCTTTTCTTCCGAGCCTAGGCTTTGTACCATATCTGTACAACAGATTCATCAATGATTGCATTGGTGCTGCCTGTTGCACCAGGAGCCAGCTAAAGGATTTCATTAATGCCTTTACTAGTTTTCATCGATCTCTCAGGTTTATTATCGATGTTTCTACCAAAACTTTTTTTAGGAATCAGTCTTTCCATTTGCTTTCCAGAACTTAAAACTTCTGTATATTATGAGCCAACTGACTCGAACAGTTACCTTCTCTGCAGCTCCTTTCATCGCTGGCATACTTAAAACTCTCTACCTCTTTCACAGTTCCTTAGACTCCGCCACCCCTGCAAAAATGAGGCTGACTTCTGTAATGAATCAACTCAGGATTTCTCCATTGACAGAAGATAATCTTCACGTATTGTGGACAAGGCCCTCAGACGAGCCAGGAGTAGACCTCATCACATCCACTCTAAGAGGAATCCCTATAATGAAACCAGCATCCCACTGGTCCTCCTGTTCCACTCTCCCTGTCCCACAGGTCACAGACTGATCTCTCCACAGGAGCATTGTTTTCCTAACTCTCCCTTGATCTCCTTCCATTGACCACCTAAACTACGCCAGGTTCTTGCTCACAGCTCACTTCATAAAGGACAGCCTCATTCCTTACCAGGTAAATTGAGCCGTAACAGGACCTGCTATGTCACTGACAAATATGTCACCAACAATACCCTTATATCTAGTCCGTTTGGTAAATTCAGTATTAAGCAACAGGCCTCTTGCCAATTCAAAAAATCTTACTTACTACATTTCTTGTAGGAGGTGTCCAGCCATCTTCACAAGTGAAATTGGACGTCAGCTAGCACACTATTTTAGGGAACATATTGGCACCTTTAAAATCAAAGCCTTTTGTAGATCACATCACAAACCTTGATCACAGCCACACTGACCTCTGTGTTTGTGTTCATGGCTTCAGAGACACTTATCTAAGTCAGAAGAAGCCAAGGTCATACTCATCCAGGTCTCAATGACTGATCATTTTTTCATCTTCTTTAATGGCAGCTTTTCTCCCTTTATTATTTTCTCCTTTCATCAGGCTTTGTTCCCTTCTTCCCCTCCTGTGTATTTTACCTCCTTTTTCTTTTTCTGTTACACACATATTACACCTTTCAGAATCTTTCCTGTTCAGTGTCAAAATAACTTTTAACCTTTTTTATTTTTTCTATGGCAGATGTATGTTGATGCAGAGCTTCACTAACTCCTTTACATAAATAGTTTATTCATTCATCCAAATTTAAAGCCACCAAATCCAGTTCAGCGTCATACAAAGTTGAAGATCTACTGAGCAGCATCAGGCGCAAAACAGGAACCAAACTCAGTTTGTTTAACGTTTTTATTGTTTGGGATATGGGAAGAAAAATAAAGTAAGTACTTTATTGTGAAAAGCACACGGGTTCCATGAAGATTGATTTCAGAATGCTCATGCAGTAATAAATGAAATAAACATCCAATTAGGTTATTATTGATGGCTCTTAAATTCAAGATATTAAGTTAATGCTGTCACAGCCTACGGATAAGAACTTTAAAGAAATTGGGTAGTACTGGTCTTGATTTACCAACAAAGTGAGAACAGAATCTAACAAAGGCACACAATCGGCAACAAAAATGCAATCATTTATGTGCAACAAGTAAAAGTGGGGGTGGCACGGTGGCGTAGTGGGTAGCGCTGCTGCCTCGCAGTTAGGAGACCTAGGTACACTTCCCAGGTCCTCTCTGTGTGGAGTCTGCATGTTCTCCCTGTTTCTTCCTGGGTTTCCTCCCACAGTCCAAAGACATGCAGGTTAGGTGCATTGGCAATCCTAAATTGTCCTTAGTGTGTGCTGTGTGTGTGTGTGCGCCCTGCCTGGAGTTTGTTTCCTGCCTTGCACCCTGTGTTGGCTGGGATTGGCTCCAGCAGAACCCCATGACCCTGTAGTTAGGATATAGTGGGTTGGATAATGGATGGAAGTAAAAGTGGTGAATAAACCAATGTACCTGAAGAAGAGAAAATGCAGAAAAAAAGAGAGTGTACAAAAAACAAAGACAGTGTCTGGAATGAGATTCAAAGCACGGATGCTGTAGCAGCAAGGCAGCGGCATTAACCACAGTGTCACCCCATAAGCTTAAGAAAATGAATTATGCAAGATATGAAAATGAAACAATAGCCTGTTTGTTTTGATAATTAAACATGAGATATACAAACCTCAAGTCCAAAAATATTGAGTAGGGGCATGTTTACCACTTTTCTACATCATTTTTTCTTTTAATAACACTCAGCAATCTTTGCAAACTGAAGACACTGGTTTTTATAGTTTTTCTAGTTAGAAAATGTCTTTTTTTCCCATTATTTCTTAATATAATCTTCAGCTGCTTAACCTTCAATGGATTTCATGGTTATAATTTGCTGTTAATAACGTGCCACACATTTTCAACAGAAGACAGGCCTGGAATGGAGGCAGGCCAGTCTAGCACCTGCGCTCTCTGATTATGAATCTGCTCTGTTGTAAAATCTACAGAAGGCAGCTTGGCATTTTCTTGTTGATATTAAGTAAGAGCGTGCCTGAAAAAGACGTTGTCTAGACGGTTGTTCCAAATGTGTACGTAATCTTCAGAGTTAATGCTGCCTTTACTCATGCGCAAGTTACCGAAGCCATGGACATTAACACACCCGCATACAATGACATTATCCTGAATGAGAGACTCAGGACGAGTGCAGGCCCTGGTGTGCTTCTTTTCCTACCTCTTTCACACGAATTTCTCTGCTGCTGCTGGCAATTTTGCAACGTCATCTGCAACTATATCCTGTGGTGTACTCCAAGGCTCTGTTCTTAGCCCTCTTTTATTTGCCTTGTATTGGTCATTGGTCATATATTTGTGGAACGGGACCCGGACACAGACAGACGGACAACGGTTTATCACCCAGCACACTCAGGGGAGGTGGCCCCTTAAATACCAGCCCGGATGGGCTCCAGCTGCTTTCCCGGCACTCCTCCTTTGACACGCCTCCGTGTGGCGGAAGTGCCAGCTGCGCACCCGGAAGCCCTCCAGGTGTCCCCATTCTTCTTCCCCCCAGCACTTCCTGGTGTGGTGGAAGTGCTGGGCTCCAGGGTTCTTCAGGCACCGGGGCACCGCCTGGCGGTGGCCACGGGCCCCTACAGGGTTGGGCTTCCAAGCCCCCTACCCTCGGGCGGTCGCCCCCTCGTGGTCGGGAGGAGGCACCAGCCCTCCTCCGGTCCCATCGGGCGTCCCGGCTGGGCTCCACCCCCGGTCGCATGTGACATATCGATCACTTTTAATTGCAAATCATACCACTTCTGTGTTGACGGCAGACAGTTATATATCTCTTTTAAACTGACACATCTTGCAAAGTTATTTATTTTATGTGACTCCCTGAACGTTATTAAAAAATTAAAAAAAAATTTGGATGTCTCAGAATTATTTGCAACTCAACACCGAAATTTACTTAAACTGAAATCTGAATTTGTGTATCTGACAGTTTTATCCCAAAGGTTCTAGATAACCTAGGTTCTCTTTCCTCTTTTGTACAATCCACTGTCAGAAACCTAGGAGTTTGACCTTTGACAGTCATGTTAAAATTTTTAGCCACTTTTTGTTGCTTCTACCTCAGGAACATTGCTAAACTCAGACAAATGGTTTCCCAAACAGAGCTGGAGATGATACTGCATGCATTTGTGTCATCTTGTCTTGACTACTGTAACTCTCTGTTCACATTCTTAAATTCATCCTCACTGGATCGCCTACAGCTTGACCAGAAAGCTGCTGCATGGCCCCTGACCAGATAATCTAAAACATTTCACATTATACCCATCCTAATTACTTTGCACTGGCTTCCCATTAAACTCGGAGTTCATTTTAAAATCCTGGTTCTCACTTTTAGAACCCTGCGTGGTCCAATGCCTACCATATACAGTATTAATGAGCTATTGCAGCCTTATATCACATCCAAGTCTTTGAGATCTTCTGAACAGTGTTTGTTAGTTGTTCTGTCCACCACATTTAAAACTAAAAGAGATTGTGTGACTGGAGCTTGACCCATTTATTCAAGCTCAACTTTGTGTAATTTTACTGTATTGTACTGTTTGCATCTACAGTATGCATGTTTTCTTGGTCTAATTTTGGTCAAGCTTGCTTTTATGTGTTACTTAGTTTTATCGTGTAGGTCTATGCATTTTATTCCTGATTTTATTTATTTTGTTTTTGAAAAGTGTTCTATAAATAAAATTTACTTATCTATTTACTTACTTACAGGCACTGACTTCTGAACTGTTTATCGGTGATGATTTGGATGATCCTTTTCTTATTTGGCCCAGAAAACACATTGAGCAATCTAAAAGGTTAACTCATTAGACCAGGACACACATTTCCCTTGTGACTTTATCTCATTTGAGCTCAAATCAAGAAGAGTTGGCATTGTTTCTGGATGTTGTTGAGCGGTAGCTACCACTGCACATAGTAATGTCAACATACATTTGTGAATGCAGCAATGAGTGGTGTCTATTGGCAATGGCTTCCAAAGTATTCCCAAGCCCAAGTGGTTATGTCCACCACAGAAGCAGTGCCACCTGTGGGACTGAAGATCATGGGGATTCGGTATGGGTTTTGATCTTGGTATTTATGAATGGAGGTTTCTACGGATTTACTGAATCTTGAACTATGGGATGCTCAGATATGTTGTTCTTGAACTGTTTGATTTTTCCACTTCACAGTTTTTCACAAAGTGGTGAACCTCCAGCCTTTATTTGATTATTAATGACTGAACCTTGACTGGATGCTCCTTTAATACCCAAGCATGACAGCATCACACGTTCAGGTATTTACTTGAAGAGTTCACAATGTTCCTTGCCTTATGTTGTCACTTTCCGAACTTTTTAAAACATATTGAAAACACTAACTTTGCAATGACCATATATCTATAAAAAATTACTTGAAAAATTCATACTAGCTACAGTGCATCCGGAAAGTATTCACAGTGCATCACTTTTTCCACATTTTGTTATGTAACAGCCTTATTCCAAAATGGATTAAAATCATTTTTTCCTCAGAATTCTACACACAACACCCCATAATGACAACATGAAAAAAGTTTACTTTAGGGTTTTTGCAAATTTATTAAAAATAAAAAAAATAAGAAATCACATGTACATACAGTAAGTATTCACAGCCTTTGCTCAATACTTTGTCGATGCACCTTTGGCAGCAATTACAGCCTCAAGTCTTTTTGAATATGATGCCACAAGCTTGGCACACCTATCCTTGGCCAGTTTCGCCCATTCCTCTTTGCAGCACCTCTCAAGCTCTATCAGGTTGGATGGGAAGCGTCAGTGCAGAGCCATTTTAAGATCTCTCCAGAGATGTTCAATCGGATTCAAGTCTGGGCCACTCAAGGACATTCACAGAGTTGTCCTGAAGCCACTCCTTTGATATCTTGGCTGTGTGCTTAGGGTCGTTGTCCTGCTGAAAGATGAACCGTCGCCCCAGTCTGAGGTCAAGAGTGCTCTGGAGCAGGTTTTCATCCAGGATGTCTCTGCACATTGCTGCAGTCATCTTTCCCTTTATCCTGACTGGTCTCCCAGTTCCTGCTGCTGAAAAACATCCCCACAGCATGATGCTGCCACCACCATGCTTCACTGCAGGGATGGTATTGGCCTGGTGATGAGCGGTGCCTAGTTTCCTCCAAACGTGATGCCTGGCATTCACACCAAAGAGTTCAATCTTTATCTTATCAGACCAGAGAATTTTGTTTCTCATGGTCTGAGAGTCCTTCAGGTGCCTTTTGGCAAACTCCAGACGGGCTGCCATGTGCCTTTTACTAAGGAGTGGCTTCCGTCTGGCCACTCTACTATACAGGCCTGATTGGTGGATTGCTGCAGAAATGGTTGTCCTTCTGGAAGGTTCTCCCCTCTCCACAGAGGACCTCTGGAGCTCTGACAGAGGGACCATCGGGTTCTTGGTCACCTCCCTGACTAAGGCTCTTCTCCCCCGATCGCTCAGTTTAGATGGCCGGCCAGCTCTAGGAAGAGTCCTGGTGGTTTCGAACTTCTTCCACCTACGGATGATGGAGGCCACAGTGCTCATTGGGACCTTCAAAGCGGCAGAACTTTTTCTGTAACCTTCCCTAGATTTGTACCTCGAGACAATCCTGTCTCAGAGGTCTACAGACAATTCCTTTGACTTCATGCTTGGTTTGTGCTCTGACATGAACTGTCAACTGTGGAACCTTATATAGACAGGTGTGTGCCTTTCCAAATCATGTCCAATCAACTGAATTTACCACAGGTGGACTCCAATTAAGCTGCAGAAACATCTCAAGGATGATCAGGGGAAACAGGATGCACCTGAGCTCAATTTTGAGCTTCATGGCAAAGGCTGTGAATACTTATGTACATGTGCTTTCTCAATTTTCTTATTTTTAATAAATTTTCAAAAATCTCAAGTAAACTTTCTTCACGTTGTCATTATGGGGTGTTGTGTGTAGAATTCTGAGGAAAAAAATGAATTCAATCCATTTTGGAATAAGGCTGTGACATAACAAAATGTGGAGAAAGTGATGTGCTGTGAATACTTTCCGGATGCACTGTACATTTGACTATATGTTGCTACAGTCTACTGAGGCTACTTTCTGACTGCAATTAAAACTGTACCAATTCCTCTTTTTGGCTTTTTTATGCGATTATTGTTTTGATGTTCAAATTAAGTGATTCAAATCTGACATGACTGTGTACTGATATCTTTCCTAAATCTGCAAAATAAATAAAAATTGAGAACATCTTTGACTGGTCCGCTCACAAAGGAAAGTGCTCAAAGGTGTTTGAGTGGAGTCATCACTTCTGAATCTGCCTGCAAGACTCTTTCAGAAAAACATACATTTGAGGTGTGACATTGCAGTAAGTACATTACAAGTAGACTGTACTGGCAGGTTTTCTTGTTTTCCAACACTTTTCTAAAAAATATTAATTACTTGAATTGAAAATTTATTATTTTTAAAAGATAGTATTAACAAGTGTTTAGGGGTTCCCTCTGTTTAAACAGCCAGGCTACCAGGTAGCTTACAGTGACTTCACAACAATAATTTTACTACGTTGCCCCATAAACTATAATCATATAGAGTATATTATATTTAGGCTTTTGAACTAAATTAACTAACCAAATATAATCACAAATTTATTGAAATGGAAGTGTAATAATTAACTCTAAACATTAACCCACAATTCCTGTTTAACTTATCCACACTAATGTATGAAAGGAAAACAATATCATCATCTAATCAATGAATAACCTAAGTTCTTCCAGCTAGTGATCGACCATGGAGAACATTTTTAGTGTACCAAGATAAAATGTGAATAGTATATTTATCAAATCATTGATATTGGAGAACAGAGGATGAAATTTGCAGTTTTAATACAAGCCCATTTAAGAGATGCTTAAAATTTGAAAAAAAAAAAAATCAGTCAGTAGCAATGTCTAGTTGTAGTCCTGTGGCTGTGTTAATCATTTTATTTTACTTTGCCATGTCTACTATGCTAGGGCAGATTGTCAGGATTGTTATTACTGTATATACTCACGTATAAGTCAGGTCTTGTAACCCGAAAAATCGATCATAAAATCAGACCCCAACTTATTTTATATGCCCGTTCAAAATTATAACACTTCATATTTTTTTTTTTACATCTTCTTGCTTTCTCCAATCTCACACAAGTTTCTCAGACACATTGAATTTTTTTATGCCAGCGCAGTTACCAATTTCTTTCGCCACTTCTACGACTTTTAATTTAAAACCAGCTTCATATTTTCTTCTGAAAGAACGCTCCATCGTAGAAAAGGGGTGTTCTTACGATAAAGGTGTATGAGGATGTGAAATACAAAAAACACAAATCAGTGCAAAGGTTACTTTGGAATAGTTTGGCTGTTACCGTGTAATCACATAGACACAATACATAGGAATATGTTACATTTTTAGGCAAGGAAGCATATTAGGGCACGGACAAGAAAAAAAAAAAATATGGACACAGTGAAGAAAAATAAAGTATATGTCTAGAATGAAGTTAAGGAGATGAAGTCAGTTAAGAAGCATGTACCAAGTAACATGGGTAAGGGAACACTTAACACAAAGCATTTAATGTGCTACATTACTTATGACAGGGTTGGAGAAAATCTAGTAAATTAAACATTGATTTTAAAATGATGTTTACAATGTTCTGCTTTAATGACAAAATAAACTACAAGAATAAAGTCAACATGTTGACTTCAATCTCAACATAAACTTCAAGATTAAAGTGGAAATACCTAGAATAAAGTCAGCATGTTGACTTTATTCTCGACATACAGTGGGATGCAAAAGTTTGGGCAACCTTGTTAATAGTCATTATTTTCCTGTATAAATCATTGGTTGTTACATAAAAAATGTCAGTTAAATATATCATATAGGAGACACACACAGTGATATTTGAGAAGTGAAATGAAGTTTATTGGATTTACAGAAAGTGTGCAATAATTGTTCAAACAAAATCAGGCAGGTGCATAAATTTGGGCACCGTTGTCATTTTATTGATTCCAAAACTTTTAGAACTAATTATTGGAACTCAAATTGGCTTGGTAAGCTCAGTGACCCCTGACCTACATACACAGGTGAATCCTATAATGAGAAAGAGTATTTAAGGGGGTCAATTGTAAGTTTCCCTCCTCCTTTAATTTTCTCTGAAGAGTAGCAACATGGGGGTCACAAAACAACTCTCAAATGACCTGCAGACAAAGATTGTTCACCATCATGGTTTAGGGGAAGGATACAGAAAGCTGTCCCAGAGATTTAAGCTGTCTGTTTCCACAGTTAGGAACATATTGAGGAAATGGAAGACCACAGGCTCAGTTCAAGTTAAGGCTCGAAGTGGCAGACCAAGAAAGATTTCGTATAGACAGAAGCGACGAATGGTGAGAACAGTCAGAGTCAACCCACAGACCAGCACCAAAGACCTACAACATCATCTTGCAGCAGATGGAGTCACTGTGCATCGTTCAACCATTCGGCGCACTTTACACAAGGAGATGCTGTATGCGAGAGTGATGCAGAGGAAGCCTTTTCTCCGCCCACAGCACAAACAGAGCCGCTTGAGGTATGCTCAAGCACATTTGGACAAGCCAGCTTCATTTTGGAATAAGGTGCTGTGGACTGATGAAACTAAAATTGAGTTATTTGGGCATAACAAGGGGCGTTACGCATGGAGGAAAAATAACACAGCATTCCAAGAAAAACACCTGCTACCTACAGTAAAATATAAGTTGAGGGACGCATGGATTCCACTCAGTATCAGCAGATTCTGGAGACCAATGTCCAGGAATCAGTGACAAAGCTGAAGCTGCGCCGGGGCTGGATCTTTCAACAAGACAACGACCCGAAACACTGCCCAAAATCCACTAAGGCATTCATGCAGAGGAACAAGTACAACGTTCTGGAATGGCCATCTCAGTCCCCAGACCTGAATATAATTGAAAATCTGTGGTGTGAGTTAAAGAGAGCTGTCCATGCTCGGAAGCCATCAAACCTGAATGAACTAGAGATGTTTTGTAAAGAGGAATGGTCCAAAATACCTTCAACCACAATCCAGACTCTCATTGGAACCTACAGGAAGCGTTTAGAGGCTGTAATTTCTGCAAAAGGCGGATCTACTAAATATTGATTTCATTTCTTTTTTGTGATGCCCAAATTTATGCACCTGCCTGATTTTGTTTGAACAATTATTGCACACTTTCTGTAAATCCAATAAACTTCATTTCACTTCTCAAATATCACTGTGTGTGTCTCCTATATGATATATTTAACTGACATTTTTTATCGTAACACCCAACGATTTATACAGGAAAATAATGACTATTAACAAGGTTGCCCAAACTTTTGCATCCCACTGTACACTTTTTTTTTCTTCACTGTGTCCGTATTTTTATTTTCTTCGTGGCCCTAATACACTTCCATATTCAGGTGGCCATTAGCATATAATCTCTTGGACCAATAGTTTTCCACATTCAACTTATATGACTGACATTATAAAATACTGGAAATTATACGGTAAAATCAAGCCCTGACTTAAATGCGAGTATATATGGTATTTTTATTATTGTTGTTGTAGTCTATAATCTTTGCCCCACACCCCCCAAATTGTACCATAGGTCAGCTTCAATTCAAGATGTTACTCACAATGTCAGCTAAAAGTATCTTAAATTTGCACTCCACTTGTTTTGTTGGAATACCTGAAAAATTTTAGTTTGCCAGATTGAGCTTTAAACTGCAAAAATATTTAGAGAAGCATGCAGAGGGAACTGACAAAGCATTTCACATTAAGTTTAATATCATATACCTGTATTGGTTTTAATTAATTGTCTTAATGGTAATCTTTTTTAATGTTTAACATTTTTTCTAAAAATAAAATTTTATTTTTGTCTAATGTTGAGTGTATCGCAAGACCTGTTTATTAATAATTATTGTATTTGAATTAAGGGTATTGTATGATGCCTAGTAAAGATACATGAGGAGATTAGGGCATTGGAAAAAGTGTACTTTGCCTCAGACAGCTTTATTTAATGTGATGGCTCTGACTGTTGTGTCCCTCGTCTTTGGAACAATGCTTCCATTGCCACTCACTTTTGTAACTCTGACCTTAACAACCAAACAATGAATCAACTGTCACAAAATTGTCATACTCCCAGAATATAGCAAGACCCCTAACATTGTACCATCTGTCAATATGTTCACAGTCAAAGGCTTTGAACTAAATACTGAATTTTAAAATGCAATTTTATTAGGTGATAATGTAACAGAATAACCTTTGATATCTAAATGTTCACCAAACCCATATTATGTTAGCAGCGTATGAAACAAGGGACCCTTATTGTTTTCCCATAGGAAGCATACAGAGCACAGGCTTTGTATATACTGGTGTAAATATAGGCAGCATTTTGAGGACAAAGACAGAGAAAGCCTACGTGAGAAAATGCATCAGCAAGTTGGTAGAGAGTTTAACTAAATACTAAAGAGTAAATAACACAACGAACAGGAGAAACTGGCATTTTATTTCATCAGCTTGATTAGTGTTTTTCTTTTTCATGTTAAATTCAGTAGCAGCAGTGAATTTCTCACTGGCTGAATAATGAACATTGTGCATAATAGGGATACCAGGAGAGAGTGCAGGATGAATAAATGAATAAGAGGCTCTCAGCTCGGACTCAGATTGTCTCAGACAAATCATCCCATTACATAGATTCAAAAACTATTGCAATACTGAATCCAATTTTTGATTTAAATTTAGAGATGGCTTACACACATTTGCAGGGCAATTAATACAAATATAGACATCTGCTTGATTTGCTCTTGAATATGCAAATGTCATGTTGTGTAAATTCGTTTGTATTTTTTATGTCTTGAATGCTGTTTTTTTTTTAGTATTACCACGCTTATTTTTTAACTTCATATGTTTGTTGTCTGGTACAAATATTGTAATTGATATTTAACCTACTTCCTATTGTCCAAATGACTTGAAATTGTGCACACTTACTCACTTCTGATGACAATACATGAATCAATAATTAGTTTCACTAATTGATCAATTAATTCATGTGAATTAAAAAATAAAATTTTCATATGAAGAATAGTTAAAGATTTCACCAATAGATGGTGCTAGTAATGGATAGAAATATTAAAGGAAGTGTTAAAATATTGAGTAAAAATTACCCTAAAACAAACCCAAGACTAAAAAGTTGAAAATATATATATATATATATATATATATATATATATATATATATATATATATATATATATACATATATATACATATTATGTATGGGGTGCCAAACAGGCAAATACATTGATTTTCTGAATATATAAAGTCGGCGTCAGAATATATAAAGTCAAAACTTGAATATATAAAGTCATTCCCGAATATATAAAGTCAAAACTTGAATATATAAAGTCAGCGTCGGTATATATAAAGTCAAAACTTTTTTCTGAATATATAAAGTCAGCACTGGAATATATAAAGTCAAAACCTGAGTATATAAAGTCAGCGTTGGAATATTTAAAGTCAAAACTTGAATATATAAAGTCAGCGTTGGAATAAATAAAGTCAGCGCTGGAATATATAAAGTCAAAACTTGAATATATAAAGTCAGCGTCGGAATATATAAAGTCAGCGCTGGAATATATAAAGTCAAAACTTGAATATATAAAGTCAGCGTCGGAATATATAAAGTCAGCGTTGGAATATATAAAGTCAGCGTCGGAATATATAAAGTCAGCGTTGGAATATATAAAGTCAGCGTTGGAATATATAAAGTCAAAACTTGAATATATAAAGTCAGCGTCGGAATATATAAAGTCAGCGTTGGAATATATAAAGTCAAAACTTGAATATATAAAGTCAGCGTCGGAATATATAAAGTCAAAACTTGTTTCTGAATATATAAAGTCAAAAGTTGAATATATAAAGTAAGCGTTGGAATATATAAAGTCAAAACCTGAGTATATAAAGTCAGCGTCGGAATTTATAAAGTCAAAACTTGAATATACAAAGTCAGCGTCGGAATTTATAAAGTCAAAACTTGAATATACAAAGTCAGCGTCGGAATATATAAAGTCAAAACTTGTTTCTGAATATATAAAGTCAAAAGTTGAATATATAAAGTCAGCGTCGGAATATATAAAGTCAAAACCTGAGTATATAAAGTCAGCGTCGGAATTTATAAAGTCATTCCTGATTATATAAAGTCAACATCGGAGTATATAAACTTGTTCCTGAATATATAAAGTCAAAGTCAAAATATACTGATTGAAACGACTCAGGCACATTTTTAGTAAACTAAAAAAACTGAAATAAGTTAAGAAAAACGTATTCAGAAAAATAAGTTAAAAAAACACTGTTCGGTTAATGTTTTGAAAATGATGCATGTGCCCTGCCCAGGATTGGTTCCTGCCTTGCGCCCAGTGTTGGCTGGGATTGGCTCCAGCAGACCCCCGTGACCCTGTGGTCGGATTAAACTGGGTTGGGAAATGGATGGATATTCCAGCACTGACTTTAAATATTCCAACGCTGACTTTATATACTCAGGTTTTGACTTTATATATTCAGGAATGACTTTAGCCTATATATTCCAACGCTGACTTTATATATTCAAGTTTTGACTTAATATATTCAAGTTTTGACTTTATATATTCCAGCGATGACTTTTCTGAGTCGACCTTCGAAGAAGGGAGTGCTCCTGATCTCATCATTCGTCATCTTCAGGAAATACAGGTAGAACTTTCTTTGCATTTACATACAGTGAGATGGTCTCTGGACTATCTATATCCATCATTTCACACATCAGTTGTCGTTTTCATTGACTTCATTGTGTATGGTTTTTGTTAGTTGTTTGTTATTGTTGAATTTGTGTTTATTGTATATCATCATAAAGGGAACTGGAGTGGGATCGTTTAGTTTGGGAAGTTCTATTTCTTTTATTATTGTTTAATACATTCATCAATTTCTTTTTTTTTTTTAACCGGTTGCTTTCTTGTCTCTGTGAGGGAGTGTGTGTAAGTCAGGTCAAGACTGGGTGTGCTCCTGGAATCCTCACCGAAAAAATAAATAAATCACTATCAGAGGTAATGTGAATCTTAGCTGGGTTTTTTAGTCCGCTACAGATTGTCTGTCCTACACAGGACAGCTAATAAGGGCCAGGATGCTTTCATTTACTTTTACAAATACAGCCCGTAACTGGTCACAGAAGTAAAATAGACATACATACCATTGACCTTTGGCAGCACTGCAATCTGCAAACCAAGCCAAAAAATCTTCTCCATCGGTTTGGTCTGAAGTATAGGAAAGTTCCAGAGTTAGGTCTCATAAAAAACTGATTGGGCCATCACAAATTAAAGGATTAACAGCTTTACTGCACAAATGGTTGATCTGACGTAGTCACAACCTCCTTTCATATTAGCAGCAACTCTTGTAAACACACGTTTCATTTAAAATATTGCTGAAAAACTCTACATCACATGGGATTCAATGAATTCAGAAAGCCTTGCTATAGTGTGTCTAAATACTTGAAAACAACTATTTTCCATCACACATGCACAATATCTAAGTTGAAATTGTTGTCTGAGCACTAGAAAGAGTTGATATTTTCATCCAGATTTGTTTCATGGATAAAGTGACTTAACTAAAGAATGAAACCCTTATGATGGATCATATACAGAAAACAGTGAAGATTAAAGTTTATATACTGTATGTTGTCTCATTCCAGATTCCAGTAACACAACCTGCCTTTGTCTCCCTTAGCATGTTGCAGCTTCCATCAGAATACACACAGATCCATAACTGGTGCATTACACTTGAATGCAATACCAACAGTGTGGACAGTCCAGTGGCACACATGTCCCACAGCTTCTGAAACCTGGGCCTGATAATCATTGCATGCAGTTGACACATTTTCTGCATGTCTGAGGAGGTTTTCTATCAAGAATTTTGGTTTCTTCTAAAATTCCTAATACAAATTATTATTATTACTCCTAATACAGGAGAAGAACAGAAAATTGCAAGCCTGACTCTAGTTTACAAAAATGGAGAAAAAAAAATGGACCTTGGAAATTACAGACCAATTTGAAGTCTTACTTCTATAACATCCAAAAATATGAAGCCATAATAAGAAAAAATCTCACGAAGTACCTGAATGAAAATGGTATCTATACTAATAAAAGGTAAAGCCCTCACCGACTGACTGACTGACTGACTAACTGACTGACTGACTGACTGACTGACTCACTCACTCACTCACTCACTCACTCACTGACTGACTCATCATTAATTCTCCAACTTCTCGTGTAGGTGGAAGGCTGTAATTTGGCAGGCTCATTCCTTACAGCTTACTTACAAAAGTTAGGCAGGTTTCATTTCGAAATTCTACGCGTAACGGTCATAACTGGAACCTATATTCGTCCATATATACGGCCATAGCCTGCCACTCGGTCGCCGTGTGAGATGGAGTTGCGTCCCGCATCATCACGCCTCCCACATAATTGAGTGCCTGCCCGTATAAGGTAAATATTCGTGGGTGAAGGACTGTGCTTAGCATATTCATAATTGCAGCTACTGCGGAAACCCTCTGACGCTGAACAAGCCTTTGTACACATATCAATGGGAAAGCAAGGTGTAAAGCTTAAGTTTAAATTACATTCATAGACACACTGCCGCTAAATATTCACAGGCAAATCCACAACTTAGTACCGGGAATGCCTATTAAACATCTTAGATTCACAAGTACCGATTTGGATAGTGATCAAATGAAACCTGTTCAAAAAATGCATTACACAATTGAGAAGGCAGCAAAAGAATATGAAGCGAGTGACACATACAGGCATATTCATAAGTGCAGCTACTGCGGAAACAAAGCATGGTGTAAACCTTAAGTTTAAATTAAGTTCATAGACACACTGCCGCTGGCGTTTGTCATGCCTACGACGAATACGATATTCGCGAGATACAAGTTTAATGAGAAGACGCAGGGTGTAAACAAGACTTTTGATCACTTTATAAGGGAGTTAAAATTGCTGTAATGGAGTTAAAATTGCTGGTGAAGGACTGCGCTTATGCAAACGAATAGGAAAGCAGGTGTAAAGCTTAAGTTTAAATTAAGTTCATAGACACGCTGCCGCTGGCGTTTGTCATGCCTAAGACAAATACAATATTCGCGGGATACAAGTTTATTGAGAGGACACAGGGTATAAATGAGACTTTTGATCACTTTCTAACGGAGTTAAAATTGCTGGTGAAGGGCTGTGCTTATGCAAACGAAGATGAGATGGTTAGGGATAGAATAGTGTTTGGCACAAACTCAGCGAAAGTGCGAGAGAAACTTTTAAGTGCCAGGTCTGAGCTAAAATTAAATAAAGCCATGGACATCGCAAGATCGCATGAGATATTCGCGAGATACAAGTTTAATGAGAAGACGCAGGGTATAAAGCCTCGATGCTAAAGACCTGGCGAAGTCAGGAGAACATGGAAGGACGAGGTCAGATTATACACAGAACTTGCAATGCCGTAGGCAGAGGAAAACACAAAGGTCAGATTATCCCATTATCTTATTGGAGAGAGCGGCAGAGAATTGTGTCAGGCGCTGACCGGTGATGTAATACTTGATGAGTTAACCATGAGCTTGATAATACATAAATCTGATGAACATTACAACCCGAAAATAAACAAAACTGTAGAGAGGTTCAGATTTTTTTCAAGAAATCAGGCAAGGGGAGAAAATATAGACAACTACATCACAGATCTGAGAGTGGTAGCAGGCACATGCAATTTCGGGGAGATTCAAAGTTCCCTTATATGTGACAAAATTGTGTTCAGAACCAGTAATGCAAGTTTGCAACAAAGATTACTGAGAGAAGACAAACTGACTTTAGAGAGGTGCCATCAAATATGCAGAGCCACAGAACTGTCGAAGGAGAACAGCAGAACAGTCCCACGGGCTTCCCTATTCTATACTTCTCCCAGTGCGTCTCTCTAATCCCTCCGTGCGGGAACATTATCATAAAGCTTAACAATCTTATTGTTACACCTTCTACGTGCACCCAGCCGTCCTTATTACAGAGTCTTCCTTGCTTTACCGCTGGCTGCTTCTTTCCATTCACCTTCCTAGCTCTTTATTTAAACAGTTTTCCTTCTCACTTTTCCACTCCTTCGCTGTCTTCTCCCTTTTCGTTCAAAATACGCGCCTCCTTGCCTTTTTACAGTCAGTTCCCCTT
This sequence comes from Polypterus bichir lapradei, assembly GCA_026402145.1. NCBI lineage: Eukaryota > Metazoa > Chordata > Cladistia > Polypteriformes > Polypteridae > Polypterus > Polypterus bichir. The sequence goes on along the minus strand of JANRMT010062856.1, from coordinate 25,292,438 downwards.
ACGTCACACCATGGTACGTTTAGCTAGGACCCACAGGCGTAGTTTGCCACCAATTCTTCTTAAACAGATATCCCACAGACGGTTAATTACTGGGACATAATCTCTAAAAGGAAGCACGCGGCAGAAACAAAACTATTTTGTGACAACCGTTACAAGACGCTGTCGCTAAATACTCGCAAGAGATTCCACAAGTTCATAGATATGCTGCCGCTAAATAAGTTAATACCGGGAATGCCTGTTAAACATCTTACATTCACGAGTAGCGATTTAGGTAGTGAATACTTCAATGAATGAAACCTGTTATCTTTACAACGGTTGACAAACACGGAATGTAACTTCAAAACAACACGTCCTCCAAATGCGAACCTGATTGAAAGAGATAATGATAATCTAATCCTTGATGACAGCAACACTCATAACAGTCACAAAACAATTACATTGACAATCAGGTTATGTTATTTTTAAAATGTTTCCTTTTCTTTTTCATAACTTCTTTAACACACTACTTCTCCGCTGCGAAGCGCGGGTATTTTGCTAGTACTAAATAAAAGCCAGCATGGATTTATGAGGGGAAGATCAATGCCAAGCAAATCTAGTAGATTTTTAGAGCAGGCTATAGAAACAGTTGACAAAGCAAAGCATATAACAGGATTTACTTAGACTTCCAAAATGCCTTTGATACGGACCCACATCAAAGACAAATTCTGAAACTAGAATCTGTTGACATCAGAGGTCACCTACAAAACTGGATCTCAAGTCAGTTAACCAGCAGAAGACAACAAGTATAGACAAATGGTGAATGCTCCATATAGAGTGAGGTCATCAGTTCCTCAGAGGTCTATTCTTGGTGATCTGCTTATCTAATTTATATTAATGATATACGGTAGATTCTGGTGTAGTTAGTAAACTTGTGAAATTCGCAGATGATACTGAAATTGAAGGGATATCAGATACTGATGAGGCAGCACAAATAATTCAAAAAGACTAGGACAATCTTCAAATTTAATGTAGGAAAGTGCAAAAGGAATAACAATTGTAAATACAGCATATAATGAAAGACTGGAACAATGTTCTCAGTTCTTTCAGGACACTTGCAAACCCAGACACTCAGACTCCTTGCGCAGTCTCTCACGAGCGCCAATAAGAGCCTACTTTGAATACTGCAAAAGATCACAGCATCATCAGCAAAGTCAAGATCAGTGAATCTTTCTTCATTAAATCAATCAAATCAAATCAAAATCTTTATTGTCATTGTAGCAAAATTTAGGCGCAATTTTCCAATGTAAAATATGTAAAATAAAAACAAAACATAATTACTTAAATTAAAACTAAAATTTTTCCATTCATACATACATACATCATATTGCACTTGTCCCTTATCCAATGTTAACTTAGAGCTGCATTGTAAACATGAGAGTGTATTGTATTGTAAACATGAAGGTGCACCAGGTCAGATTGACCACTTAGCAGCATTCAGCATGGTGATGGCTGAAGGATAGAAACTGTTTCTCAGTCTATTTGTCTTAGTCTTTATGGATCTGAAATGTCTGCCTTGAGGCAGGCGTTCAAACAATGCATGTCCTGGGTGTGATGGGTCCTGAAGAATTTACTTGACGTTCCTGAGGCAACAGGAACTATTTAGTTCTTCTAGTGAGAGGACAGGACAGCTGACTATCTGCTGACCCTGTGGAGCTCTTTCCTCTGTGCTGTTGTACAGCTGGAGAACCATGCACAGAGACAGTAGACCAGGATGCTCTCTACTGTGCAGCGGTAAAAGGACACCAGCAGTTTCTTAGGGATGTTGCTCTTTCTGAGAACCCTCAGGAAGTAGAGCCTCTTTAGGGTCTTCTTCACTACTTCAGCAGTGTGTGTTCCCCAGGTTAAGTCCTCCCTAATGGTGACTCCCAAGAAGCTGAAGTCTGAAACCCTCTCCACACAGTCCCTGTTGATGATAAGTGACTGGATGTTGTCTGGCTTCTTCCTGAAGTCCACGATGAGCTCCTTGTTCTTTGCTGTATTTAGGAGCAAGTTATTATTCCTACACCACGTTGTCAGCTGCTCCACCTCATCCCTGTAGGCGGACTCATCCCCCCCAGAGATGAGCCCCACCACCGTGGTATTGTCAGCAAACTTAACAATGTTGTTACTGTGGTGGGCAGGAATTCAATCATGCATGTAGAGGGTATAGAGCAGGGGGCTCAGCACATAGCCTTGTGGGGAGCCAGTGCTGAGGCTGATGGGTATGGAGAAGTAGTGGCCCACTCTAACTTTCTGAGTGTGATCACTCAGAAAGCCCTTGATCCAAAGGCAGGTGGAGTGTGGAAGTCCTATGTCTGACAGTTTGGTCTCCAGTCTGTGGGGTAAGATGATATTAAAGGCAGAGCTGAAGTCTATGAAGAGCAGCCATGCGTAGCTCCCCTGCTGCTCGAGATGGGACAGAACAGAATGGAGAACAGTGGCCACAGCGTCCTCTGTAGACTTGTTTGCCACTGTAGGAAAACTGCGGATCAAGCATGGGAGAAATGAATGACATGATGTGGTTCCTGAAGAGCTTCTTGAAACACTTCATAACTACATGGGTCAGTGCAACTGGCCTGTAGTCATTAAGACTGGTGATGGTCTGTTTCTTGGACAGAGGCACTATGACAGAGGATTTCAGGCAGGATGGCACAATGGACTGAAACAGAGACTGGTTGAATATCCTGGTGATACCCCAGCCAGTTGGTAGCACAGTCTTTCAGCACGCGTCCTGAGATGCCGTCAGGTCCAGCTGCCTTCCGTGGGTTGACAGCCTGCAGCGTGTGTCTCACCTCATGCTCCCCCACTGTGAAGATGGTGGAGCCACTCTCAAGCCAGGCAAAGTAGTGGTTCAGTTCCTCAGCCAGCGATAAATCACCTCCCACCTCTCCGGGACTGGTCCTGTAGTTGGTCATATGGTAGACACCCATCCACTCTTGCCTGCTGTTGTTGCTGTCCAGGTGTTCCTCGATCTTCCTTTTATAGTCTGACTTGACCTCTCAGATGCCCCTCTTTAGGCTGGCAGGGCCTATCCAGGGCTTCTGATTGGAGTAGACCCGGATACGTTTATCCACTGTGACAATGTCTGCGCAGTTCTTAATATAACACAGTACGCTGTCACTAAACACTTTAAGGTCTGGGTGTTGAAAGATGTCCCAGTTGGTCCTACTGAAACAGTCCTGCAGCTGCTGAGAGGCTCCATCTGGCCAAGTTTTAACTGTCCTTGTGCTGTTAGGTGCAGTTTTCCTGAGTGAGATGTATGCTGGGATTAAAAACAGTGGGGTGTGGTCAGAGTGGCCAGGTGTGGTAACAGTGTAGCCCTATTTAAGGTTTGTGTAGACTTTATCCAATGTATTAGCTCCTCTGCTGGCACACTTGACAAGCTGATGGAATTTAGGGAGTACAGGTTATAAATCCACATGGTTAAAGTCCCCAGCAAAAATATACACAGCATCAGGGTTCTTGGTCAGCTGACTGCTAATACTACAGTGAAAAAGTTTGATAGCCGAGTTTACATTAGCGTCAGGTGCTATGTAAACAGCGGTAATCGTGACCACAGTAAACTCTCTAGGGAGATATATGGGTCTGCATCTAACAGTCACATAACTCCAGGTTCAGGGAGCAGTGACTGTCTACAGTCACTGTATTTGTACACCAGTTGTTATTTACGTACTAACACGGCCCCTCTCCTCTGATCTTACCGGAGTCACTGGTCCTATCATGGCGCTGTGCAGTGTAGCCTGTTAGCTGGATAGCAGAGTCTAGGATCAATGAGTGAAGCCAGGATTCCATGATCAACAGAACGCAACTGTTCTTTACGTTGTTATTTGTTGCCACCTGTAGCCTCAGTTCATCAATTTTGTTGATGAGAGATCTGGCATTGGTGAGGAAAACACTGGGAAGCGATGGTTTAACAGGCTGCCTACGTAACCTTGCTAACGCACCGGCCCTGCGGCCTCGCTTTTTTTTTTTTTTTGTTTTTTCAACGGATGCTTCGCAGCCAATTGACCCCACGACCCTACTCACAACACAGTCCATGCAAGTCCATTAACCCCAGAATCAACTGGGAAGAACACAGAGGTTCTGCCTCTACTCTGCACAGCACTTACAGTACCAGTGTACAGGCCTGGCTTTGATATCCAGCAACTTCAGGGGATCCTGAAAAGTCTCTGGATACCACAAAGGATAGCTCAATCAACTGAGTCGAACACTTTATGAAAATCGACAAAGGCTGCTAAGAAACTCTGGCGATAGTTGTATTTGTGCTCCATGAGAACCCTCAGTGCCAGGATGCGGTCAATGATAGACTTCTTATGCATAAAACCAGACTGCTGTGGTTGCTAGTAGGTGAGGAAGTAATCACACATCCTATTGAGGATAACCCTAGCATCGAAAGCAGTGTTATCCCCCTGTAATTGGCACAATCCAGGTGATCACCCTTCCCTTTCCAGATAGGGATGACAAGTCCTATTTTCCAGTCAGTTGGGATGACTCCTGTCTTCCAAATGGAAGCAAAGATTGCTTGCAATGCAAGAAGGACAGCCTTACCAACAGCCTGGAGAAGTTCATCCCGAATACCACAGATACCCTGCAGCGTTCCATATTCTCAGTTGGTTCATCACCTGCACAATCTCAGTGAGACTGGGTGGTTCACAGCTAATTGGAGGATCAGCATCAAGAGCTGTGGACCTAGAGATGTCCAAAGTCATAGCTGCAAGATCAGCTTTAAACTGCTGCTCAAAGTATCCTGCCCAGCAGGTCACAACTTCATCCATAAGGACCGTTTGATCACCCGCCCTGATTGAGACTCTCCAAGGAAAATATTTGGATGTACTTAGTACACTTAAGAACACAAATGGAAATTAAGGGATATAAAATTAAGAACGTGGCATGGCTACTGTATTTAGGCCAGCAGATACAGATTACTAAACATAGCAGTATCATTACACAATGGCAGTAAATATATAACAATGTAAAAATATTTGGATATATAAATATCAGATATACCTGTAAGCAGACAACATGTAAGAATCAGAGAAGTAACTGGGCTTCATTGTAGTCAGTGACATTGGTAGTACTGGCTCTAATGTACAGCAATGGAGTCATGGTCCAAGGTAAAGACAATGGCAACTGTATGTAGGTGACATCATTTTTCATTTTAGGTGAGAAATGTCAGATTGAACTGTTATCAAGCTTTTATTATTTCTTACTAATTTTAATATTCTCATTAATATTTGGTAAGAACCTCGAGAATTAATTTAATCATTATATATTTTTACCTTTTAACAAAAATCTGATTCGGTGTAACAGTTCAGTTTTATCATTGTCTCACCAAGTGACACCAAACCTTTCTGTTAATCTGTAACTTGCAGTTAATTATTTGTTAGTAGTAGTTAGTAGTAGTTAGTTTAGAAATGTTTACCTGAAATGGGCCAACTTCTGAGGATGACAGACTGAGGTTGAAGCTGAAAGGTGAAATAATAAAAAAAATTAATTTAGAAATTGATAGGTTTACAAAAGTTTGACAGACAATGGCATGCCCATTTTGATATTACTCTAATCAACACAGCAGAAAGAACTTTCATATAAAGTCTAAACCATAGACAGAATTTTGCTTCCTTTCATCTTTAAGAAAAACGCAATACAGAGAGCCAGCCTATGCCAAAACTGAACATAGCATGAAATTGTTATAATGGGGATATATTGGTCAGAAAAATGCATAGCCATATAGTATGAGCAAGACCAGCTATGTCAGCTTGAAGATTTGATGTGATGAGTTTAAAAATAAGTTGTGGCAATATTTAATATTTAATATTTTTAGACTTTTTTTTTCTTTTTAAAAGGTGCTAATAATGAAAGAGGGCGGCACGGTGGCGCAGTGGATAGTGCTGCTGCCTCGCAGTTAGGAGACCCGGGTTCGCTTCCCGGGTCCTCCCTGCGTGGAGTTTGCATGTTCTCCCCGTGTCTGTGTGGGTTTCCTCCCACAGTCCAAAGACATGCAGGTTAGGTGCATTGGCGATTCTAAATTGTCTCTAGTGTGTGCTTGGTGTGTGTGTGCCCTGCAGTGGGTTGGCGCCCTGCCTGGGGTTTGTTTCCTGCCCTGTGGTGGCTGGGTTTGGCTCCAGTGACCCTATAGTTAGGATATAGCGGTTTGGATGATGGATGGATAATAATGAAAGACTTCTATATTATTGTATATACTCACGTATAAGTCGGGTCTTGACACCCGAAAAATTGATCATAAAGTCAGACCCCGACTTATACGGCCATTCAAAAATGCAACACATTTCTTTTTTTTTTACATCTTCTTGCCTCCTCCAATCTTGCATCAGTTTCTCATACACATCAAATTTTGTTGCAGCAGCGCAGTTACCAATTTCTTTCGCTACTTCAACGACATTTAATTTAAAACCAGCTTCATATTTTCTTTTGATCGAATGCTTCATCATAGATAAGGGATACTCTTACATTAAAGGGATATGAGGATTTGAGATACAAAAAACACAAAACAGTGTAAACATCACTTCAGAATAATTTGGGTATTACCGTGTGTTCACGTAGGCACAATAGAGAGAGAGAGAGGTTAGGAGCACATGCTGATACAGCACATTGCCACACCCACATAGAAAAAAAGGCATGTGTTCCGTGGTTACTCTCTCAGGATGGCGTTAGCATATCATAAGTTCTTGGACCAATATCGTGAGTTGTCTGCGTTCAACTTATACGACCGACATTATAAAATACTGGAAATTATATGATAAAATCAACTCCCAACTTATCCGCAGGAGAACGTATCAGTGAGTATATACGGTAAATAAATACATGTTAAACGAAACTTCCATCAATTTATTGAACTTTCTTAATTGACTTTCAGAGTTGATAGGAGCATCAGCACAAGAAAGAAGTCACCTCTAGACATCATACCAGTCCTGAGGGTAGGCTCACTCACACCCAGTCAATGTACAAGACGTGCATGTTGATGAGATCATTCTGGGGACTGCAGACATTTTGCCTGGAAAGCCACAGCAGTCTGTTTTTTGCAGTAAGCTTTGCTCAGATGAGCTATGACGGACTGTAATTGAACCTTGGAACTTGTACTCACAAATGTTTCATACATAGCAGCACCTCCAGAATTTGTGTTATTTTTAGTTCATTACACATTGTAGTTTGTCTAAGTTTCATTTTGCTTTACCTCAGTGTGCAACTCACATTTAATCTTAGGTTAGAATGACGAGTTAATGTATGACTCAATAAAAAAGGTGGACAATATCTGCCTCAAGAGAACTGGACACAGCATAGATTAACAACCCTGACAAGATATTCTAAGGTGCCTATAAATATTATGTGAATAAAGCTGTTGGGACAAGATGGCAATCACCAGAGAAGTTAACCAATAATCTTTATATAGCATCTTAAGGTCTGGAATTCCACATGGGTTATTTCACATTAAGAACAGACCAGCCAAAGGTGAGAGTGAGATAGACTCCATCCAGTTGAACCCAAGAGACACCACCCATGCACCAGCGTGACTTCGGAGTGAAGACAAGCCACCTGGAAGACAAATTTTCTCGTTTCTTTCTCTCCCTCCCTCACACAGATGTTTCTTTTGATACTGTTCTTCAGCTTCTGTACACTTACAGAAATTTTTGACTTTGAAACAAGACTGTTAGTAGGCCTTTACATCCAACGTTTACTACTATTCATTGTCATTTATTTAGTTTACTTATATCATTTGCTGCTATTATTAATTATTACGGCTATTATCCTATTTTATCAAATATTGCTTTGCTTTACATTTCTGTACATTATCTGCACATCTTGAGTGGTTGAAGTAATAAATACTGGGCTCCTTGTATGGGTAGAAATGGTCTTTTCTATTTGACAGGGATAGTGGCTGAAATGGAACACCTACAATAGTGTGCAGCACAGAAGATAGTAAGGCACTGTTGGGTAAGTGGCTTTAACCCATGTGTATCAGCATTGTTCATCTAGGGTACATCCTGGGACCAAGATGTGTTCACCTTTAGTGTGTAGGAGATGTTCAGAGACACCTGTGTGGAACACTTAGGCCAGTGCTGGAGAGTTCCCATGTAGAGTACCATGGAAGGCTGTAGAGACCCCGCTCATAATCAGTACTTAAGTGGATAAGGTGTGTCTGTATGTGGGTATCTTCCTGAATTAAGGAATTAACTTACTATGTGCGAGAGTAGACTAATCCATAATGAACTTGGTGAGCCCCAATCACCCCACTTTAATACAATAACAAAACAGAAGTACTGGAAATACCAGTTCAAACTCTATGATGACAGTAAGTACACTAGGAAAATAGGGAGAATCGGTGGGACCACCTACCAATCTATTGTGCCAATCTCTAAATGTATTATAGTCTTGTTAACTCATATGTGCTTATTACAGATGATCATATATAATGTTGACTGACTGATAGTTGGGTGGTATAGTGGCACAGTGGTAGCACTGCTGCCTCATAGTAAGGGGAAGTCCTAGGACCTCTCTGCATAAAGTTTGCTTGTTCTCATCATGTCTGCATGGGTTTCCTCCAGTTGCTCCAGTTTCCTCCCATAGTCCAAAGACATGCAAGTTAGGTGAATTGTTTGTCAATGCTAAATTGGCCCTAGTGTGTGCATGTGTTTATGTGTCAGCCCTGCAGTGGACTGGCACCCTGCTCAGGGTTTGTTCCTGTGTTGCACCCTATGCTAATTGGTATAGGCGCTAGCTCCCCTATGACCCTGGTCTGAATTAAGTGGGTTAGAAAAATTACATGACTTGGTTGACTGTAGACCAGAAATTTTCAAGTCCAGTCACAAATAAGAGAACATGAAGTAGTCCCACATCTGTAGTAGAAACAGCCCCAGAAAGGACCCATTGCCAAATTCATTCACAAGCACTCACCCTGGGATAAAGATGGACTAGAACTGATACTCACAGGCAAAGAGTTATGGCGCTGATGCTATGAACATGGCATATTGTACATGCAGAGCCAGATTCAGAATGTAGTAACTCATGTTTGATGGAACCTTAACTTTAGAAATGCAGATTATAGTGAGACATTACAGTTTTGAAATAAAGAGATGAGAAGTAAAGAGAAGAGTACCAGACTTCACATTTCTGAAGAAAATGCACCCATCAATAAATCCATGCAAGAGGAGTATTTACCTTGTTAGCTTAATGCTTCCACACAACTTCTGGTCAGACACAGACAGATCAATTTTGAAGCTGGAATTCTTTAGAAAAAGAGGTGGTAAGATATAATAGGTTATACAATTCTGTCTTCCCACTTGAAGTATTTATGAATATTAATTAAAAATCCTTAAATCCACCTCTAGTCAACAACAACAACATTTATTTATATAGCACACTTTCATACAAATGACATAGCTCAAAGTGCTTTACATGATAAAGAAAGAGAAAAAATACAAAATAAATAAGAAAATAGAATTAGTTAATTAGAACACTAATTAACATAGAGTAAAAGTAAGGTCCGATGGCCAGGGAGAACAGAAAAAACAAAAAAAGAAAACTCCAGACGGCTGGAGAAAAAAAATAAAATCTGCAGGGGTTTCTGGCCACGAGACCACCTATCCTCTCTAGGCATTCTACCTAACATAAATGACCTCACCTTAGTCAAGCCCAAGTCTATGAAGAGGGGAGATATAGGTTTGATGTGATCATTGGAAGTGTGTGCTTTCCAGTCAGTTCCTTAGAAGCAGGATGCTAAAAAGTGTTAGATGTTAAAATGAAACATTTTGGGTTGTATCAAAGAAGGTGCAGTGCCTCAGTCGGCTCTTTGGGTGTCTTAGGTGTCTTTATCAGTTTTGTCTGTTCCTCCCCCATCGAACTCCGTACATATGTATTTTCCCCCCTTTCTGTTATTTATCCCTTGTGGACTATGGCCGGCAGTTTATCCCGGCCAAGAACCCCAAGCCACCAGATGGGGTCCTCCCTGCGATGTGGAGATGCCCTGAATTCCAGTAGGGCATCATGGACTATGGAGTTTTAAAACACAGCCCTGCTGGATAACGTCGGGGCCGCCAGGGGACGCTGCAGGGATGCACAGACGTTTGTTTTCCATACAGCCCGGAAGTACTTCCATGTCATGAGGACAGAAGAAATAAAGTGCTTCCGGGCTGACAAAGAAAAGGAGTTTTCACCCGACCCGGAAGTGTTACAAAGTCACATGGACTGAGGGACAGGAACACTTCCGGGTCAAGGACTATAAAAAATTCTGGGAAATCCCAGACGGGTGAGCTGAGTTGGGAGGAAGGATGGCAACGCGACTGGGAGAGGTGGATTTGATTATTGGTTTATTGTATTGGTTATTGTTATATGAGTATTATGGATTGGAGGGTGCTTTGTGCACGTTATTGTCCAAATAAAGAAAATTATTGGACTTTTACCTGGTGTCTGGAGTCTGATCTGAGGGTTCAAGGGGACAACAGTGCCCCTTATCTGTCACACCCTCTCTCCACACATATTTGTTCCTGCTGTTGCCCATGGCTTAGGGGATTCACCCAGAGAACACCCACCCTCTGCAGATGAAGTTCAAGCAGTCTCAGATTCCAGAATTGCTTGTTTTTTTTTAATTCAATATCCATTCATCTACCTCCTAACATCTGTCTTCTAACATGCTTTGCACTGTGCAGACACATCCTAAATGAAAGATTTTTATGTTTGCCTAGAATCATTTGAAAATATGCTTTTGGTCCACATAATACTGGTACATGGCTGAAGAGTTGTTAGCCATTATCCAGACTGAGAAAGTCTACTTAGAAAATCATAATGATAGATAAAGAAAGTGCATTTTGATCTTCAGAAAACTCTGCTTCCATAAGACATAGCATTGCTCTGCAATATCGGAACAGTTTTTGTTCACTAGATGAAGAAAGGTGCTGAGGAGATCCTTGTCTTTCCTATGGCTTTACATGTTTTTCACAAACACTATTATTCAGCACAATTACACCATTTAAAGAAAATAGTAAAATCTTGCAAGTTAAGAACCACATATTTTTGTTTTAAATAGAAATGAAACTGAGAAAGTCACAAAATGTATAAATAGCCAAATAGATTGCACAGTACTTTATCTGGTCATCTACTCACAATTTCCAGGGCAAAGGCGGGTGCCAGGGTCTGATTTGGTAGGACTACAAACATTTTGGCAATTCCAAACACGGATTCTGTGATGTTGTCAGCTTGAACGTTAGTAAGCGGTGGTTCTCTGGCAAGCAGTAGTATTTGCATGGACATGTTGGGGTAGCGTTTTGGAAGCTGGAGAACAATAAAGGAAGTGTAAATGACTCTGCACAAAAATAGACATATCTTAGATTTTTCTGTTCCTTTACTATACACAGCTAGAGCATCATATTCATCCATGCATTGCATGATCCTACTTTATATCAATGTTTCAGTTCAAAGGCAAAAACTTTCCCTGGATGGGATCCTAGTCTCATTGCCAGTTTACAGTTGTGTCACATCATGAACTGATGGAAATTAAGGAGCCTTAAATTTGTGCCAAGTTTATTTTTCTATTTATTGTGCTTCTTTAATAGAGGGACTGTGTTGTAGGAGATTAAGCAACATTTAGGAGGGCACTTTATTTGTGTCCATCACTGTAGCACTCTCACCATCCAGCACCGAAGTTAAATGCTGACCAGTGTGGAAATGGAAGATTATTTCAAAACCTCATTTTTAAATCACACTTTGGTACACATCAAGAGGTTAAATGTGACTGCAAGTAAAGTAAAATGTTATAAAGACTTGAACAAATCTTGCTAAAGCACTAAAATTTTACAAAAAATGAAATAAACACTTATTCTTACCTCAGGTATAAAAACTCCGAAACTATTGGTGGTAAGCCTGATGGGAGATGATTTTGGAACCTGAAAGCGTCAGAACAAAGACTGTTGGAAACTAAGAGATGTACCAATGAAAGCTTAGTGTACATATGAAAGGATAATATTCAAAATACCACTAGAAGACCTGGAAAGTTAATAGATTCATTCTGAATTTCTGGCTGATGTGTCCCGAAGACGATCTCTTTGACCTCTTGGCATCACTGCTGTCTATTAGAACAACAACCATTTTTCTCTTGTATAGCCCAAAATCACACAAGGAGTGCCTCAATGTTCTTTAACAGCTCCTGTCTTTTGACAGGCCCCCTAACCTTGACTCTGTAAGAAAACAGGAAAAATTCCCAAAAGAAAACCCTTGAAGGAAAAAAAAAATAAATTGAAGAAATCTTGGGAAAGACAATTAAGAGAGAGACCTCCTTCCAGGTAGGATGGACATGCAGTGGATATCAAAAAATGCAATACACAAAACTGAGCACAAGTAATTGTCTTCACAGAGTAGATGGCCAATCTATCTCCACAGAAATACAATACAATAGTACAAACTACATTGGTCTTGTGTTCTTCTCTGGATTCTTTTTTGCCGCACATCAGGGTTGAAAATGGTTGCACCTCACGTACGCTGACCTTGACAGTAATAAAGATGTTCTTAACTACTATAAGACCTCTTAAACCAGTTCATTTTTTGAACCCCATATTCCAACACCAGGATAACAGAATCCAAATATGAGCACACTTGCTCAGGCCCAGCCATTTTAGAATTGCCAGTCAGTCAAACACTTCCTTAGAGAAAGCTCTGATGAACACAGGCAGGAGAACAGAAGATCTGTGCACACTGTGTTTCAGTCAAGGATCAAACTGGGACTGATATTTATGTCAGTTTAAATTAACCATCATGATAAACTAAGTTTCCTCTTGGGACAATAAAATTTTGAGTGGAACTCAGTTTGTGAGGTACTTGGACCACAATTCCCAACAACCCCAATAGTACCACACCATTGGGAAACTTTACATTAGCCACGTGGGTTGCTGGTCAGAACAAGATGAGGCACTAATTTAAAAAAGTAGTTGTAAGATGCCCGAAGAGGTAACCGTGATCATCAGATTTCTATTTGTTGTAAAGCTTCATCCCACAACTGGATTACAAATTCTGCCACACATTGGAGTACACATTTTTTTTACACATAATGTTCATGTGGTTTCATTTGGGAAGTGCTCCTAATCACTACAAATCCTCACGTAACAAACAGAACGTACAACAGTACGACAATACTTTATGTAACCGTGGCACCCCAGGTAAGGACACTGTTGTAACATTCCCGACTTGGGGTACCAGTAGGTGAGACCAAGCAATCAGGAGATGGAGTAAGAGAGACTCAAACTGAAAAAGACTATTCAAAAACAGAATTCTGTTTTAATACATCCATGTCCAAACTATTTTACAAACAAATATCTTGCAAAATATTTACAAAGTCCAATGCAAAGACGCTTCCAAAACAAAAGAAAATTAGTTCAGGTGCTAGAAAAGTGAAAAAAAGCTACAAGACAGATAACGAAGGTCAGACTGAAAAATTCAACAAAAACAATGAAAAACTAAGCACCTACTACATGCACAAAAGTCAGTACGTATCTCTACTACTAAGCAAAGCAAACCAGTAGCACCGATGTACATTTTAGCCTGAAGGCCTGGTCAAATGACGACTGCTGGTGTTTGGACCATGATTTTATACCGCAAGCCCTTTTGTCCATCCAATCCTCATTTACATTACCCACAGACCTCCAAAAAACTGTCACGTTGGGACATGCACCGTATGTCAACACCTGCTCAGGTGCAGTCCACCCTATTTAAACATTCCCACACTCGCGCGCGCATACCCGTCTGTCTTGGTGATGTGAAGGTTCCTCGTTCAGCCTCTAATAAGGAAGTGCCGTTTTACTTTTTCACTTCTATTCCTTTTTGCCGGCTACTCTGAAACTGTGCTCTCTATCTTTCTGACCTGTACCTCTGAATTTAAAAATAGCACTTTTGCCTTCTCTCCTGCAGCGGTTATGTAACCGGTAACAGTGGTAGTAATAGTATTTTGATGTAAAAGCACACACCATCTCAAGTTGTTTCAAAGGACAAAATGATTTTAGTTCATTCCAGTAGCCTGCTTAGTCACCAGATTTCCGCCTAACTGAGTGTGCGACTGACTAGTCTGCAGGAATAGCCTGTGAGAACAGGTCAAGATCAACTAATTAATACTTTCAGGACTTCAATTCATGCATTGAAAGAGTCAGGCTGTTGTGGTGGCAACAAGGGTTTGTATTCGGTACCAACTTGGGAAAGCAGATCATAACCTGGTTCTGCTTCAGCCTCACTACAAACCAAGAGTGAGGGAGATACCTACAACCACATGCTCATTCAGGAAGTGGAGCCCTGAGGCAGAGCAGGCTCTGAGAGACTGCTTTGGAATTATGGATTGGGATATCCTGCAGGGATCATAAAGTGAGGACATTGAGGAGGTTGTTGACTGCACTACTGACTACATCAACTTCTGTATGGACATTGTAGTTCCAGTAAGAACAGTACGCTGCTATGCTAACAACAAGCCATGAATTACAAGTGACATCAAGGGCTTTTTGAACTAGAAGAAAAGGGCTTTTAAAGGCGGTGATCAGCATGAGCTCAAGCGCGTGCAGAAGAAACCCTGAGTCCAGCTCAGGGCAGCGAAGGAACAGTACAGGAGAAACCTGGAGCCGAAGTTGCAGAATAACAGCATGAAGGAAGTGTGGAATGGGATGAAGATCATCACTGGCTGCAGCTCGAAGCGGGGTGCCACCATCGAGAGAGACGTGGAGAGAGCAAACCAAATGAACAACTTCTTTAACAGGTTTGACCACCCTAACCCACTCTCACCTCGGAGTACTGCACCCTCCAACCATCCTTCTGCTGATACCAGCATAGGAGAGACATCCCCACCGACAATTAAAGCAGCACAGGTGAGCAGAGAGCTGAGGAGACTTCATGCCAGCAAAGCAGCGGGTCCAGATGGAGTATTGCCACGACTGCTGAAGGCCTGTGTGCTGGAGCTGGGGAGTCCTCTACAGTGCATCTTCAACCTGAGCCTGGAACAGGGGAAAGTCCTGAGGCTTTGGAAAACATCTTGCATCACCCCAGTACCAAAGGTATCACGTCCTAGTGAGCTGAATGACATCCGGCCTGTCGATCTGACGTCACATGTGATGAAGACCATGGAGCGGCTGCTGCTTCACCACCTGAGGCCACAGGTCCGCCACACCCTCAACCCTCTGCAGTTCCCATACCAGGAGAAGGTGGGAGCGGAGGATGCCATCATGCTGCACTGATCCCTCTCCCACTTGGACAGAGGCAGTGGTGCAGTAAGAATTATGTTTTTGGACTTCTCTAGCGCCTTCAGCACCATCCAACCTCTGCTCCTTAGGGACAAGCTGACAGAGTTGGGAGTAGATTCACACCTGGTGGCACAGATCGTGGACTCTCTTACTGACAGACCTCAGTATGTGCGTCTCAGGAACTGCAGGTCTGACATTGTGGTCAGCAACACAGGAGCGCCGCAGGGGACTGTACTTTCTCCGGTCCTGTTCAGCCTATATACATCGGACTTCCAATACAACTCTGAGTCCTGCCACATGCAAAAGTTCGCTGACGACACTGCTATCGTGGGCTGCATCAGGAGTGGGCAGGAGGAGGAGTATAGGAACCTAATCAAGGACTTTGTTAAATGGTGCAACTCAAACCACTTACACCTGAACACCAGCAAGACCAAGGAACTAGTGGTGGATTTTAGGAGGCCCAGGCCCCTCATGGACCCCGTGATCATCAGAGGAGATTGTGTGCAGAGGGTACAGACCTATAAATACCTGGGAGTGCAGCTGGATGACAAATTGGACTGGACTGCCAATACTGATGCTCTGTGTAAGAAAGATTAGAGCCGACTATACTTCCTTAGAAGGCTGGCGTCCTTTAACATCTGCAATAAGATGCTGCAGATGTTCTATCAGACGGTTGTGGTGAGTGCCCTCGTCTACGCGGTGGTGTGCTGGGGAGGCAGCATAAAGAAAAAGGACGCCTCACGCCTGGACAAACTGGTGAGGAAGGCAGGCTCTATTGTAGGAATGAAGCTGGACAGTTTAACATCCATGGCAGAGTGACGGGTGCTGAGCAGGCTCCTGTCAATCATGGAGAATCCACTGCATCCACTGAACAGTATCATCTCCAGACAGAGGAGCAGCTTTAGCAACAGACTGCTGTCACTGTCCTGCTCCACTGACAGAATGAGGAGATCGCTCGTCCCCCACACTCTTTAATTCCACCCTCTCGGGGGTAAATGTTAACATTATTCAAAGTTATTGTCAGTTTTTACCTGCATTTTTATTACTCTTTAATTTAATTTTTTTTTTTTTATCAGTATGCTGCTGTTGGATTATGTGAATTTCCCCTTGGGATTAATAAAGTGTCTATCTATCTATCTATCTATCTAAATGGACCTAATAAGAGGTGCACTATATTTAAATACTTTGGTTAGGTGACTTACCTAGTTGTCAGTACTTACACTCCTCTTCTCCCAAATAATGTTACATATATGCATTGTATCCAGTTAGCTGATAGTGGCCAGGCACAACATTCACTTCTAAAGTCTTAATCTTTCTTCTTCATTTAAAACATACACTAATGCACATGCACAGGGATTTTCTTGGGGCCATACCAACCCAGACCAAGCTGTAAAGTGTCTGTGCACAATATTGATGTTTTTAATTTGGGCATTTAGAAAAACAGTACAGATTTATGTAATATCTACTTACCATTTCATCAGTCACAGAAAACTTTAGGACTCCAGCTGAGAAATATGCAAAAGCCGCAGAATTTATAGAGAAGGCTGACAGGCCAAAGTACAGCATGAAGTTGTTCTCCATTGGCAGTTTAAATGGATGTGGTGTAAAGGGAGGCTCCTGGTGGTGTGCAGTGCTGTACCACTCTCCCTGTCAGGGCAAGAAATGTTTAAAGACTGAAGACCCCTTGTATTACTTATAACATTCTTAAATATGGTTTACCATTAGCATAATAGCAAGTGCATGGCAGCCGTGCTGGGCCTCTTAAATGGGAGTTACTCCATCCATCCATTTATCCATTGCTGTAACCTATTTGTTCCGATTCAGGTTTGCAGGGATTTGGATCAAGATGTAAGACACAACCCTGGACTGGACATACATTTACTGTAGGGCACACGTAGTCATCTGGGAACAGTTCAGGGTCATCATCTTCCTAGTATGCACATCTTTGAGATGCCATTGTAGTAACCAGAGAAAAACTCATGCAGACATGATGAGAATGTGCAAAAGCCACAGAATCAGTGACAGGGTCAGGATTCAAAGCCAGCTCTCTGGCATTAACCACTGATCCACCTTATTGAAGCTGGGAAAATGCTCTATGCATAAATGATTTATTTTCAATGATTTCTTTGCCTTATCTTTTGTATGTGGGCCAAATTTCTACATACTGTACCTGAAATAGAAATAACCACAGGTGTCACAATGGACAAAAAGTGTGACCAATTCTTTCATCTACACCTACAAATTATAAAGGGAAGAAATATACTTAGCTTGCTAATTCAACTTTCAGTACTATTCTATTATAACAGTATTACTTTTATTTAAACATTTTTCCCCAAGTTTACTAAAATGTTCAATTAGCATCCAATTAGATTGTTTAACACCTTTTTCAAGTACCAAGTTGTCCTGTTTTGCAAAATATAAGAAATTAACAAATTTAATGAAACCTACCTTTATGTCAAGCTCAATACTGGTGTTCTGGATAAGAGGAGGCTTGATGAGTGGAAACTCAAGCACAACAGCTGGGTCGAGCTGAAACGTAACTAAGGAGCAGAGATAAAGATTCAGTTAATTCAGATTAACACACCGTCATTATACAGTGCCCTGAACAACAATATTTCTTTTCTGCTAGCCCCTTTAGTGCAGTATCATCAAACATAGAGTCACCATACAGTATAGTGCCACACACGTGCGAGTAGGAGACAGCTAAAGGGCCTAAATGACAGTAATTCCACACCAGACCATGGGGCGGCGGGGTGCACTGACTGTCTCTCTCAACCTTTTGGAGACAACTCTCGGGAAATCCTGCCAGGTTTCGGCCCTAGAGATGACGTCTCTTCCGGTCCCGGGCCTAGAGAGGATGTCACTTCCAATTCCAGCCCTAGAGATGACATCACGTCCTTAACCGACCTTTAAAGCCGCCAACTTAGCTAATAATAATAATGTTACATATATGTAACTTCAGTTCTATTTTGAACTCTGACTTGTGAACATATCACAATTATTTAAAACATTTTGCAGACGGGGCACATTATACGGGTGGCTGCCCCAAACCTTCATAATGGCTTTGTCTCATTATTCCGACAATAGCAACACTGTGCCAGCACCATATTGTATACAGTATAGCAACTCTGTGCCAGCAATGCGGATCACTAAACAAGGCAATGGCAAAGAAAAAAAATTGCAACCAATTGCAGTTGTATCAGATTAAAAATACAAATATCACATCCTAAATATCAAAATGGTAACAGTCAACCAATACAAGCAACTGGGCCACCGAATATTCATAATCTACGATTTGCAGAGCAAACAGATTGATAATGTAAAAGCTTTCCAAAGTGACTAATCAAGTCAAACGGCTAACTATAGAGGACATGTGCAGACTAAGATGAGGGGTGACAACTTTACAGAGGCATCTTACAAAAATGTCCTGTGTGATTGGGGGTGTCCCAATTGATGGTCATTTGAAGTACTTGCCACAGGGCCTTACAGTCACTCATACTGCAGTTGTTCTACCGGACTGTGATGTATCTGGCTGGTTAGCCCTCCACAGTACATCTGCAGAAGTTAGTTAGGATGTGAGGGAACCACCAATCAATGCCCAGCTCCCCAAAGTGAAAGCCACCTTGAGCATTCGTGGCAAGACTAGTTTGACTAGCTGTGCCACCTGTCTAAGATGAGTTGAAATCTAAGTAATCAATGTAGACCTCAGCATTAACGTTTGCAGTACACCATACAATGCATATGTCTCGGTTATATGGTGTTTGCTATGGGATTGGTAAAAGCAGTGTCAATGTTTGTTTTGCACCATCTATTGGAATGACAAAAAACTACTACAAATGTTTGTGATGTGCCATCTTTTTCACAAATAGACACTTGTCCTTTTATTAAGTTGGGTTAAAGGATCATGAGAGATCTTAAGTGATTTAAACCCTTAAAAACTAAAAGCTACTTAGTCTGTCCATAGCAACCTTATTATTATCCACAGGCACATGACTTGTTCCAAATCTTGTAGAAGTTCACAATCCACTCCTTTGTTTTACTAATACTGAGTGACAAGTTGTTTTTGTTGCAACATTCATGAGAAGTGTAAATGTCTTGTTAGGGCAAACAAACCTAACTCTGCAAACATGAAGAAAGAGTTGGTGTAATTCTTGATGATACAGTCACGAGTAGACAGATGAGTAGGCTGAGCTTTAGGGTGCTGCGGTGTTTAAGGTTGGTCTGTTAGATGTGCAGCCTACCAGTCAGCAAGTCTTTTAGCTGGATGGTGTTTAGTCCAAGAATTCTGAGGTTTGGAAAATGATGGTACTGATTGCCAAGCTAAAGTTAATAAACAGCACTCTCTGTAAAGTGGTCCTCTTGACAAAATAGGTTAGTGCTGCATAGAAAACTGCTGAACTGTTTCAGATCCAGTGGTCCTGGTATGCCTGACTTGATATAGGCTATGACCAGCATTTCATCAATAATATAAGTATTCTCCACCTGACTGCAGATTTCTCTGTCAGTGGAACAATGGTAGTTGGGTCATGATGTCTGATCTTGCTGTTTTGCTCTTGGCCTGGTGAAGAGGAATTCCTTCTTATTCTCCACTAAAATAAGTGTAGTCATGATGTTGAAATTTCCTTCTCTGTTTACTAACTTTATACTGGCTATTCATATTTGTTACACACCTATAAAATTTACGGATACTTCGTCATTTTGCTTTCTAGATTTGTGTGCAAGCAAGAATTTATATTACAATATGATGCACTTGTGTCTCACAGATCTTCAGCAGGATTAAGCAACTTCAATAATAGATTATTAGGTCATGTATGTTACATTTCTACATACATGGTCTGCAATGTCTGCTTTTCTTCTTTCCTCTTCATTGCTCTGATTATTGTATTTTGATTCTTACTCTATTTTCTGCTGGGATAGGCTCAGTCTATTCACAACCCTGAAATGGATTAAGCAGGTTAATGAATTTTATGTTATTATTTTTCCATTATTGATCTCTACATCTGAAGAGCTGTTAATAACCCATGGAAATAAATTTGTGGCCTGTGTGTGTTCTTGTGAATGAAAACATAATGTACATGGGATGCATAAGTATGAATTTAAACCCTGGATCTGGGCTACACAGATTCATCTGGACCAGACTGATCCAATTTAAAATACATTACCATATTCTCAGACATAACTCACAGTACTATTATGTTTTCCAGCTAAGGTATGTATGGTGGCAGCTCAAAAAAGTCTGGACTGTTGGAGGGGTCAGGATTTGGTTATTTATATGGAGTGCTAATACCAGCATTATATCTGAAAGATGGTCACTGCTTTTCATCACAGCAGATGCAAACTTCAGTTGTGATTGCTATATCATCCTAGCAATTCTTAAATAAGTACAACACATTTGTAGTGATTGCATGATAATCAGACCTTCAAAACTTCATGACAGATAGTGACTTGGATCATATAATGTAGAATGACCAGGAGGGGATGGGTAGCCATTTGGCCTAGGTCAACAAATCTTTGCATCCTTAAATATGTATCAAGTTTTTAAGAAATTTCGACATATTTTCATATGAGATATAGGATGAGACAATATTGTTTATATCGATATAGTCTATGTTGCATGATAGATAGATAGATAGATAGATAGATAGATAGATAGATAGATAGATAGATAGATAG
>JANRMT010062856.1:25254899-25271519 GCA_026402145.1 Polypterus bichir lapradei | reverse complement strand
TAGATAGATAGATAGATAGATAGATAGATAGATAGATAGATAGATAGTATACTGATAAAGACAATATTAAACTAAAGAGTGATAAAAATGCAGGTATAACAGACAATAACTTTGTATAATGTCAATGTTTAACCCCCCGGGTGGAAATGAAGAGTCGCATAGTGTTGGGGAGGAACGATCTCCTCAGTCTGTCAGTGGAGCAGGACGGTGATAGCAGTCTGTCGCTGAAGCTGCTCCTCTATCTGGAGATGATCCTGTTCAGTGGATTCTCCATGATTGACAGGAGCCTGCTCAGTGCCCGTCACTCTGCCACGGATGTCAAACTGTCCAGCTCCATGCCTACAATAGAGCCTGCCTTCCTCACCAAATTGTCCAGGCGTGAGGTGTCCTTCTTCTTTATGCTGCCTCCCCAACACACCACCGCGTAGAAGAGGGTACTCGCCACAACCGTCTGATAGAACATCTGCAGCATCTTATTGCAGATGTTGAAAGACGCCAGCCTTCTAAGGAAGTATAGTCGGCTCTGTCCTCTCTTAAAATGTATACTCATACAGCTGCCAGTTCGTCTTTCTCTTCTCCCCATTAGTCTCTCATACAACTTCACCCTGCCCCACCTCTTTCCCTCTCTGAACACAATTCACTCCTCTCTCACCTTTTCACTCGGTAAGTGCTGCAGGAAGTGACAGGATGGAGATAGATAAAGACACAAAGGGATCTATCATAGTAGAGCTGGTTGGTAAAAAGAAAAAAGATGGCTTAGTTATTTTGAGATAGTTTGGGTTCAAAGTGTCAGATGAGCAGCAGAATAATGTATTCTATAAAGAATATCGAGTCCCGACAAAAGCTTTGAGCATTACTAATCTTTTCCACCATTTACAACAGTGCCATAAAGTGCAGCACAAAGAGTTTGTGAAAATGCATGCTGCAGCCCAGACCATGAAGTCTTCACAGCCTCCTGCCCCAAAACAAACCACGTTACAAAACTCATATACCCATGCTGTGCCTTATGTGAGAAAAAGTGAGAAGTGGGGCGACATTACTAAAGACATGGTCCCCATCTCAACTGTGGAACAAGACGGCTTTATACAGCTGCTAAAAACTCTTGACGAAGATACAGGTTACCTAGTCGGAATTACTTTGCAAAATAAGTACTGCCAAAAATGTATACTGAAGTTAGACAGAGTCTCGCAACCTGGCTCGCCAAAGTGTTTCACTTCGCACTGACCACCGATATGTGGTCCAGCAGGACCTGCGAGCCATACATAAGTGTGACAACACGTTTCATGGGAGACTGGGAACTGAAAAGTGCCTGCCTCCAAACAAGCTAAATTCCCCAAGACCACACCGGGGAGCATATAGCTGAAGCCTTGTAGGATGCCCTCACAAGCTGGAGGCTCAACCCGATGGGATTGGTTGCTATAACTACTGACAACGGGACTACTGTTGTCAAGGCGATGTAACTAAACAAGTGGCTGAGGATGCAGTGCTTTGGTCACAGACTTCATCTTGTCATTGGTGATTGCAATATTGAATTACTTAATTTGAAATAAGAAAAAAAAATATGCCAGACAAAATGTACTCTTTTAGGACTGATTTTTTTTTTCCCCTTTTCTCCCAGGGCTGAATATTTTTCTAAAAAGTTCTGGATTATAAAAAGCAAACAAAGCAATAGTTTCTCACATAAATCAACATAAAACATTTGTTGCAGCATGACGTGTGTAGACACTGCATGTTAGAGATCTGGCAGCAGCTGGGCAGTGGTGGCGGTGGTGGTGGCTTGTCAACTGGGGATTGATCAGGTGATGCCAGTGCCTCCCTTTCGTTTTACATCATGATCTCCAGATCGCATGCACCAAATCATAGTCTAACAAATCCAATTCAAAATAATAAAATATATGCAAAATGTCATTCACTGAGTATTTTGCTTTGCACATTCACTTCACTCTCTCACCTGCAGTCAATGCCATTCTAGAAGTTGTTTACTCTATGCTACTCACACACATACAGGGTCAAGTCAAATCAATGAGTCTAACAGTCCTCCAGGCAAAGAGGGTCTACCTATAACGTAACAATGAGTTTTATCGACATTTATAGCTTTTTTTTCACCCTCTGCCTGCTCTAAAAGAGTTAAGTAAAAAGTTTATAGAACCATTTGCAGAGCTAAATATGCCTATTGACCATAAGATAATCTATTTTAGGGGTGTCAAACTCCGGCCCTGGAGGGCCGCAGTGGCTGCAGGTGTTTATTCTAACCATCTTCTTAATCAGTAACAAGTGTGGAATAAAAATTACAGTTTTGGCTGCTAATTAACTTCTTTTGCCTTAGTTTTAATTAACTTGACTCAGGCCCCTTAGTTGTTTCTTTTTCCTTAATTAACTGCCAAATAATAATGAGACACAAAATGAGCTGCCACATGACCAGCTAACCTGTGCCCATCACACAATATTTAGAAACAAACAAGGGTGGAGGTATCAGTAAAGTTTATCTCCGAGGTCACCAAAACATTTTGACGGTGTCCTTAGGAAAAACAGAAAATCAACAGCTCTACTGTAGCACAAAGAGAGCAGCAACAAGCTGTGGAATTATACAGTATAACGGGTTTAATTAACAGCAAGAATCGGCTTCTCATTAAGAACCTGGCTGGAGTGAAACTGGTTGGAGTTTGAAAGTGTCAACTGGTTATCTGTCAGCTCATTTCACGTCTCATTTCTGTTTGGTTGTCATTTAATGAAGAAAAGAGTCAATTGAGAGGACTGAATCCTTAAAAACAAAAAAAATCCTTATTAGCAGTGAAACCTGGTCACTGATTAGGAAATGAGTTAGAATGAAAACCTGCAGCCACTGTAGCCCTCCAAGCCTGGAGTTTGACATTTGTGATCTATTTGAAATGTTTAGGCTTATACAGTGTCACAGGCGGCTGGGCCGAGGGGGCGACCGCCCTGGTTTTGTTGGTGGCCTCGGGTTGGGGGCTTGGAAGCCCAACCCTGTAGGGGCCTGTGGCCACCGCCAGGTGGCGCCCCGGTGCATGAAGAACCCTGGAGCCCAGCACTTCTGCCACACCAGGAAGTGCTGGGGGGAAGAAGACAGGGGACACCCGGAGGGCTTCCAGGTGCGCAGCCGGCACTTCCGCCACACTGGGGTCATGAGACCAGCATTTCTCCATTTAGCTTGTTACTATTTACACCAGTGTGTGTTTATCATGCACTATATGGTTTAATTAAATACTTGGAAGGAAAGTGAAGGACTGAGAATTGCTCGTCCATTTTAGCCTTCAAATCATTTGGTTGATATCCTTAGAAAGGGGAAGAAAATCCAGGATATGAGAATGACTTGACATGGCAGAGTTAAAACAGTAACAAGCCATGCAATTAAATTATTGGCAAGAACGGCTTTCTAATTAAGCAACTGGGTTAGAACAAAAACCTGCAGCCACTGCGGCCCTCCAGGACTGTGATTGAGGACCCCTGTTATAGACTGTTAGTAGCATATTAATATGGAGATAATATTGTAATTTTCGTAAACACTTTGAGCTGCAACCAATACAGTAATCCCTCGCTATATCGCGCTTCGACTTTCGCGGCTTCACTCTATCGATAGATATAGATATTTTAAATGTAAGCATATCTAAATATATATCACGGATTTTTCGCTGGTTCGTGGATTTCTGCAGACAATGGGTCTTTTAATTTATGGTACATGCTTCCTCAGTTTGTTTGCCCAGTTGATTTCATACAAGGGACGCTATTGGCGGATGGCTTAGAAGATACCCAATCAGAGCATGTATTACATATTAACTAAAACTCCTCAATGCTATAAGATATGCATCCCGCGGTGCTTGATTGTTTGCTTGTCTCTGCCTCTATATCACCTTCTCTGACGTTCTCTGCGCCTGACGGAGGGGGTGTGAGCAGAGGGGCTGTTTGCACAGAGGCTGTTTGCTTAGAAGATACTGACGCTCCTCTAAAAAATGCCTTATTGCGGTGCTTCGGCATACTTAAAAGCACACGTATTGATTTTTTGATTGTTTGCTTTTCTTTGCGAGCGCTCTCTCTCTCTCACTCTGAAATTCTCTGCTCCTGACGGCGCTCCTTTGAAGAGAAGATATGTTTGCATTCTTTTAATTGTGAGAAAGAACTGTCATCTCTGTCTTGTCATGGAGCAAAGTTTAAACTTTTGACTAAAGGGTGTTATTTCATGTCTAGAGGGCACTAATAATGTTAACAGTGTGGGAGAGTTTATAAGGGCTTAAAATATATAAAAATAACCATACAAACATATGGTTTCTACTTCGTGGATTTTCATCTATCGCGGGGGGGTCTGGAACGCAACCCCCGCGATCGAGGAGGTATATGAAATGTGCTGTATGAACACATTATTATTTTTATTGAACTTTCCTAATCCATTCATCCATTTACTGAACCCAATAGATCACATTTTTGGGTCAAACCAGATAAAGCCGATCCCAGCAGAATCTGAAGCAAACTCTGGGTGGCACATCAAGCTCTTACATCCAGTAAGACATATCATGTTGTCATGCTGTGATGTCTAATACATGAACTCCGCTTCTCCAGTTGTTTTCACCATCTTTTCATTTCCTTCTTTGTATTTCTGATATGTTAATGTCTCTTCACTCTTGCAAACTGTCAGGCACCTACACTACATATGTACTATTTCTTAGAATTTTGGACATTACACCTATCAGTCTGATTAGCACAAGGATGCTCAGAGTCAGTCCTCTTCGTGTCTGTCTGCTCCTTGTTCACTGTCACCATTCAGGTACAATTCAGAATTACTATTACTATTTAAACTAATTGGGCAATCAGCTCATCCATTTCTGTTCTCATGATGTAGTCAGAAAGACTTGGCTGTGTGTATTTATATTTTCAATATATATTTTATTAGAGGGGAGTGTCCTTTTTCATTTTCTTCTTTGAATTGATATTTTTTGCTCTGTAGAGTTCACTTCCTTAATTATATTCAGGCAGTGACATTAAACAAAGAGCAGACAAAAAGAGGAACATGACTAAGTACTCTTCAGGAAAGGAAGTTGGCACCAATGATGGGTGAAACCTGTGGGAGTTAACTTGAGGAGCCAGTGGTGAAGAGAAGCTGCTCTTTAAGTGTCATTTCCACACATGGGATAAACAGCTTAAATCATATTAATATCATCAGTATTTCAAAAGCACATTCTTAGCAAGCTTATTCAGAAAAACTGAATAATGTTTATTACATTCATACAAAAATGGATGAGAATTTTTAGACTCAAAAAGACAAAAGGATAATGGAAATAGGAGGAAGTTTAATTGACAAGGGGTCTAAATAAGAATAGTTTTGAAAACCTGCAGATGTTACAGTCCACCAGGATGAGGACTCGGCTGATATGACACAATAGAGAAGGAGACCACCACTTCATTTCACCAGCAGTGTTCATGTTCTCAGCTATTTGGTCCTGTCTGCTTCTTGGTCAAGTGGCTCTGCTTAAATGTTTTACAAGCTTGGATTTGAACTTCTTTTATAAATTACAAAATGCCTGCAGTAAAAGTAATTGATTGTCTATGGCAATATTAATTGATCATCCAAGACTTGTCCTCTGAGTACACAGCAGTAAACATCGTGTTCGTCTCCAAGAACACATCTTACAGCGTGACACATGAAGATAATGTGGCCTAATGGGTATCATTTCTGCCTCACAGCACTGGTTTTTATGGGCATAATTCCATATCTGAACTGTTCTCATAGTGTGAATAGAATTTTCATTAAAGATTTTAATAGCAAGTAAATTGGAAACACAATTATTAGCCAAATGTAAGGAGTTTATGACTGGCAAGCCTGCCCAGGACTGGTGCCTGTCTACTGCTCAATGCTGCTGAGGTCAGTTCTGGTCTCTCAAGTCTTTTAAAAGAAAACAGACTGAGAAACATGATGGAAGGAAAGTGCAATTTATGTTTGAAAAGAGTTGAATTTGTGCTCTGCTTCCTTTTTCATTTAATCTCCTATCCCCTAACACTTGTTACAAAGACTTCCACGGATAAACTACAGTGAATTCAGAAATGGTTGTAAAATGCACAATTCTTTCAGAAAACATGGTTGCACTTTGTCATTATGGGTTATTAAGTATGTAAAAATCACAGACTATCCAATTAAAATGTAATCTACAGCAGAAAGTGTGCAGAAAGTGAAGGGGTCTGAATCCACTGTATATACAGTGCATCCGGAAAGTATTCACAGAGCATCACTTTTTCCACATTTTATTATGTTACAGCCTTGTTCCAAAATGGATTAAATTCATTTTTTCCTCTGAATTCTACACACAACACCCCATAATGACAACGTGAAAAAAGTTTACTTGAGATTTTTGCAAATTTATTAAAAATAAAAAAATGAGAAATCACATGTACATAAGTATTCACAGCCTTTGCTCAATACTCTGTTGATGCATCTTTGGCAGCAATTACAGCCAAAAGTCTTTTTGAATATGATGCCACAAGCTTGGCACACCTATCCTTGGCCAGTTTCACACATTCCTCTTTGCAGCACCTCTCAAGCTCCATCAAGTTGGATGGGAAGCGTCGGTGCACAGCCATTTTAAGATCTCTCCAGAGATGTTCAATCAGATTCAAGTCTGGGCTCTGGCTGGGCCACTCAAGGACATTCACAGAGTTGTCCTGAAGCCACTCCTTTGATATCTTGGCTGTGTGCTTAGGGTCATTGTCCTGCTGAAAGATGAACCGTCGCCCCAGTCTGAGGTCAACAGCGCTCTGGAGTAGGTTTTCATCCAGGATGTCTCTGTACATTGCTGCAGTCATCTTTCCCTTTATCCTGACTAGTCTCCCAGTTCCTGCCGCTGAAAAACATCCCCACAGCATGACGCTGCCACCACCATGCTTCACTGTAGGGATGGTATTGGCCTGGTGATGAGCGGTGCCTGGTTTCCTCCAAACGTGACACCTGGCATTCACACCAAAGAGTTCAATCTTTGTCTCATCAGACCAGAGAATTTTGTTTCTCATGGTCTGAGAGTCCAAACTCCAGGCGGGCTGCCATGTGCCTTTTACTAAGGAGTGGCTTCCGTCTGGCCACTCCACCATACAGGCCTGATTGGTGGATTGCTGCAGAGATGGTTGTCCTTCTGGAAGGTTCTCCTCTCTCCACAGAGGACCTCTGGAGCTCTGACAAAGTGACCATCGGGTTCTTGGTCACCTCCCTGACTAAGGCCCTTCTCCCCCGATCGCTCAGTTTAGATGGCCGGCCAGCTCTAGGAAGAGTCCTGGTGGTTTCGAACTTCTTCCACTTATGGATGATGGAGGCCACTGTGCTCATTGGGACCTTCAAAGCGGCAGAAATTTTTCTGTAACCTTCCCCAGATTTGTGCCTCGAGACAATCCTGTCTCGGAGGTTTACAGACAACTCCTTTGACTTCATGCTTGGTTTGTGCTCTGACATGAACTGTCAACTGTGGGACCTTATATAGACAGGTGTGTGCCTTTCCAAATCATGTCCAATCAAGTGAATTTACAACAGATGGACTCCAATTAAGCCGCAGAAACATCTCCAGGATGATCAGGGGAAACAGGATGCACCTCAGCTCAATTTTGAGCTTCACAGCAAAGGCTGT
This sequence comes from Polypterus bichir lapradei, assembly GCA_026402145.1. Lineage (NCBI taxonomy): Eukaryota > Metazoa > Chordata > Cladistia > Polypteriformes > Polypteridae > Polypterus > Polypterus bichir. Next base: position 25,263,903 of record JANRMT010062856.1, on the reverse strand, counting down.
GAATACTTATGTACATGTGCTTTCTCAGTTTTTTTATTTTTAATAAATTTGCAAAAATCTCAAGTAAACATTTTTCATGTTGTCATTATGGTGTGTTGTGTGTAGAATTCTGAGGAAAAAAATGAATTTAATCCATTTTGGAATAAGGCTGTAACATAACAAAATGTGGAAAAAGTGATGCGCTGTGAATACTTTCCGGATGCAGTGTAAGACAAATCTTGTGAAAAGAAAAAAATGAAGCACATGAATAAATGAGCAGCAATATATATCTGTGTATCAGCTGTTATAACATGAAAGCCATAAATGTAACTTTGTCAGTGAATTGATTGTAAGCCTCCAATTATTTATTCCATATTTCATCTCAATGACCTTTTCTCACACAGAACATGACCAGTTGGTCACAGATCTTAAAATACACATCTAATTTAAATGTGAGCCAACCGAGTGGTTTAGGGATGACCAGCAGCTCAGAAGATGAGAAATTAAACTTATCAGAGTAAGAACCATAGAGAAAAGAAAAAGTCTGAAGCCTGGAAAATAAAAGCTGATAACAGCAATAGCAAAAAAAAAAAAAAAAATTTGAAGGGTGCGATAATGATAAATCACCACAAGAGGGCACTGTGGGCTTTGGTTTTACTCAAATTAGAACTCTCAGAAAAGGAGTGTTTTCTCTTTGCTCAGCAACAAATCAAATGCCTGAAAAAGAAAAATTTGAGGAACATATCCATCCCGGTATATCCTAACACAGCGTCACAGAGGTCTGCTGCAGCCAATCCCAGCCAACACAAGGCAGGAACAAATCCCAGGCAGGGCACCAGCCCACACACACCCACAACACACTAGAGACAATGTAGGATCACCAATGCACCTAACCTGCATGTCCTTGGACTGTGGGAGGAAACGGGAGCACCCAGAGGAAACCCACACAGTCACATGGGGAGAACATGCAAACTCCACGCAGGGAGGACCCAGGAAGTGAACCCAGGTCTCCTAACTGCGAGGCAGCAGCGCTACCACTGCGCCACCCAGAACATATTCATTTATTTTTATTAATTTATTTACTGATTGATTGTGGTATTTGTTTTAGGAGTCTGGATTCTTGTTTTTTTTATGTTTTTGTTGCTGTATGATTCTGAGTTTATCTAATCTAACCTATTATAGTGATAACATAATTCCTGAAATGAACACTTAAGACATCATGGCATCACTCGAAACAGTTGGGGGATATAGTTACAGGAATAATTCATCATCAAGCAAAGCTTCAAAATATTATGTTGTGTTTAAAAAGAATATCTGAGAACAAATTTCATTTGTTAAAGTAACTTGTGATTTTAAAATTTGCAGTCTTCGTGGACAAATGTCTGTGTCCCCAGACAAGCTCAACTGAGGTAAGCAAATACCACTCTGGGGCAAGAGGGGGTGCTGTCACCAACAGTATCCTGTCCTTTGTCCACAGCCCAGGGAAGCCACCCAGTGAGGACACTCTTGCCAAGTCGTGACATCCGGAGCAAGTCCAGCCTCTTCTGGCACAATCTGCCAATATAATGTGACAGCACAGAAAGGTGTTGTGATTATGCTGACCAGCACCCGAGTCTGAGAAGTGCCAGAAATGCTTACAAGAGGGAATTATGTACAAGAAAAGCCAGAGTAGCTGACCTTGCGTCAGTGTCTTTTAAGTTGTGACTTTAAGCAATTGTTTTCCTTTTCTTTATGGGTTTAAAGGGGTTACTGAGGTGGTACCTCAACACTTCTCCCTGCTTCTGCACCACCGGCCACACAGCATAAACCATTACAAAGTAAATGACAAGGCAAATCAAATTTTTAATTGAAAAATTGCACATGTCAAATTAGATTACAAATGTTATTGAAAAAGGAAATTAAAAGAAAACAATGAAAGAGAACTCTATACAGAAAACAAATCACATGAGGTATATAAATATTTCTATTTTTTTGTACATATGTGAATCATAGTATATTGAGGGCTTTGGCTGCAGAATCTGGAAAAAAAAGCTTGCAAATTAAACAAGTCATTCATTTAAAAGCAAGAATCCATCCTGAGTGGAATCATAATCCATGCCATTCAGTTTCAAAGCATTTTCTGCCAGCAGCAAATCTGAAACCATCAAGAGGTGGCGCATGTCCCTACGGCTTAGGTAATCAAGTGTAAACTGATGGATCAATCTCTACCACTGACTCAATGAAAGAACCTGGAGAAGATTCTTAACCTGCCTGTGTTTCATCTGCAGACATCGAAACTACAATAAGTGTGTGACATTTGTAAGCTGATTTGCTAAATAACATCTGCATATGCATTAGAGTCCCATCTGAACGACTCAAAAAGCAGAATGTCAAGCCATCATCACACTCTGCCTGGGCTGAAAGCAAACAATCAGTTTGAAGTGGCAGAGGTCAAGCAACTAGGCAAGGGGGGGTAATAGGGGCAACTTGGACTCTCTCAATAGCAACCCCTTAATCAGAATCAGAAGAATGACCTTTGATTACATACATCTAGTTAAAAATGCTAGGAACTGGCTGGCACTCTGTTCAGAGTAATTCCCCATTTTACATTCAGTGTTGCAAGATTACAGACAAAAACGCTACAATCAAATCTGATTGAAGTGACCATTTTAAAATATATGCTACTACACTATACACGAAATTCCCATTACCCCTACTAATTACCATTTTGAATTCAAAAGAATTCAGTTTCCTGTTAAATTTTATTTTGCAATGACCATCAACAAAACCCAAAATCAGTAACTAGGAAAAGCAAGAATTGATCTATGGTAGGAGTGCTTTACTCCTGATTAATGTATCAGGAGTAAGGAATTCCAGCGAACCAATATTAACCCCTGATATACAGAGAAGTATGCAAATAGTTACATAGTACTTCTGATACATCCCTTAACTGCACTGTAACTGAGGCCAATTACCTTAGGAAGTTTCCCGTGTAACAGAGTTAGTATATCATAATATACTGCTCAAAAAAATTAAAGGAACACTTTTTAATCCGAGTATAGCATCAAGTTAATGAAACTTCTGGACTATTGATCTGGTCAGTTAAGTAGCAGAGGGGGTGGTTAATCAGTTTCAGCTGCTTTGGTGTTAATGAAGTTAACGACAGGTGCACTAAAGGGGCAACAATGAAAGGACCCCCAAAACAGGACTGATTTAACAGGTAGACACCACTGACATTTTTCCCTCCTCATCTGTTTTTTCACTAGTTTTGCATTTGGCTGCGGTCAGTGTCACTACTGGTAGCATGAGGCCATACCTGGACCCTACAGAGGTTTCACAGGTAGTCCAACTTCTTCAGGATGGCACATCAATACGTGCCATTGCCAGAAGGTTTGCTGTGTCTCCCAGCACAGTCTCAAGGGCATGGAGGAGATTCCAGGAGACAGGCAGTTACTCTAGAAGAGCTAGACAGGGCCGTAGAAGGTCCTTTACCCATCAGCAGGACTGACTGGTATCTGCTCCTTTGGGCAAGGAGGAACAAGATGAGTACTGCCAGAGCCCTAAAATTGACCTCCAGCAGGCAGGCCACTGGTGTGAATGTCTCTGACCAAATAATCAGGAACAGACTTCATGACGGTGGCCTGAGGGCCCAATGTCCTCTAGTGGGCCCTGTGCTCACTGCCCGGCACTGTGGAACTCGATTGGCATTTGCCAGTGATTGGAAAATGCAATTTTACAGAAAACTAAATTCTTCTGAGTTGAAACAATCAATTAGTGGAAATAATGAGAATTTTGGGTATACAGTACAGTAAGTATAATTTCACCCTGTAGCACATCTTGTAGAAAACGTACCATAGTTTCAATCAGATTTGAATGTAAAGATACTGGTTCTCCTTCTTTACTCATTCTCCTTGACCTGACAGCTGCTTTTGATACAATTGATCATAATATTCTTCACCGTCTGCAATACGCCATTGGACTTTCAGGAAATGTTCACAATTGGTTTACATCTTATTTGACCGGTAGAACGGAGTGTGTCGATCTTGGCAGCACAAAATCTCACACCCATAATGTTACCTGTGGTGTTCCACAGGGCTCTTTGTTGGGCCCCATCCTTTTCATCATTTACATGCACCCCCTTGGAAGTGTCATTAGCAGATCAATGTCAATGCTATCTTTCCATTGCTATGCCAATGACACTCAGCTTTATCTTAGGACTACCCCCACCTCCTCTACTGCTCCTCTGCCAACATCTACACTGACTATTTGTTTGGAGGAAATAGAGGCATGGATGAGACTCAACTTTCTTCAGCTGAACAGATCTAAAACAGAAGCCATTTTAGTTGGCACACCACACCATCTTCATTCTTCTACCATCACCAGTATCTATTTCTCTGGTCAAAACATTCCTCTTTCTACATTTGTTACCAATTTTGGTGTTAAAATGGACTCTCAACTCACTTTTGACACCCGCATTAAACATCTCTGTAAGTCATCTTTTTACCATCTCAGGAACATTGCTAAACTTTGTCCAACACTCACCCTGGCAGATGCAGAGAGGCTTGTCCATGCCTTTGTCTCATCCAGGCTGGATTACTGTAATGTGCTTCTCATTGGGAATCCTGGCAAGAGTATCCAGAGACTCCAGTACATTCAGAGCAGCGCTGCCAGTATCCTGATGAAGGGGCAAAAGCATAGCCACACACTCCTATCTTGAAAACCCTTCACTGGCTCCCTGTACCACTTAGAATAGAGTACAAGGTTTCCCTCCTTACCCATCAGTGCATCTATGGATCTGCTTCCCTGTATTTGCAGGAACTCCTTATCTCTCATACTTCCTCACGCACCCTCCGCCCTGTGCATACTAACATTCAAGTTCCCAGAACTAAGCTTAGCAGTATGGGTGATAGGGCTTTTTCTTCGGTGGCGCCGAGGCTGTGGAATTCTCTCCGATTACCTGAGAGCCCCACAGTCATTTGATGCTTTTAAATGAAACCTAAAAACTTTTTTAGAAAGGCATTTTGTTAAATTATTTTTATAGAGTATCTTGTTTGTTAATTTATTCTTATTTTGTAGCACTTTGAGACTGTTAAATATAAAGTGCAATATAAATAAAATGTATTATTAAAGCTTTGACATTATTCTTGTACCATTACAAAGTTTTGGAGGGTTTACAACAAAAGCGACACACAGAATTGTGGTTTATGTTAACTTTCAAGCACTACATACAGCATCATCTATAGGCTGCACATTTATTGTCCCTTGGAAAGAAATTAATGTTCAGAGCATTGTATAGCAAAGAACAGGTGGAAACAAATAATTTGGAGAACTATGTTCAATGTCCACACACTGATATTTTCTGTCCAAAGGGAACCCCTTTAGTGAGGTGTGCAAGTGTTTAAACTGACCAGGGCCTGCTGTCGCTCCTGGTTTGTGTTGTACTCAGGGGTTGAAGTGAACTGGTATGCAGTACCAGCATTAGCTGCTTCTGCTTTGAGAAATGGAGCATAGAAGCACACAGCAGTCTGACCTCCAAGGGGACACCCAAGTTCTCTGCAATATTGCATTTATTTCACCTGCAAGAATCCATCACCATACCCCCCAGGTCTGTTTGAAGTATATGCATATAAGCAATCAGTGAAGGTCAGCATATTTCACTCCATCTACCCAAAGAAATCTCCCTACAGCACATTGTTCAAAAATGGTGCAATCCAGCAACAGATCGTCCATGTTCATTTTGCCTTGGGTACAATTAGACTATTGGCAGTGTGCTGTGCTATGTGTGTTAAGGCTAATAAAACTGACAACTGGAAAAAATTGTAAAAAAATAAATGTAATGATCAGCCATCAGTTCCAAACCTTAACTGTCCTAAACAGTCTTACAAATGAAGGAGATCTGTAGAGTAATGACAGATGAGATTAGACAGGAGTCCCCGTGGACTATGATGTTTGCGGATGACATTGTGATCTGTAGCGATAGGGAGCAGGTCGAGGAGACCCTGGAGAGGTGGAGATATGCTCTAGAGAGGAGAGGAATGAAGGTCAGTAGGAACAAGACGGAATACATGTGTGTAAATGAGAGGGAGGTCAGTGGAATGGTGAGGATGCAGGGAGTAGAGTTGGTGAAGGAGGATGAGTTTAAATATTTGGGATCAACAGTACAGAGTAATGGGGTTTGTGGAAGAGAGGTGAAAAAAGAGTGCAGGCAGTGTGGAGAAGAGTGTCAGGAGTGATTTGTGACAGACGGGTATCAGCAAGAGTGAAAGGGAAAGTCGTGAGACCAGCTATGTTATATGGGTTGGAGACGGTGGCACTGACCAGAAAGCAGGAGAAAGAGCTGGAGGTGGCAGAGTTAAAGATGCTAAGATTTGCACTGGGTGTGACTAGGATGGAAAGGATTAGAAATGAGTACATTAGAGGGTCGGCTCAAGTTGGACGGTCGGGAGACAAAAATCAGAGAGGCGAAATTGTGTTGGTTTGGACATGTGCAGAGGGGAGATGCTGGGTATATTGGGAGATGGATGTTAAGGATAGAGCTGCCAGAAAAAAGGAAAAGAGGAAGACGTAAGAGAAGGTTTATGGATGTGGAGAGAGAGTACATGAAGGTGATGGGTGTCACAGAACAAGATGTAGCGAACAAGAAGATATGGAACAAGATGATCCGCTGTAGCAACTCCTAACGGGAGCAGCCAAAAGAAGAACAACAACAACAAGAGTAGAGTAATGTCATAGAAGAAGCAGTTTTGATTCCTAAAAGAACCATCTACTTGAATGTTCCAGAGAAGAAAAAAACCACAATTTTCATTTATTCAAACCTGTAACAGGTTCCATTAATAGCCATGAAGAGATGGTAACAGATTTGTGAAGTACCAATGGGTTCCTGATCTTAAGAGGACTCTTTCCATGTACAATAAACTTGGCCTAAGTTCAGGTTTTCTTGATCTGTTTGTATCCTGCTGGGTAGCCAACTACACATTAAAGATTTGCTTTTCACATATCAGGAAACTTTTCAAAGCACCAAAAAACATTTTTATGCAGTGAAGGATTTGCAGAATTAAACAGTTCTTTGTGTAGCAATGTTTCAAACCACCATTTTAGAACCATTATTTTTTTTTTTAAGAGTGTACAACCCTGTCACCAAAGTCATCAGGATGAACAGGTATACAAAATTAACTAAGCAATCAGTGTAAGGACTGGGTTTGCTTTTTTTATCTAAAGGAAATGTCCAAAAAACAAAATGATATTAACAGTGAATTTATCACATCACTGTAGAAGACACTGTCATTATTACAGGCGTTTTTTTTTTCTTTATTAATTAGCTGCCTTTAAACATTAGCATACAGACATCCCTACCTTTCATGTGTTGAAGTTGGGATTCAAAGTCATTGATTTTCTCATTGACTGTTGGACAAAGCTGTAACATATGATATGAAATTACACCCTTGCTTGTAGTTTCTTATTCATTCACAATTAACCGTCTTCAAACCCTAACATAACTAATCATATATATACTTAATGCATATGTTTTTAAGGATTCAAAATTGTATTTATTAACATAAAGTAGGACCGGGCATAAATACTACAAAAACTGGAAAGCAGGAGGAATGATTCTTTCCAGTATTTTACTGACAGAGAGTGGGACAATGAGGCATTTGTGTTATTTTTTTTTTAAATTTTAAATTAAATTGTAGAAATACAACATTAACACTTTTACCTTTCTGTCTAACTCTTCACGGATTCTCTGGTCAATGGTGCCACTGAAGAGGTTATACAGCCAGCTGTTGAAAAACACAATAATGGAACAGTCATACATTAATAATGCCTGGTGGTACTCTGTATATTGGTGTAAATATGATAGAACATTGTGTGTTTTATATTAAACTGATATGAGTATTTCATATTTATTGTATATTAAAAGCTGCTGAATAGCTGCTTTGCCTTTTGGTAATTATTGATAATTTGACTTTAGATAATGTTAGGGTCTTAAATTGCTACAAATGATTCAAATTAAGAGACACTGAAAGATTAAGAAACCCGTATAAAGGAAAATCACAGCAAAAAAGGAACGGAAAAAAAAAAAGAAAATCCATCAGCCTAAACATACTTCTCATGGAACATGCCCTTCAGCCTGATTCAGCCTATATTATATGCCCCGCTTCTCCATGAATCCTTTGCCTTGCCTTTCTGCTTCACTATCTAAATGATTCTAAAAGAAGTGGGAGATCCTGTCATTCCCAAAAAGGACAAAGATATCCACCACTATGTGGTAGCAAAGGATAAAAGAATATAACAGATTACTTATGTTGTAACGGCCGACCCCTTTACCCAGCCGGCAGCTACACCTCCAAGACCTGTGGCCTGGATAATTTACTGAGAAATAATCTAACTATCAAGCCGTACTTCTAACCAATTAAACTTTTCCCCACAATCGACGGTGTAAATATAAGTACACAAAAACAGGATGTAAAATTAAACGGATTAAATGTATTAAATAAAACAAGACATGCAAAAAACAAACAGATAAATAGAAATATCCCTCCACCCCAGCAACAACAAGACAGCACCAAATATAAATACAACAAAAACCCTCCCTTGCCCCTGTAACATACAGTATAACACACAACACGAATAACAAAATGACTGATAAACTGAATGATTGTGAACTTGAGTCCGATTGTAAAACTGTCCTGAAAACGGATGACTGAACTAGAGGTAAATGCGTTGTACGATTTTCCCGGTGATTGGAGCAACCTCACCGTGATTCCTCGGTGTATGGTGGATAGTGAACCGACCCCGGGGTCTCAGTAGATGGAGGTTGAAAAACAGTCCGGCAAAATGAAAAGCAAACTGGTGAAAAGGCGCGATGTGAAAAAACAGCAAGCAAGTTGAAAAGTGGTTGAAACAAAATGGTCGTCTTCTTCTTGGTCGTCGTCGTCTTCTTCTTCTTCGTCGTCGTCGTCGTCGTCGTCGTCGTCTTCTTCTTCTTCTTCTTCTTCTTCTTCTTTCTTCTTCTTCTTTCTCCTTCTTCTCTCTCTCCTGATTACTT
>JANRMT010062856.1:25219219-25244622 GCA_026402145.1 Polypterus bichir lapradei | reverse complement strand
CCACTTCACCTAAAACCAAAGAATTCAAAAGCCGGAGCTCAACATTCAAGGTTATGGTGAATGCCTTCTGGAATGACAAGAGGATGATTTTGTTTGATTTTTCTTTACCACTACATTGCATTACTCCAGAAACTTCTAGAATCCATCCATAAGCAAAGACCATAGAAACAGCCAAGTGCAATCCATTTTCACCATGATAACACATGACCCCACATGTCTTTGGCGATGTCACAGGTTCTTGCACAAACGGAATGGTCAGTGGTGACACATCCACCTTATAGCCCCGATGTAGCACCCTTCAGACTTTCACATGGTCGGTCAGATGAAGGAAAGCCTTTGTGAATGGTGCTTCAATGATGCAGTCGAAGTGGAAGAAGCTATTAGATGCTGGACCAGGAAGTGCCCAAAGGAGTTTTTCCAAAGTGGATTTGACAGATGGGTTCAAAGGTGGCACAGATGGAGGCTATTTTGAATGATGCTGTACTGTAGACAAATAGTTACTTTACATATGTATGTAGATGCACGTCTTGCATTGTTAATATGGCCTGACAGGCATTACTTTCAGTACAATATTCATATGTATACTTTTATTTATTGGTTTGATTGGTATTATGTTTTTGTTAACTGTTCTGAGGAACCATGAAGTTAAGGATTTCAATCAACTTGACATGAAACCACTTAAGCTTTTTTTTCTTTTCCTCAAAAATAAGCCATTTGTTTTTTCCTTAAACACTGTTGTTTACAAGATTGTAACAAAGAAAAGCAAATATCTTTTTGTTTGTTTGTTTGTTTGTTTATGTTTTGCAACCTTAACATCATCATCAAATGATTCACAAGATTCCTGGACTTGTTGACAGTTGTGTTCATATTTCCAAAAGCAAAGTGACACTCCTTGAAAACACTTCTCCTCCTTTCCTTTTTCCTTCTTTTCCTATAAAAAGGAGAGCATGTCCAACTTGCTTGCATCCTCGAAAATGAGAGAGAGCATGTGCACATAAACTGTAGCCTGGCTGGTGTTTTTTACATGCAGTAAAATAAAAAAAAAATACCTACAAGAAGAGATACTCGACATGCCAGTATCCACTGGTTTCGATGTCCAGCACATCAATTCTAATCCGCATACCCACTCCTTCGTCAAATAAAACAACGGGGTCCGAGAGGCTGAAGCTGGTGATTCTCATGCTGGGAGTAAGGGCAAAAGAGAAAAGATGTCATAAATGTTCTGTTTTAATAAGTGCAATTTACTTTGATTACCAGTATGATATATCATGAAAACAAAACGCAAAAGATACAGTTTATGAGCAATTCTTCATTCAAGAGATAAGAAAACCAATTAACTTCTTTTTTGTTTGGATTCCTAGATAACTGCAAATGTGACCTTGAACTTGAAATTCCATTTTCAGGCCTTATGACTAATCCACCTTACCACAACAGTTTCATTAGGAAAATAAATAACACACAAAAGGTCAATTGTATGAGCTAAAATTCAATTACCTTTTTTAACAATTACATGTGACATTTGTTTTATTTATTGACCCAACAAAATGTCACTTTTACATACTGTATATCCATTATTAATAACTACATGAAACTGTGGCCTCTAAAGTAAAATCATTTTGATTGTATAGTTAGTGTTTCTCAAAAGTTTATTAATGTACCAACAGACATTTTGGCACATTCTATGTGACTTGTGACATAATTTTTATTTAATAAACTAGAATAATGTTTCAGAGATGTACATGTTTTGACACATGCTGGATGAAGAAATGAACCCTGTCTCTCTATTATGTCCCAAATATTAAGAGGTTAGATAATAATATTATAATATTCAGAAAAGAAATCCCCAGAATTGTGAAGTAGCTGCCAAGTTGATGTCTGGGGTAGATGCTCCACACTGCTTTTTTCCTACTTTTTATGTTTGATTAATTGTCTCCTTATTACTGTTTGTTTTATTTTACTTACTTTTTTACTTTCCCATCAATGGCTTTGAATTTGAATTAATGCAAATATATGTAAAATGGCCTCATAGGGTGGCACACTAGTTAGTGCTATTGCCTCAAACATCCAGCATCCCAGGTTCATTGTTGTTTGTATTTCATCCCTTTGTGTTTGGGGTGTCACAAACTCGACAAAGAGCCAAAGCAAGGTTTGGGGCAGCCACCCGTATATTGTTTCCTGGCTGCAAAATTGAATTAAGTGATAGCACTGATGTGCACAAATCGTAGTCCAAAACAGAACTGAGGGGATAGAGGAAAGGTGGTGATTTTAAAGGCCAGTATAGGAAATGACACCAGAGGGGCTGGAACCAGAAGGGTCTTCGTCCATAGGCTCAGACCCAGAAGTGAAGTCAAAGGGCCAGGCAGAATTTCCCGTGAACGGTCTGTAGAAAAGTGAGGAAAAGAGTCAGTGCACTCTGCCCCATCCCGGTCTGGCTCAGAATTACCCTCATTCAAGCCCTTTAGCTGCCTCCCATGCACACGTGTGTGACAGGGTGTTTCTCCACCTCCATTCCAAAGATGTGCACATGCCCTGGTCATTCTTGGTTGCTGCCTTGCGCCAATGTTGCAGGAATAGACTTTGGCCCCAAGTACCCTAAATTGGATTAACCTTTATTGACAGTGTTCTTGAAAGAGTAGCATTTTCTTTGTGCCGGATAGATGGAAATTGTGGATTTAGGGTTAGAGTTAGGGAAACCTATATATATTGGGTTCACTTCTTGTACAGATGTTATTCTGCTCAAAGGCATGAAGACCACCAGGAGATGAAACATTTAACAACCAGAAATGAACTGAAACCATAAGGTTAAACCTAACACACTAAACTAACTACACTTAACTAACTAAACTATTGAATCGTAAACCAGAAAGTAAAGAATGATCACGCATTTCACTTATTAGAGTTTTTATCCAAATCATGAATACCTAAAGCCTCAATCGTGCCAGATTTAAAGGGTTGCAATAATGATGCAAGGAGTGGCATTGTGCTCTTCAACATCCATGGCAACCAAGAGATGAGTGCTGGTAGCAGAAATAATAATATGGCAACGTCTGGCTAAACAAAATAATGTTACGGTACAGTGAAAAATTAATCATTACATTCCTGAAACATATAACTGTGAGGAAACCAAACAAAACTGTGCTAGGGAAAAAGCAGCCAAAATACCCATGTACAAAAGTGTTCTAAACTTTTTTTAAGAGGGAGAGAAAGAAAAGTGTATAATTCATAACCCAAGATGTCTTACCCTTGAAGTTCATAGTAGACATCTCCAATTGGATCTATGGAAGCACTTCCACTTACATCTGGAATATCCAAACTCTGCAGTTCTCTTTCTGCAATATCTTTTCCCACCTGTATTGCTAAAATGAATTTGCAAAGGATAAAAGAAAAAAAAAACAAAGCTATGAAGTTAGAATACAGTATGGCTAAGATGTAAAATTGTCCTCTTCTGTTTCCTTTTGACAAAACTCAAGGAAACACAGACCCAGAGACCCCTTTGGCTTCACCTGTTGAGGAATGAAAGGCTTCAGGAGATGTCCTTCAGGCCCACTGTTTCACATGTTCCATCCCAGTGCAGCATCAAGAAACAACAGTGCATACAGAAAGTATAAGTCAATAAAAAGAGAGAAAGGAAATAAAAATACAATCAGTCTTATAGAGGGGAGGGGAGCATATACAAAGCTGATAAGACCACACCTCTGTACCTCTGTCAAAAGAAGAAGGGACGCCAATCTTCAGCAGCTGACTGAGAAAAGCCTTTCACTTTTATATACCACCAAGAGTCATGCAAGAAGCTGACATCCAGTCGTAGATGTCCAAATTCTTGGACCTAGGCTCACATAACTTTGCCTTTTAGCTTCTAACATCTCATACTCCTTAATGACCACCTCACTTGATGGCTTTGCACCTGGGGATCCAACCTGAAACGACTACCCTTAGTCACCATAGACTTAACTTCTGGGTCCCTCTATAGGTCAAAGGACCTTTTAAATACACAAGCACACACACAAGAATCAAGAAATGTGTAAAAAAATAAAGAAATATATCATATTCTCCAGCTGTCAAAAACAATTCACAAAAGATTAGCATAAAAAACTTCTCTTGAACAACAGGACTCTGTAATCCCTATGCCCTCTTTAAATCCTGCAAGAGACATAACACTTAAAAAGTGCAATCCAATGAAACATCAATATCAAATGGCTATGCTTGAGTTTTTGCACTGCCAGTTGGTCACCTGCTGTTATTATCTTGTGCCCGAGTATTCAACACAATGGCAGGGCTCATTTTTCCCAATCTTAGACACTCTGACAGCTAACAATTCAAGGGGCTGCCATTTCCCTGCATAATAATCTTTCCCGTTTCAGTCTTCTCTTTGTAAATCTTAGGCCTCATTGAAAAAATTCAAATGTGGACATGAGCATCAGTCTGATTATATATAAAAGCAAATATAATTTAAAATTCATATTTATGAAATAAGCATTCACCATTGAATATAAATACAATACCAGATAATAAACCACACTTGATTGTAGGCAGTGTGCATAGTATTAGGCGATTAACATAATAATGTTCCCCCTTGATAATATAAAGGGATGTGCTTTCATATTGCATTGTAAGCTCTGTTGCAGGAGGGACAATGGAGGACTCTTTATAAAACAGGACACTTGGCACAACATCCCCATGTTAAAGTTCTCGTTTATTGTCATGTGTGCACAGTACAATGAGATTTTTACTTGCGTATCTCTCAGAGACTAGAATATAATACAAACGGCAGACAATGAGTGCAACATTTTACATTAAATACAACATATGGCTAAATATATACATTGTATGTATACATATCAAATACAGAAGCATGGTGACTGATTTGAGGGTGTACTGGGAAAAAGTAAGATACTGTATATGTTGAACATTTGTTAACACAGTCTTCTCATCCACCCTTAGAATGGAAATTGGAGAGAACTGAGGTCACTTCCACCCAATCTCTGACTGGGCCTAATCTTACCTGGGAAAAGTTAAAGAACACAGCAACAGAAAGTTGGTAACATTTCACCAAAGGACCTCAGGGGAAAAAATCATCTCATCTGAGAGCATTGTTTCTTTTGAAAGATTTTTCTTTTACTCCTATCATCAACTCTGGCAATTAAATGACACTAGACACTTCTCATAACGTTTCTCCTGTTATGTAGAGTAAATATACAGTAAACTCTGTGGTGTCAGAAAGTATTCAGACCCCTTCACTTTTTGCACACTTCATCGTGTTGTAGGTTTAATTTTAAATGAACACCTTTGCCATTTTTGCCTGTCAATCTACACTCACTAACTCGTATTGACAAAGTTAAAGTATTTTTTCAGATAAAAAAACAATAAAAAACTGAAATCTCTTATTCATGTAAGTGTTCACATCCTTTTGCTGTAGCCCTCCAAATTATGGTTAACTGCATTCTGTTTGCTTTAATTGTCCTTCAGATGTGTCTGGAATTTGATTGGTGTCTACCTGAGGTAAATTAAACTGATTGGGCATCATTTAGAAAGGCATACACCTGTGTATCAAAAAATTCATACTGCATGTCACAACAAAAACCAAGCCATGATGTTCACATTGCTCTCAGCGGACCCCTTATTTAAAACTGTGGTGGGGTATATATCAGGGCATGGGTACAAGACCATTCCTAAAGCTTTGAGTGTTATTGGCCACAATAATTGTGAAATGGAAGAAGTTTGGAACCACCAGGACACTTCCTAAACTAACTAACTAAGAAATAAAGGCCTTGGTAAGGGAGATGACCGAGAACTCAATGGATACTCTAATAGAGTCTTGAAATGGAAGAACCTGTCAAAAGGATGACCATTTCAGCAGCAATCCATCAATCTGGTGTTAATGGTAGAGTGAGTAGACAGAAGCCAGTGTCGAATATGATAGCACTGCAATGACTCAGAGCAAGAAGAAAATATTACCTGGGCCAAAAAGGTCAAAATTGCACTCTCTGGGCAGAACTCCAACCACTATCTATAATGAAGACCAAATATTGCTCATCACCTGCCTAATACTATCACCACTGTGAAGCATGGTGGAGGAAACATCATGTTTTACGGGTGCTTTTCAGAGGCAGGGACAGAGAGACTGGTCATATTGAGGGAATAGTCTCGTCCGTTATGGGAGATGGACATCTGAAGCGGAGCTCTGTTAGCAGCAGCTTGATTTTTTTCTCTTATTTCTTACTATCCCAAGGTATCCTGTATTTACCCAACCCAAAGAGTTTCTACTACAGTATATAAACATGAGTAACAAGAAAGGGGGTCAGAAAGAAATGGAAAGGAAACTTAAAGCTACACCCAAGTCTAGACAGGCCTCAAGTCCAAGTGCAAGGTACTGCCTTTCAGAGATTGACTTGGAGCAGGCAGGCGAAAGTACAGACTTCCCAGGACCCCGCTCCACTGCATCATCTCCAGTGGAGAGCAAAAATGGGAGCAAAGGTGCAAGTTTTGCAGGTCACGATAGCTCACCGATTCCAGAAGATCACTCGAAACTAGAAATGGCCTTGCAATCCGTGCTTTCATCTACTCCTCGCGAGCCGGAAGCATTGGCTATAACGGGGTTGCCACGGAGCACGAAAGCCGAAATGATTTGTACGAACTGAAGGAAATGATCGCAACATTGGCCATGGCCATAAGTGAGCTTAAGAAAGACAGTCAGAAAACTAAGAAAGAAATAAGTGGCTTGCTCAAGACAAACGAGAAGCTGCAAAACGAGACAAATGAGAAGCTGTGGCTGAAGCTGCGGCAGGATAATAAAGACTTGGAAAAATGTATAATTCTCTTCGCATTTTATTTTCTTCTCCATTTATCTTTATCCACCTATTAAACTCATCAATTTATGTATTTTTATAAGCTTTAAGTTTTACTCCACTGGCCATGTTCTCTTTCTCAAGGGTGGGGGTTGATTTGTTTTCAATCCTATTTTTTGCAAAAATTGATCTATTTGTATGGAATGATTACAATAAAATCAATACAATTAAATAAAAAAAAAAACAATTGAGGGAATGGTGAATGTAGCCAAATACAAAGAGGTCATTGAAGAAAACCTGCAGTAGTGAGCATGTGACCTCAGATTAGGGCAACAGTTCAACTTTCAGCATGACAATGAACTAAAGTATACAGAAAAGACAATGCTGGATGCCTTTGAGACACGTAAAATGTCCTGACTTCAACCCAGTAGGACATGTGTGGTGAGACCTGAAGATGGCAGTTCGTAGGCACTACCTAGCTAGTCTAACAGAGCTTGAGAGGATCTTCCAGGAAAAATACGATAAACTGCCCGAATCTGCCCAAATGCTAAATTCTGTTGAGAATTTCGGTCTGTCAAACATGTTCCTCTCAGAGTTTCTTCCAGTTTCTAAGTTCCTTTTGATGGTGTAGAAGACTGTACTCACTGACACCCTGGCTTTCTTTTCAATTTCTCCTTAGGGAAGACTTACACTTTTAATGATTGTAACAGTCTTTGTGTTCTTTGTTAATTGCCATTATGATAGCAATATACAGTGCAATATTGTCCAAATAATGCTTCAGATGGCATAGGTTTCATTCCAACACTGCTTTAATGTAGACAGAAGATTTGCAAATCAACAAAAGTTGGAACACTTTTAGGAACTGTGGGTATCAACTTTCAAGGTTTAATTAACTTCTTTTGCTAAAGAAAAGCTGTAAGTTATTAACCCATCATGTTTTCCCAGAAAATGGTCTTTTGTATAACTCTGTAAATTCCATTAATTTTTAGTGTTTGGTAACCTAAACTTTTTTTTTTAGTGTCTCTCAGTTACCTTTGCATCATTTCAGGTTGTTTACTAAACCTGAGCTGGATATGTTTCAATAAATACTAGAAATATGGGGGTGTTTTAACATCTTTTGATATAGATATAGATATAGATCTGCGGTGGGCTGGCGCCCTGCCCAGGGTTTGTTTCCTGTCTCACACCCTGTGTTGGCTGGGATTGGCTCCAGCAGACCCCCGTGACCCTGTAGTTAGGATATAACAGGTTGGATAATGGATGGATGGATAGATATAGATATAGATATAGATGATATACCAAACACACATCATGTATACTGATGGACATTTCAAAGTGAGCAACTATTGAGTAACCCTCATAACCTGAGGATTAAAACTTTGCCAGAAAAGAAAAAGGATAAAAGTGATTGCAGAAATGCCTAAAGACGTCTTGCATTTCTAGGACAGTGTGTGTTATACAGGTTTTGGACTGAAGGTAACTGTGGGCCAATAATATTCTGAGCTGGCTTCACCACCTTCAGCAATGTTTTGCAGTTCTGAGTTAAGTATTCGCCATACCAGGATGTTATATAGTCAGTGAAGACTGAAAACCAAAACAATACTTTAGGAGCCGATAAGCATAAATGGAAATATATGAGGAAATACAGGCATTTGAGTGTCTTTTCGAGCATGTCTCAGATTTACTGTGTCAACTTTAGATCATTAACAAAAGTTGGCTCCTAGAAATTTTAAGCTGCCGGTGCTCACCACAACATCTTCCTGAATGCGAATAGAGACTGTAGTATGTCTCCTTCTTCATAGAAGGTATGACTAGCTCCTTTATTTTATTATTAAATAAATGAGAAGTCATTGTCCTGGCAGCACTGAGTCAGAAGGAAAATGTCTTCTCTATAATCCATGTCCTTATCGTCGGTTATGAAGCCTGTGATAATGATGTCATCCACCAAATTTAATGATGGATTTGGAATTGTGCTTGCTCACAAAGTTATAGGTAAGCAAGGAATAAACCTTGGGAAGTCCTTGTAGAGAAACAGTGTCAAGGATATGGTGCTACCAACCTGCTTAGGCTGAGAACTGTTTGATAAAAAGTCCAAAATTTTGTTGTAAAGATTGACACTAAGTACCAAGTTACTAGATGAAGAGATGTTAAGAATTCTTAATGAAAAGTATTGAAAGATGAAACAAAGTTATTTGTACAAGCCAAGGTCATAACCAAAAAGTCAAGCTAATCTTTCTCTAAGTTTCAAACATTAAACAAAAAATCGTACAGTAGTTCTTAGGACCAAAAAGAAAGTTCTAAGTCTGGGAGAAAATAACAATCACAAGAATCAGACACTAACACCAAGTTCATCCAATCTTTATATGGTCATACCTATTATATTATATGTTGCACATTCCTGGAGCATTCTGGGTAGATTATCATAACAACTTAATGCACCCATGACTAAATATGATGGCATCACAGCATAATGATATCATAAGCAATTTTTTCAGAAAATCTTCTAGAGAAAAACATAGTGGTACATAAACAGACACATTCTATGCTTTAAACACTTCAGGAAATCCCATAATAAATAGCTTGATGATCAATTGCAGTGCTCAAAAGTATTAAAGGCTCTGCAAAATTTATTCTGGCATAGTAGTCTATGATTAAGGAGCTGCAAGTATTTTTTGATTTTGTCTAAACACTTTTACCTAACCCAGTAAAGATGGTGAATGACCGGGAAAGGCAAACAAACACAAATTAAGTGAGCATGTAAGGTTTTCACTTTCTTGGTCAGGATTGTTTGGCAGTTTTTTTTGTCTTTATGTGTAAGTTGAACATTTATAAGTAGATATTTCCAGGTGTTTTTCATATTTCATTCCAACTATAATATATACACATTTAAATGTGTGCAGAACATGGCATGTCAAAGGCAGTGTACTATATAAAAAATCATTATCTACACCAGACTACACAAAGTTATTGGGTACCCACCCTATACATTGCAATATGCATTTGATCCCAACATTATGGTCTCCTACCATAGTCAATTGCTCGCTGCATCACCAGGCCCTTCATGCCAGGGTTGGGGTCAGAAGTAATGGTTGAAATCAGGGAGATCAGAAAACCCACTTGCCAAAGCTTCCTCATGATTGAATCTGCAATAAAGACGAAAGAAAACAAATTTTTACAAGACTCTATTCAATTTTCACATTCACTATATTTAGAGCAGTAATTTCACTTGTTACAAGTGCAGAAATGCCTTTCAACAAACAATCATAAGACCACAATGGTTTATCTTCTCGATATTTTGCATCAAACACACCGATGTTAAACACTCTGTCCGTGATTGTGTCTTTTTATGTGATTTGTGATTCAGATTTTTTTTTTTTCATTCAGAAAGTCTGAGTTATTTCATTATTAAAACAGTATAATAAAAAAATGTCTTGAATAGAAAATAGAATAAAACTTGGTCTGCTTTATTCATATTTATACATTTTAATTTCTTTTATTTCTGAGGAAATATGGAAAGGCATGTTATTTAATCACACTTTACCAGCAAATTCAATTTCTGTATGCTGTCACTTGATTTGGAAAGTAAACTAACCCCTTTTGGCACCTGCCAGCTACCCCAGAAATGTACCACTCGAATGCCCGTTCAAGAGCAATTTAAAGAGAGAATGATTTGACATTTCTGGGAAATGTGAAATGTTACCTTCTTAGTTCAAGACCTGGTTTAATTGTCAAAAATTAACTTTGTGTGAACCAGTTGTTAAAAGATCCAGGGCAAGTATAAATCAAACAGTCAGGGATAAAATGTGCTGGCATGAATTTGAGAGACCTATTATAAAAGACTTTTAGAAGTGGCTCGATCAATTTGCACAAGTCTGACCTGTTTGTCTAACAAGTTATGTGTCAAAAAGAGCTGGGAAATAAAATGGATTCTGAAATAAAGGAGCTATTCTTCATTCAAAAGGAGTTACTCTTCATCCGGAAGGAGAAATTGTTGAGCCCATTTATTCATAGACGAGCTTGGTACATCATCTGCTATATACCCACTGCTTTTATCAGATGAAGGGAATGGTGTACTCAGGAGGCAGTGATGCAGCATAATAAATATAAAGTCAGATCTGTCTAATTTTCAAGCAATGTAGCATACATTTTATGATCATTGCTCCTTTGGATTGGATTTGTTGCTTATCAGTTTTTCATCCAAATGTATTTAACGTGCCTGTCTGATTCAAGCATGTTTTACACAAAAAGTATATTAGCCTGGAAAATCACAGTGAACTCATGTATTTGAAAACATTTGTGATTATGGTGGCACCAGAAAATGCTACAACTACTACTAATAGCACTAGAACCAGGGCCTGGGACAGAAATGTACCAATAGGCCCCAAATCAGCATCACAACAAATTAATCATTTAATAACACCAAAACCAACATAACATTATCAAAGAAGATTTTAAATGGCAAGACTGTTCCGCTTTTTTGGTAAATTACACATAAGTAAGTCATTTTTCATCCATTTCTGTAAAATAAATGAAATCTGGCCCGGTGGAGTGTTCCAGTTTCCCCCTATGACTGGTGTGGTCAAAATCCTTTTTTTTTTCTTTAAATCAAAACATAAAGATCTGCGGCAACGTCAATGTCTTTCCAATCCCCTACCTGGGACTGTTATGCATGAACATTAACAACTAAGGATATCATTAGGTCATCCTGGCCAATCTGAATAAGAAAGTCTTGGAGTGATCATACCCTTGAATTTCATGGTCCTTTATTAAAAAGTGGCCAGTATTTAAAACCATGCCAATATTGCACAAGTGTATTCTTTTATCCATTTTTTGTTGTTGAACCTGTTTAAATATGTATCTAGGAGATGGAGCCCCTCATGTCATACAAATCTGCACAGCTCAATTTAGTCTGTTTGATAGAGCAAAGCACCATTAACCCACTTGTTCATTTTTTGCTATTCGCACCCTTTTTTTATGAGGAAAGTAATGAGCAGCTGGACTTGGCCACCAATCAGATTTCTAGTTTATGAGGAACAATGCAGATTCAATTGGGGCTTTCTCAGTATGCTATGTTTGCCTATCCAAGATTAGACTTACAAAAGACTAATAGCCATT
This sequence comes from Polypterus bichir lapradei, assembly GCA_026402145.1. Taxonomy (NCBI): domain Eukaryota; kingdom Metazoa; phylum Chordata; class Cladistia; order Polypteriformes; family Polypteridae; genus Polypterus; species Polypterus bichir. The sequence continues at coordinate 25,232,722 of JANRMT010062856.1, read as the reverse complement.
TACCCTGGGATGTTATACTGCAGTAATATGGGATTTGGGAAAGGTCATTACACAGACCATTCTACAGATGTGGACAAATTTGTTGCTACCCTTACAGTTCATTGAAAAAGTTCTGTATGCTTCCTGAAAAGTGATTAAACAAAAAGCAATTGTTCCATGTATACCTGCATGCCTTTGATATAACAGCAAGTAAAGCAAAGTAAGTGTGAAAAGAAATCAAGCATTGCTTACTCTACAAAGATATTCTGAAATTGCCTGGACACATTTGTTGGTGCTCCTAGAAAAAATAATAAATAATTGGGTGATTTTCGAACTAGCTGTTGTTTTAAATTAGTATCACGCATGTCTTCAATCTGGCAATTGGTCATTCAGTGTATTTAAGTGGAGAACAGTCTTCACTGTGCTGTTTGCTATGATCATGTGTCCTATGATGAAAGCAAAGGCAAGAGTTCTCTGAAGAGGTCGGTAAAGGAAATTATAGACAAGCATTTTAAAGGGAAAGGCTAGAAGACCATCTCCAAGCAGCTTGATGTTCCTGTGTCAACAGTTGCAAATACAGTATTATTAAGAAGCATAAGGTCCATGGAACTGTTGCCATCCTCCCTGGATGCAGCTGCAAAAGGAAAATAAACCCCAGAATGGGCAGAAGGAATATGAGAAAGGCAGACAAAAAGGCAGAAGAGATACAAGCTGAAGTCCAAGGTCAAGGTCCATCAGTGATGATCACACCATGTGTCACTGTTGAATGACAGTGGCCTCAATGGAAGAAGACCCAGGAGGACTCTTCTAATTAAAAAAGAAATAAACATAAAAATCTGGACAGGAGTTTGCTAAAATGCATACTGACAAGCCACAATACTTCTGAGAGAATGCCCTTTGAACAGATGAGACAAAACTGGAGCTTTCTGGCAAGTCACGTCAGCTTGAGTCTGTGCAGGGTACGATGGAAACTCAAGACTATCAAGATATTCTGGAGCAAAATGTACTACCCAGTGTCAGAAAGCACCATCTCAGTCACAGGTCATGGACCCTCCAACAGGGTAAGAACCCAAAACACACAACTAAAAGCACCCAAGAATGGCTAAGAAGAAAACATAGGACTATTCTGAAGAGGCCTTCTGTGAAGCCTGATTTGAATCTTCTCAAACATCTATGAAAAGAACTCAGACATACAGTCTGAAAAAGGGACCCTTCAAACCTGACACAGCTGGAGATGTTTGATCAGGAAGAGTGGGCCAAACAACATGTGGACAGGAACAGAAGTCTCATTGAGAGCTACAGGAATCGCTTCCTTGTCGTGATTATGTAACAAAACGTTGGGTTAAGGGTCCCATCATTTTTGTCCATGCCATTTTTGTTTGTGTTATGATTTGAACATTTCTGTTGAATCAAAACTCTAAAGCAAAATCTGATTCTCGTTAAATACGGAATAAACAAGATGGATGCCAATTACTTTTGTCAGTTCAAGTTATTTCAGAGACAGCTGTGGATTGTTCTTTTTTCATGGAGGTGCACCAAAGTATTGGTCCACCTCTTTATCTGCTTTGTGTACCTGTAAATCAACATTTCATTGAAAGAGGCAACAGGAATCTGATTAATATCAGTATTGGACTCCTCCAACGTTGTCTCTTGTCTCCACACATGTTTGTACATTTTTATAGTATGTATTTTCTAGAAACATTTGTTAAAAATGATTTACAATACCAGGATACACTGCAATTTTTATACAAGTTTTTATGACTTGACAACAGGTGGGTTACATGACAGGGTCAGAGAGTGAGTCAGTGGTGTGGACTGAACTGTCAGCCTTGTGGCTTAAGGTGCAACGTTCTTGCTACAAAACACATTCCTCCTCCCTCATGTTTATGGACCTGATATAAATGCACTAGTGAGAATTGCATAGTATTTAGTTTGGTTATATGAGAGTGTCCTTTAGACTGCGTCTGACTTTAAGATTTCGAACACTTCACAGTCAAAGTGAAACATTTACAATAAGATTCCTCCAATCCAGACCTCATGATTCTCTTACAGAGAAAGTGGTGTCTCTCTCCATGTGAGACAGGAGTGGTTGGCACTTGAAGACCTTGGCGTCTTGTTCATGTGTGACTTTAGAGGAGATTGAGAATGACCTACAGGTTGGTATGGCAGCAGCAACAATAATGGGTGTTGTACAGTACGGTGAAAGTGATGTGAGATTTAAGGGTTTAAGGGTTGGGAGCCTTTGATACTGACCAAAATAATCAAATTATGGGCTCATTTGGATGAAATAGTAGCAGGAGTTAGAGAAGTATTCATATTGTACAGAGTACAGTGAAAATCCGACATGTTTATCTGACCAACTTGCTAGAAGTTTTGTAGGATTCAAAACAAGGATCTGACAGTCATATGGGACCTTGAAATAAAGCCATAACTTTTCAGCATCAATAAGAGCTAGCTGACATAATTTAAACATCTTCTTAGAATTCATCCAAGCAGGTATAATCACAGGTCTGGATCCTATTTCTTAGCTGGCCTGGAAGCCAGGAAAGGACTTACTGTACATTTGTCTCAGTTCAGTAGACTCATGAAGCAGAGTCTAAAGATGGGCAGGCAGAGAAAGAGGTTTTGGGATTGAGAGATGGGAAGAGGGCAAAAACTTCAGATGGTTGAAGTAGTAAGCATCTCGTACAATGGCTGAGTCAGCAAAAGCTCAAGTAAAGTTTGACAGTTGTGGTATGAGTCGATAAACTGGTGAAAAACTAAACCTGTTCATGTGTTTAGTATTTCTTTCATATTTTCTTAGTTTTACCGTATAAACTGAAAACACCTGATATTGTGAAAATTAGTAAGTACTAGGATGATGTTTTTAAAAATCCTTAATTTCCCCTTGTCTCTCTTGTACTCACTGTCAAAATAGCTGAACAATGCTGCTCTCTTTTATTTAACATTGCATTTTCTGCCTTCCCATATTTCTCTCTGTCACTCTCATCATCGCAGAAATCGTTTCTGTGGCCTTTGTGCCTCTCCCTTCACTTATTGCATACTCTCACACTGCTGTTGTGGTTATTTAAGCCTTGGCGATCTTTCATCGCCAGTTTTTCTGCGTTTCCCTCAGCCAGTGGGACAATATAACGAACTATACCGTAAGTTTGTCCATGAAGGTTTCAATTGGAGGGACGTACAGTACCGTTAGTCTCTTCTTCGGTACGAAAGCTGACACCTTCCGACATATTTCTGCAAAACGTACTCTTAAAACATGTGGGCTGTTTTTGATTAGACTGGTGAAAAGCTGCAGCCCCACCTTCGACTTGCAGTCAGTGCCGTAGTAATACGATCTGATGTTGGGAGACGCGGTATAGTAAGATGCCCGTGGTTCGTTATAAGATGTTCATTATGCAATTCGTGGGAAGGGTGCCTCAGTATATTTCTGCAAAACAACCTCTCGTTATCAAACCTATTAATCGAAGCGAGAATTTATCCTTGCCCCCCGGACCGTTAAAACGTTTTTTCAAGCGGTGTATTCCTTTGTTTCAACACAGTTTGCTCTTGATTGCTCCGCACTTCGAACATATCAGTGTTCATTATTGGTTTAAAGGTGCAAACTCTCAACTGACTCCAAATAAAAAAAAAAAAAGCTTTGCCTTGGTGACCTAAGATGCCCAGAGTCCAACTTCCGGACACTTAGGTGCCAAAATGGGTATTCAGCGTGATGGCACCGGAAAACAGTTTTGATTCTTAAAAAAAAAAATCCAAAATTAACTTTTTTTTTTAATTTTGTTTAGTAACAGGTTCGTAAAATAACCATAAACAGATTATATCAAGATTCGTGAAATACCAATGGGTTCCTGATTTTATTAAAGGACTCTTCTTGCATACTGTAGCATAGGCTAAGTTCGTTTTTTTTTTCTTGATCTGTTAGAATCCTGTTAAATAGCCTACTGTACCTTAAAGATTTCAGTTTTGTCCACTTATTATGAACATCTGCAAAGTCTAAAGAGACCATTACATTTAGAACTCCTCCCAAAATTAGTTATTTGTCAAGCAATGGTTCTATGAGGAACGACACAACCCAGTGAAATTCAATTTTTGAAAACCATTTTAAGATTGTCGCAGTCCTCTAATTAATCTGCACTAGACTTCGACTTGACGTTTATAGTTTTCTCATTACCGTTCATCATTAATTTTAGATCGCTAGTTACCATTTACTGAAGTACAGGAGTGCTAAGACACAACCTAATGCAGGAGACAACTCAAATAAGCAAGATGTAAAATGAAATGCGGCACGGCGGGTTTTGACACGCACCTTAATAGCCGCGGGAGAGTAACGGGCGACTCCCTTCTTCTGACGGCTTTCCAGCAACGCTTCGTAGCTTAGCGAAAGGCAAAAAAACCAACGTCTGGGGCCGTTTAAAAGGACATCTGGAAAGCAACGTACAGTGATAAACTAGAAAAAGTAATACGTTGATACATGTACGCGCTTAAAAAATAGAGGAAGTAATACTTGCTATCAGTTTTCGTTCTGCTTTCTCTTCTTTCCAACACATATTAGTCATATATCAGTTCTTTCCGCAGAATCTGAGAGTCTAATTTTTATCTAAACATGCTCAATTTAAATTGCATTTTAATACCCCAAATTGAATCAAATCATTTTTGCACCGTGGTTTGCTTTATCCTGTCTCACTATGGCACTTTAATACTTGGTTTCTTCATGTGTTCTGGAGTCACTATTACAACACATTTTAATGGGTAAGGTGAGCTTTTAAGTCACATTTAAAGTATTTTAATTACAATTCGCTTTTTTATTTGATAACTTAAAAACTTTGAAAATGCCAATTACAAACTTGTTCCAAAGAAAAGGTGTTTTGAGTATTATCATCATCTGCGACTCACGTGATGTTTGCCGCTGTGCTGCCTCTTTTATTATTCATGAACCTAAATAGGAAATATGCCATTTCACGCAGTTATGTTGTTGCAAACAGTTTTAACATCATTGGTTAGCATTTCCATGTTACATTATTGACATAAACATAAAAAAACATGTCCGTTATGTCACAAACCAAAGCCATGCATCACTTTGACCCTAAAAATGTGTTTGTAAAGCCCTTCCACATTCTGTTTCTACACTACAGATGTTGTACAGCGGGCAGGAAACGCACTGCCATGAGCTTCGGCAGGCGTGTTAAGTGGCTGGGAACTTAGACATCCTGTTTCAAATGAAAAGAAATGGAAAGAAATCATGTCACCCAACCACCTGGATTAAGTTACCCAAACGTTTATTATTATTATTATTTAATTAATCAATTAATGAAAATGAATCGAAGTTGCTTACAATTGTAAGATGTAGTTATTATTATTATTATTATTATCATCATCATCATCATGCTATCACAACGTATTAAATAAAGATTAAGATTCAGAAAATTGAACAAAATCCTTAAATCTGAATTTTTAACTTGGAACCATGTCCTTATTTAAGTATTAGCTAAAGGTCCCCTGGTTTGTCTTTTAGAATGTACTACAGTACAACTACTGCTGTTGTCAGGTAATCTGTGACCTGCTGGTGTTGAACATTCCTTCTGCAATATCAGAAATTGGGCTCCCGGATTGAAAAAAGTTGAACCTTAGCTGAATGTTCAAACATGCAGCGCTTTACACGTTTTGGCAGTGTTTAAATATTGTTATTGTAGAAACAAAAGCTCTCACTGTCTCACACTGTTGCCAATTAAGTGACTGCTCTGATTTTTCCTTGTACCTAAACTTGACTTTTATTTTGTTTTGAATTGCACACATTCATTTAAATTAAAATCGGATATGAGCACAGATGTCTAGCCTGAATTTGACCCGCATGTGCATTATAAACAAACCGATTGTGTTAGACAGATGCAAAATAATGTTACTGATGCCGGTTAGTGCAGGACATCTGCGAGTTCGTAAGATCGTGATAGCAAGTAAGACAAAAAGGAAACGAAGGGTTCGAGTCTTTGGTTTGAGCGCATTTCTCAGTGCAGGTGTGCACAGAACAAGGGGCCCAAGGACAGCCGACGGGACTGGAGAGGGGGCGAGGCGAAGGTTTCGGAGGCAACACAGTAGTTCAAAGAGCACCGTAGATCCGTTCTGAAAAAAAATTGGATTCCATGCCTTTTGTTTTTTTGTTAATCTCACTTCTGTAAAAAACATCAGATTTGTGCACGAGTACAAAATGGGAATTGAGCTGCAGTGTGAAATTTAGTCTATTTTGGATTCAGAAATTCAATGCAAGATTATACGTGCTACCTGGCGTGCAGGCTCAGGTTCCATTAGTTTAATATCGACGCGGTGGCATTCAAAAGGATACGAAAAGGAATAACAATCAGTAACAACGATAAGAAGAGTCATTTTAATACCATGGATTAAACAAAACAAATCCAGAAACACCTCAAACTGGATCATAATTATTAATCCTAAAAATGGCTGAAATTAATATATAAATTAAGAAAAAGACAAAACATCCACAGGTCCCAGACATGCACTGATGAGAATATCATTGAGAATTTCCTGCACTTAATATTTTTTTTTTTTCGCCGGGGTTGTCTGCAAATGGTGGGGAAGGAGGAAGAGAAGAAGAGGAAGAAGAAGAAGCATTTTCTGTCATGATCACCATAATGCTTGAATTCTCCTGACAGTCATTCATTTGCACCAAGCTAGCATTTCTCCAATCCCCTGTTCTATTAATGCTGTAAGAATTAAGATGTTAATCTTTGGAACAGTTTGGTAATGACTTGTATTGTTGAGCTGCAGCAATTAGACATTTTTCCTGTTGTCTTTTCATGATGGAACTGTTCAGTCTCTGTTACCTTACAGGGTGATTTACACTCTTATTGTGCCCACACATCTCATGAAGGAACAGACCAGTTTCACAGTTGTTTTTTAGGCTGAAAATGCACAAAATATTTTTTTCAATTTTCAAAAAATAAAATGCATGTTTTTTGGCTGGCTTTGTCAAGCCCTGATGAGGTGGCCTTTTGGATCTGGAAGCCTGACCTGAGGGGCCTGCAAAGGCATACTCTATGCCATTGATGAGGGCCTTTATCGTGTAGCTGAACTCAACATGTTTCACTTCTGTTTTTAAGTTCACAGGAACCATAACTGTGGTAACTGTGTAAAAATTCCAGCACAGCTTTAGACAAAGCATGAGCAAAAAATATCTTACAATATAAAATTTGATGCCTGCTGCCCAATGACCAAGTGAGGATGGGCTCCAACACACTGCAAAATCAATCTTAGAGCAATCAAACTAGAAAATAGAAGGAGGATTTTGGTACAAGCTTAATTTTAAAACATGACATTATCACCATTTAATATTTTGTGGTTTCAAAAATAAGTAGGTACAGATCTTCAAAAAAAATCAACAGTGTGTCAAAGATCTTGTCTTACTTTCTTAGAAAAAGAGCATATGGGAGGGTAAATATTTGAAGATACCATCTTCTTCTTTCAGCTGCTCCCATTAGGGGTTACCACAGTGGATCATCTTCTTCCATATCTTTCTGTCCTCTAAATCTTGTTCTGTTACGCCCATCACCTGCATGTCCTCTCTGACCCCATCCATAAACCTTCTCTTAGGCCTTCCTCTTACCTGGCAGCTCTATCCTTAGCATCATTCTCCCAATATACTCAGTATCTCTCCTCTGCACATGTCCAAACCAACGCAATCTCACCTCTCTGATTTTGTCTCCAAACAGTCCAACCAGAACTGACCTTCTAATGTGTAATATTCTAATCCTGTCCATCCTTGTCACACCCAATGCAAATCTTAGCATCTTTAACTCTGCCAACTGCAGCTCTGTCTCCTGCTTGCTGGTCAGTGCCACTGTCTCCAGCCCATATAACATAGCTGGTCTCACTACCGTCCTATAGATCTTCCCTTTCACTCTTGCTGATACCCATCTGTCACAAATTACTCTTGACACTCTTCTCATCCCACTCCACCCTGCCTGCACTTTCTTTTTCAATTCTCTTAATCCCCATTACTCTGTACTGTTCTTCCCAAGTATTTAAACTTATCCTCCTTTGCCAACTCTACTCCCTGCATCCTCACCATTCCACTGACCTCCCTCTCATTTACACACATGTATTCTGTTTTGTTCCTACTGACCTTCATTCCTCTCCTCTCTAGAGCAGAACTCCACCTCTCCAGGGTCTGCTCAACCTGCTCCCTACTCTTGCTACAGATCACAATGTCAACAGCAAATATCATAGTCCACAGGGACTCCTGTCTAATCTCATCTGTCAACCTGTCCATCACCATTGCAAATTAGAAAGGGCTCAGAGCTGATCCCTGATATAATCCCACCTCCACCTTGAATGCATCCATCACTCAGACCTCACCACTGTCACACTTTCCTCGTACATATCTTGTATCACTCTTACATGCAGTACTTCTCTGCCACTCCCGACTTCCTCATACAATAGCACAGCTCCTCTCGAGGCACCCGGTCATATGCTTTCTCCAGGTCCACAAAGATGCAATGCAACTCCTTCTGGCCTTCTCTATAATTCTCCATCAACACTCTCAGAGGAAATATTGCATCTGTGGTGCTCTTTCCTGTCATGAAACCATACTGCTGCTCACTAATCATCACCTCACTTCTTAACCTAGCTTCCACTACTCTTTGCCATAACTTCATGCTGTGGCTCATTAATTTTATCCCCCTGTAGTTACTACAGTTCTGCATATCACCCTTATTCTTAAAATTCGGTACCAGTACACTTCTTCTCTACCCCTTCATCATCTTCTCACTTTGCAAGATTCCATTAAACAATCTTCTTAGAAACTCCACTGCCATCTCTCCTAAACACTTCCATGCTTCCACAGATATGTCATCTGGATCAACAGCCTTTTCATTCGTTATCCTCTTCATAGCTGTCCTTGCTAATCTGTTACACTTCCTGATTCACTATCTCCACATCATCCAACCTCCTCTCTCTTTCATTCTCTCATTCATCAGCCACTCAAAGTACTCTTTCCATCTGCTCTACACACTCTCCTCACTTGTGAGTACGTTTCCATCTTTATCCTTTATCTCCCTAACCTGCTGCACATCTTTCCCAGCTCTGTCCCTCTGTCTAATCCACTGGTCTTTTTCTCCCTCCTTAGTATTCAACTTCTCATAAAACTCATCATACAATTTTTCTTTAGCCTATACCACTTCTGTCTTCACCTTGCACCTTATCTCCTTGTACTCTTGTTTACTTTCTGCTTCTTTCTGACTATCCCACTTCTTCTTTGCCATCCTCTTCCTCTGTATACTCTCCTGTACTTCCCTGTTCCACCACCAGGTTTCCTTTTCCTCTATCCAGATGTCATGCCAGGCACCCTTCTTGCTGTCACCCTTACTACGTCTGCTGTAGTTGTCCAGCTGTCTGGTAACTCTTCATTGCCACCCAGTGCCTGTCTTACCTCTTCCCTAAACTCAACCTTAAATTCTTCTTTTTTCAACTTTCACCATTTGATCCTTGGCTCTGCCCTCACTCTCCTCCTCTTCTTGATCTCCAACGTCATCCTAAAGACCACCATCCTATGCTGCCTAACTACACTTTACCCTGCCACAACTTTGCAGTTTTCAATCTTCTTCAGATTGACTCTTCTGAATAGAATATAATCTACCTGTGTGCATCTTCATCCACTCTTGTATGTCACCATGTTCCTCCCTCTTCTTAAAATACATATGTACCACAGCCGTGCCCATCCTTTTCACAAAATCCACTATCATATGAACTTATTCATTCCTCTCCATACCTACCCACCACCTTCTCATCTCCTCTGTTACCTTCACCAACATGTCCATTGAATTCCACTCCAATCACCACTTTCTGTCCCTTGGGTACACTGTCCATCACTTCATCCAACTCACTCCAGAAATCTTCTTTCTCATCCATCGCACACCCAACTTGCAGGGCATATACAGTAACAACATTCATCATCACACCTCCAATTTCCAGCTTCATAATCATCACTCTAACAAACACTCTTTTCACCTACAAAACATTCTTAACATAATTTCAGAACAACCCCTACCCCATTTCTGCTCCCGTTCACACCATGATGGAACAATTTGAATCTACCTCCGATCCACCTGGCTTTACTCCCCTTCCATTTAGTCTCTTACACGTACAATATATCAACCATCCTTCTCTCCATCATATTGGCTAGCTCTTTCCCCTTACCAGTCATACTGCCAGCATTCAAAGTTCCTACCCTCAGTTCCACTCTCTTTAATGTCCTCCTTTCCTCCTGCCTCCGGATATGTCTCCCCCCTCTTCTTCTCCTTATTTGGCCAACAATAGCCCAATTTCTGCCAGCACCCTGTTGGCCAATTGTACTGGTGGAGGCCATTGTTAACCTGGGGCTCGACTGATCTGGTATGGAAATTTGTGTGGTTGTCCGCATATTTGATCTGGCAAAATGTTACACTGGATGCCCTTCCTGATGTAACCCTCCCCATTTTTCTAGGCTTGGGACTGGCATGAAGAAACACACTGGTTTGTGCATCCACTGTGGCTGGGTTAAAAATCTGAAGACATATTTTAAACAAAATAATATATATACTCAGACCCTATTTTCCAAGAGACAAAATGTGCCACTAAATGTGCATGATAATTTTCACTCATTTTGACTGTAGATCTTTTTAGGTGAATCAAGGGGAATAAATAAGCAAAATGAAAACAGTTTTGTCTGAATATTGGCTTATAAAATAGATCACTTGTTAAGTAAGAATGAATTTTCCAGTTAGAGCTAAGGCACAACTAGTGGTCCAGAACAAGACCACAATTAGGGGTCAGTCATTTTGGGTTTAACCCACATGGTTGACAACACCAGTTCCTCATCATGGAGTCCTAGGGTATGGTAAAGCAGTTGTGGAAATGCTCTGTCTGTGGCATGCTGGTCAGATCCTGTCAATTTAGGCATTTCTTAAAGATTGCAGCCATACACAGTCATGAAAAAGTGTCTGAAAAAGTGCACCAGACAGACATGGTGTAAAAATTAATCAAGTAAGTTGACAGGATCAGATTCACTGAATGATCAACATGCCCTTGATAGGTAGCAGAGATGACCAGTTTGTAACTGATGTCCCCCATAAAATGATCACCTTTGTTCTGATAGTGAGCTGAGAAGGTTTTATGGTTTTCACTTTTTTCTGCATTGTACCCAGGTATTAATTCAGTGGTCATTATGCCCAAGGGATAAGCAGTATTCATCATGATGGACTGATGCCATTCCACAACAATCCAGCCTTCATGAAACAAACACCACTGGAGGCAAAAACAACAATCATAAACAATCACAAGTCAACCAGGCACTACTATAGAAGATGTTGTCTTTCCCTATAGTTGATGAGAAGCTCTGGCATAGCCACTATGACAGACAGCCTGTTATAAAAGCAGTTAAGCCTCTTGTAGTGTTGTTATTATGGGCTTATCAGATCATTCATTACAACAGTGACCATTCTGCAAATCATCAACTACACTAGTCCATTGTTACATGTGCTATGATATATTAAGTTGATCTCCCATCCATAATTAGACCTCTCTTTAAAAAAATCACTCAGCAATTTGTAAAAGTGTTGAATGTGGCATCAAGAGATCATTTGTGTACTGCAGCAGCATTTCAAACATTCTGTGGCTACCATGATCAAGATGTACTAATTCACATGTGTCCTCAAGTTCTATGGGCATCATTTAGCTGAACTGGCCAACCAACCTTCCCAGTACTGGCCAGTTGGCCTAGTCAGGTAACTAGGTTGCATGCTACATAAAAGAGTGATGGAATAATCTTACCATTGGACAGCCAGGGACCTCCCCCAAAATTACGGTCATTACCTTTCTGTTCAGCACAATGATTAATATTCCCCATTGCAAATGGGGTTGAGTGCAGTGTAACTGGTTTAAAGTCTTTTAGTTCTCTCAGCATCATGGCTTAAAATGAATGTTACCATTGACCAAGGACCCAGGGGTGTTTAAAGTAATTACATTTTTGTGATGGGGGTATTAAAGCTTATTGATCACCCAATCAGTTGTCAGTCTTGATTACATCTTGGTGTCTGCAGCTCTTACTTTCAACCTTTGCATGAAACCCCACCAAGTGTATTTATGTTTAGCGCCAGGCTTAATTCTTGGGGCATGAAATGGATCACCAGTGTATAACTCGAAACCTCTGTACATTCAGACTGTAGCATCCTGGGCTTCATTTTATATCATCAGAGGTTTGTAGTAGAATTGACAGAAACTATCTGACCCGTCCATCAACTGACCTTTCCAATTGACAGGCAGGGAGAGAGTGTCATTTGCTCAAGGAAGCTCTTGGGAATGCATCTATTCTCACATTACTGGAGCAAAAGAATGACTTTAGTATTAATACTGATGGTGGCATATCACTCACATTATCCAGAGATCAAATATGAACTTCTTCTGCACATGGATATTTCGGCACATTTTTTTAACACTAAGTACCCTGATTAAACAAGTGCTATAAGCTATACTAATTCAGTTATCCTATTGGACATGGGCTGATACTTATAACCGTGGTCTACAAACAGAAGAAAAGGAAAACAAAAGCTGGAGAACACGGTCACTATGGAACTTCTATCAGCCATTGCTGTGCTGGGCTTCTCTGTGGAAAAGCTCAGATCTCACCACCCATTGACCAAGCAGAGGGAATGGTGTTAGGATAGTTAAAAGGGGTTGTGAACAGACCTTTGATGGCTTAGAACCCCTATAAACCTTCTCTAGAGGAAGAGTGTTCCTAATGGAGGAAGTTACCATTAAACACAAATGTTGAGATCTATATGAAGCCTTGCCGTGCATTACCAAATTTAAGTTGAAGAAGCAGCATTTATATGGTTATAAGGAAGTGCGCTTACCGTTGGTGTGTTAAGGGCGCTGTCGCGGGAACGTGGGGCCGTCTAGCGGGTGAGCGTTGTGAGGCATGGTGTGTCTGGACACACGTGGAGCCGGTATAATGGCCATTTTTACACGCCGGTGTCCTCGACGCCTGCCCAGTGTAGGTGGTTTAAAGTGCGGCGCGCCTAAAAGAGAAAGCCGGAAATTGTTTGAGTCAGAGATGGGGATCCCATAACGTTAATAAAATGGTTTTACTTACTGGTGAGTCGGCAACGGGTGTGCTTGAGCTCAGCATAGCCGTTGGCCGTCCCGGAGGAGTTTGGTTTTAAATACATAGTTGCCCGGGGCGTGTCGCGAACGCGCTAGCGTTTACCTGGATAGGTGCCTGAGGTAGACGGGTTGGCAGATTGGCTGGACAATCTTGCCCGTTATATTTAAGGAGATACCGGCCAACAGGGGTCGTCAGTGGACCTAAAAGCGAGGTATGAGTAAGCACTGCTGAGCTATTTGCAGGAGCAGTTGTGATTTTGGCGGCTTTTGTGTATATTCTTTTGTATATAAAGTTATATATCTCCTAGTTATCGTTTTGGTAGAGGTATATATTCTTATTTGGTGCTGGGATAGTTTTTGATTTTGGGTTTGGTGCAA
>JANRMT010062856.1:25095301-25204331 GCA_026402145.1 Polypterus bichir lapradei | reverse complement strand
ATACATACATACATACATACATACATACATACATACATACATACATACATACATACATAAAAGAGATTAAATCAGTTTTCTCTTACATGTTGTAAGTCACTTTGGATAAGGATGTCAGCCAATATAATAATTAAAATAATAAACACGTGAGCGAATGTGGTCAACGCCGGGGTCACACTGCGTGGTTAGGGATAAGCTATAGCAGGGTTCTCAACCTTTTTCGACTCGTCTATCCAATGGCAGCTTCTCGAAAGTAAGTTTATCCCCACCTTTGTTGTTCAGTAATTTGAGTTAATATTACTATAAAGCGAAAGACAAAGAAGAAATTTTAAGATACTGTTTTTGACATTTTTATTTTAATCGCAACTAATGATGAGCAGATCCTGGCATACCAGAACTAAAGACACTGCGTCAATGAGAGCACATCAGTCAGTGATACGCTTGCTTGTTCGTCATACTTTTCACTTGCGATGTTGGATATTCGCCTCGTCAGTTTCTTAAAGTAAATTTACCTCCGAATTACAGCGTCCTGCAACACACCCTGACCACGACCGTAGTAGTTCTGCGGATTAAGCTTTGACGATCAGGACCAAAAACGAGAATTAGGAACCGCTTTCTCGCCTTCTATCACCCAGCCACAGCTCAACCACTGTGTAAAACCCACCATCTTTAAATGTAACGCAGCTTTTGTTTGAGTGGCATTTATAAACGTGTTTTTACTCTAAAACGATTTATTAAAAGCTTATATTTTGTAGAGCAATCATTTATTCCAATTATTGCTAAAAAAATTGCATAATCTGTTAGGTCAGCACTAGATGTTCATATCTGCAGATACCTAAACATGTGTATTAGGTGCGCTATCGCTTTAGGTATACACGAACATTGAAAAAGGGTTTGTCAGATGGAGCGCGTTCACCTTCAATTGCGGCATAAATGCTGTGGCGCCCCTCTTATTTATACGTGTCTTAATACAACTTCATCAAAATAAGTTGTCATACTATACTTATTTTTAATAACCACACCTTGCAACACACAAGTTAGAGCATCAATCTAACACCTGCGACTTGTAAATCTTCAAGCTGAACACAAGGTGGCGCGTTTTCGTAAAATCTTCGTGCCGCATTGCGGGGGCCTTTAGGCGAAGCCATCAATTACTAATTTCTACTGACAGTGTAAGAGAGGCATCCAAAAATATTAACTGGATACACTTGGAGAACAGAAAAAAAATCGGCGCCAAGCCGTCCCTGTTCTGAATATAGGACAGTGTCTCGGGAAGCTGGGGCCTTTCTTGACCACAGTGGGCGTAAGGCAGCAGTCAACTGTGAACAGCACGCTATTCAGTACCATACATACTTACACAAATAAAAAAAATAAATGAAAATTGTAAACACACACGATTAAATGTCAATAGAAAGGTTAATCAATGGAAAAGACTCCGACTGTAAAATAATTCAATCGAATTGATTTGCGTCCTTTTGTCATTTCCACCGTCGGTTTTCAAACACGTAAGAACTATAAAGGAAAATTAACAAAATAAACTGTAGGTGCAAATCACAACAGACTTAACTGACCCCAAAGACGACCCCCTGTTACACAGAACTGGCCAGAAAAAGGATGGCAGGGTCAAAATTCCAGTCCAAATCAATATATATATTAGATATTACGCTGTGCATTTTTCGCATTGCAGCGTTTACAAAAACAAGAAAAAAATTAAATTATTAGGCCAGCGAAATATTTTGAAAGTAATTAAATCAGCAATTATTGTTCGCTTTGCTGACTTATGGAAATTGTGATTAAAAGTAAATGTAGCAAATCGTAAAATAAACGTCAGTTACATCATTTCTAAATAACGCTTTAGAAAGTTAAAATCGAAAATGCACAAATTTTCATCATTATATTAAAAACGGAAAAAAAATTCTCTTTATGCTACGCTTTGCAGACTATTAGCTTGATTGATAACCTGGAGCAACGTTATTCAGTCACGGATGTACTTCTGGTCAGTTTCCAGCGCCTGCCATTTTGAATTTGCGCTTTTCGTTCTGTTTTTTTTTTTTTTTTTTCCATTTTCATTCTTCCAATTTCCAACAGCAACATGTTATCTTTTCGGAAGGTGCAGCGAATAATCCAATTAATGTATTAATTAAGAAGAAATGAATAGTTGTTTCGTTTCTAAACGTATCCAGATGGAATCCCAGCTCGGCCGAATAGTTTACCTCGTCTACAGTTTGTATATTCTGGTTGATTTTGTTTAGTGTTATACACGTTTTTTAGATTGTCCCTGAAACATTATAAAATAAAATTGTGTCAGTCTGAGTGGACAATGTACTTGGGTTTATCTAATATGCATTTTCACAACAGCTGCTAAAATAATCGTGTTTCATTTAAAATTTTCGGTTTTAAATATGGTTCCATCAATTTAAACCTTTCAGTTTAAATAACGTTTTCTGAAACACGACAGGATTTTTTCTTTCTTTTTCAAATGCAAATGATCATCCTGTCACCCAGACACGAGAGTTACGGGCTTTTGGTTATCGATGCCAAACCCAGAAGCGCCTTTCCGATATGACGTCTAATTAATCCGCTCCATTTCAGCGTCTGGTACTTGAGATAAGAAGCGCTTAAAAAAAAAAGGCTCTGCCACTTAATGAAAGACATAACAGCTGAAGTTGTGTTTGCTTTTCTTTATTTTTCGATATATTTATTTTCCACGATAAATGTTTAAAGATACTCTGAGATATACATTCCATCTTTTTGAAACCACAATAACATCACACATACGTTTTTTATAACACTTCCACAGACCCGGTAGATTGCACAAAATGAAAGTCATCTCACTTTTTTGGAAAAAAAAAATCAACATTGGACTGAAATCAGAAAGGTTGTCGAGTTTTATACATTTGCAGAAGGTAAAATAAATGCAAAAATAAAGACCAATGAATGGGAAGAGTAATCTGCCCAATGAGGAACTTCACTCCACAGCGGTATTTTAAATTGGAAGCTTCTTTAACGTTGATTAGTATATTACTTTAGGCCAGAATATTCTGTAAACTATTTTTCCGCATCCTTTCATAGCCTTCCTAGCTTTGGCTGTATTTTCTAGTCATTCCTGTTTCTTCTATCGGGAAGTTAAAAAAAAGCTGTCTAACCTCTTTCTAATTTCCATGCCTGGCTGTCTTTATACTAATCTGGGAAGCAAGGGTAAAAGGGAAGCGTCGCAGCGAATGTTGATGCACGGTGACCACTTTATCCTAACATGAGCAAGATGGAGATAATCGATTTCTACGTAAAACTTAAAAGTAAGTCCACCTGTTCAGTTCAGAAGTAATCCGTCTCTCTGGTTCGTCAAATGTTCGACTGACCTGGAAGGCTGCCTTGCGGCGGGATCTCCAGGCCAGCGGCAGCGACGCGAGGTGGAGTGGGAGGGGCATCGCAAGGAGTAGCCGCAGTCCCCACGAGCTGCCGACTTCCGGACATTTTAGGAGACGTGAAACACGGCTGTGACAGCGGGCTTGTAATCTCACACTGAAAGACTTGTACCAAGAATCGTGGAGTATATTTATGTCTAACATTGGGGTATAGTTACTGCACTAGTTGTCAGCTGTGCCTGCCGATGAGCATTCCAATCATATAAAATGCCTGTCGATCTTTTTCCATGTATGGAAAATAAAACAACTACCTTTCAAACCATGGCTGATCTAAACTGATCAGTTAAGCAGCATTATTATGTCCTTTATACACGGAAAATGTGTAGCCTTTTTATCTGCACTACATTTCCTTTAGGAAAACCCTACTGTTAAAACCTAGCTTTTAACTATTGCATGTTTGTTTAGTTTTCTTACTATTCTTTTGCCAAATATAAATCATTTACATGCAGAGGGCTGGATGCTAATTACGTCTAAACTTGATGAAATATTAAAACTTTATAAAGCTCAGCAAGGCTTGCATATTTCATTCCGCCATATGATCTAAAAGACGACGTATTCCAGACCGATTTCTCTGAACTGAAACTACCCAAGATTGCAGAGTTAAGCCTTTCACACACACCAATTTTGAATTTGTCTTGCAGGTCCTTTATAACATTGTGATATGTAGAAACACAGCCGGTCAAGGCCTTCCAGAAATCCATTACAGCTCTCCGTGTCATCTTGGTGTTAGATATTGGATGCATATGCTATGAAGGACATATACAGTATATTATATATTTATACTTATATATATTTATATATTGGAATGCAACTGATAAGGAAAATAGAAAAGAAAACACTCATTAGTTTCTGTTTGTTTCTGCTGGGTAATGTAACTCATTCTTAAGTTTTTTTTTTGTCTCAAAATTGCACTGTACACAACTTGAATGCCTTCATTTCATGGAGGTTGCCATTTTCAGCTGGATGTGCACATTTGGTGTTTAACACTGTTTGCATCCAGTTTCCATTTAGTCTTGAATGTTATATTTGAAAGCTTCTATAAGCCCTTCTAGAGAGTGAATGAAGCCAGAAATACTACATATCCCTCCTATTACAAATATGGAAACATCGAAAAATACCTGGTGCCACAGAAGCTTTCTCCACAGTAGTTTGAGATGGAAGAGACTGGGCAGCAGAAAACAAAGGCCAGCACCTGTGAGACTGCCAGTGAGGCCCATCAGAAGGGCAAAGTGTGGCACATAAATGGCCATCAGTAAAGTGAAGACTACAAGGGCACACCTGAGAGTGAGACCCCAAGCTTTCAATCTTCCATCCCCCCCATAACAATTGGGAAATATAGCTCTGCCTCCATCTTGGAAAAGGGATTTTTCTATAACCTCCACTGCAGCAAAGAAGGGCAATGGATACGAGAGCAGGGCTTTGGCTACAAGAAAGATATTGACCACAGCTCTAATGGTAGATGGCAAGTTGTCTGTTATGACTTCCTTGGTTTCATCAGCCCATGTTAAATAAGCCACTAAGGCAAAAAGTCCCTTCAGAATGCAAGCTGCAATATGAGTCCAGTTCATCATGCAGTGGAACTCCTTTGGCTTCTGCATGTTGCCTTCCAACGAAGGCAGAAAAATCTGTGAGGTGTAGCTAAAAACGATGATCCCAATGGAAATGGGAAACTTCTTGACATCAATGTAAAATTTGACCTTGTCCCAGGCCCAGTCCCTGGCCCTGGAAAGGCAATAGGCAATCACCAAGATGTTGATAACAAAGTGTGCCAATGTACACAGCAAGCTAAATTTGGAGACAGCTTTGAGATTTTTCAGGAACGCACAAGGGAGGAGCGCAGCAGTAGCAATGATTGACCAGGACTTTTGTGAAACTGGAAGGCTAGGAAAACTGTTGTACATCAGGTTACCACTGACTACCACATATAAAATGCAGGTCATCACTAGTTCAATAATTTGAGCTACATTTACAATCCTGCCCCCTAGCTTGGGGAATCTTGGTGTACAGCAAGCATTGGCAATATCCACATAGGAGTCCCTCACACGCACCAGCTCGCCATCTTCGTTTTCTTCGTAGAGACATGCAATAAGGATTTTCCCAGTATAGCAGCAAACCACTGCAGCAAAAATGATAAGAAAGAGTCCAAGGTATCCACCGTGAAGGATGGCATAGGGTAACCCTAGAACAAACATCCCCTGCAAGACAAAAGCATACAGGCATTGGAGCTCAAGAAGGCTTCCACAAATATTGCCTCCATTCATCAAAACAAAAATTATATCTAAACTGAATCAAACATTTGCCCTTTGGTTAGTCATTCAAGTAAGTAATTTTAATTAGCTGAACGCTCTACTGTATTTTACATTATTCAACTCAAAGATCAAGAGGGAATTTCCAAAACTAGTCCTTGAAGTCATAGAACCCTAGTTGCAGATATTTTTGATGAAATACAAGCAGAATGCATAGGCCTCTTTACATTTAAAATCAGACACCAATAATAACATCTTTTTTTTTTTTGCTTGTTTTAATAATTCTTAACAATTAAGATTTAATTTGAAATCATGGATTCATTGCTAAAACTGACATTAGGATCAGCATGTTAATATTGTGTGAGGTGTAGATGTAAAGTTCATGAAAAAGGAAAAGATAGCAGCTCGTTCACATAAGTAAAAGTAATATCCAGATGTCTGAAATGTATTTAAATTCTCTTATTGCTGGACTGCTGAAAGACAAATGAGCAACCAGTAAGAGCTCCAGCTGTTCCAGCGCCTGGCGCAGTGCTCTCACAGGTTTCAATACTGATCAGCCTCATAAAATTATTCCTTACAATTTCCTCTTCAGTAGCAATTTTGTCCTTCCTTATATATATATTGGGTAATTTGTTTCTAGAAAGTTTCTAAAGATTCACAATGTTAAGAAGAACTTCAGCATGTTTTTAACATTTTTGTTAAGGAATTACGCATTATGAATGTAGTATATGAATACTATTAAACCAATTGTAATATGCTTAGAGTAGGTGAAAATATGAATAAATATTGTGGCGCATCATGGTGTTTCGTCTCATAAATTAGAAAACAATGATTTGGAATGGTTTATAATGCATTCAAAAATATTCTGTAAGTATTATACGATCTGCCAAATCAATCAATCTGCTCTTAAAATTTAAGGATTCTAAGAAAATAAACGATTTATTTTTGAAATAGAGTTCAAACCAATCATACATTCTCTCGTTTCTTTTTCTTAATTCTTTTTGATATGTTTCATCATAGCTTTTAATCTTAACAATCGTACGTAAATTGGGAGGGCATAACTGAAGTAAGCGACATCATTACTGCGAGCAGGTAAACGACAAGGCGCGTGTGTGTAACGAAGCTCGTGGGAGGGCGCCTTGCTTTCGTCCGAGTGACCAGTTTAACCTTCTTCTGTTGTTCTGTCCTGGTGTGAGTCGTGTCCGCTCATTTCATCCGCATTGTTTGACCCATAGGGCGTTGATTTCAGGTAAAAACGAAAATATACGCGTCACTCGTGGGACAAATCGGAATCTAAAGCTGTTCTCCCCTTACACTCGCCTTTACAAATAACGGCACTAAAATGGGACTTTGCTGGGTTGTGTGGTTCCTGGTAGAACCATTGCTTGGCAAAGAACAATTTTTATTCTGCGAAGGTTTTTTTTCTTATAAAATGGTTTTTCGGGCTTTGAAAAGGATACTAATATGTGAACAAAAACAAAACCTTTAAGGCGCTATATACATAAAATGTATTCTTCTTCTTATTATTATTATCATTTATAGTAGGAGAACTTGTAGGACCATCAGAAGCAGAAAAATAGAACTTAGCCCGTGTTATTGTGCAACAAGAGTCCTTTAAAAATCAAATTTCTGTTCTCTTTTTTACTGAAATGTTACGGTTCTAAATAATGGCTTTCTGAAAACTTTATGTGGGTGGTTCTTTTTAGAACCAAAATGGTCCCCCTTTTGGGATCACTCTGGCACCTTTATTTTTAAGAGTATACTAACTAGACACATAGCTTATAGTGTTATTGCGAGTAGATAATTAATGTGTATGGGAAAAATATAAAGTTACCTTTTTCGTGTTTAATATTCATTACATTTGTAATTTATTAATTATTATTGCAGTTACTTAATGGATGTACTGACGACTGTTGCTACGCATTTCTTCACACTTGCCAAAATTCCATGGGAACCATCTCGAAAAGGTTCAGAATTATTGCTGTACACTCTTCTATGCACTCAGACATTTCACTAAATTATCAATACAATGTACGCCGTTTGACCGGAGATTTCTCGGTACAGTGTCCTTCTACTTAACTACTTGAATGCTTAACATAAATTCGCGTACTGAAAAGTACGCAGGCCTTTGCTCACCTCAGCCGTTTTTCCCTAAGACAACCCCATGCTCCAGTAAGCCCCTCTCACCTGGATGGCGTTGGTCACGTTCCAGCCCGCCTCCCAGGCTGTAATCCTGGGCCTGTCTTGGCCGCCCAGTTCGGCGCACATCCCATCATCTTTAGAGGTGTAGGGCGGCGGTCCCGTTCCGTCCCTCTGATAATGGCTGTCCCCTTCCACGTCGGTTTCCCCGACGCCGTCGGCTCCCCCGTCTTCGGTCTTAAGGATGTCCATCTGTAGCCCCTGCCGGTGCTCGTAGTCCAGATCATCGCAAGATGCAAAGCCGAGCGCTTCTTCGTCCGTGGCCGCCTGAAATCCCATGCGAGCGAACATGCCACTTACCTTCGCCTGGGACTTGTTGGTCACCGCTGTGGCGGCACTTGATATTTTGCTACGGATCAGGGTTGCCATTATTGAATCGAGCAGTGACCCCTCTTATAAATGACTTTACTTTTCTGTGCGGGAGATGCGCTCCCGAAAAGCGCAGTCCGTGGATGTCGTTATCTCCAATTCTTGCTGAAGATCCCTCTTTTCTGGTACATGTCACCGTCAAGGAGACATTTACAAGAGCAGTTCCTGCATCTTTTTGGGGACCGATTATCAACCGCGGTCTACGGCCAGTTTAGAGGGAGACAATGAAAATCACGCAGCCTCGCCTTTTCGTTTTATTTTGCTTCTCTGACTGCACGACTGCCAGAGCTGGTTCGCCTCCGCCAGCGCTGATGCCAATGCGGCTCCGGGGAGCAAAAGGGACGTGTCATCGCCAGACTGCCTCACTCCCCAGCAACTCCCGAACTCAGGCAAAGGGGGGAGATTTGCTGCATTTCTGGGGGAGGTGCTTCTACTGCCCCCCATCTCTCGTTTCTCCTCTTCAAATACCCAATGACATGCGGGTGCTCAATGCTTGCATAACTGCACCTGTATATATAGCGCCGAGTCACAAAGCCAAGCTAGCACACAGTGTGCTTACACTTCCATCTGCACAAACTAACACCGATACAGACAAGCTCATTCACTCACATACACCTAAACACTCCACAGTCACGTAGGCAGGTGCAAGCCTTCAGTTCTAGACACTCGTGCACAAACTCGCATGCTGTTTAGGACTTCATCAAAGGGCAAAAATCAAAGGATAAAGGGAATCCTTGCATTTTCTTTCTACTTTTTTTCTTAAAAGGATGTTCATATTTCACTTTGATTTAAAAGGTGACATCGTTTACTTCAGACTAACTTGTTTGAAGGGTTTGTTTTGTGTTTTCGTCGTCTTGGGTCAGTTATTTGCGGTTTATTCGGCATTTTCGTTAACAGAGAAACTACTTTCACAGATGGATTATATACTCAAGAAGAATGCGATTTTGGGGAGTCTGGCGAGTCGAATGTTCAGAAAAGCATTTCTTGCAATTTCGACTTAAATAAAGTATGTACTTTCTGGGTCCTGATATTTGCGACGTTTTCCCAAATGTCAGAATGACTTTCAACGGGAGTGTCACGAATCCTGTCACACGTGCGTGAATTTCAAACGATTTCGATTATCGCGTTTCCTCGCCGTCTGCTATCTTGATCGATGATAACGCGGTTTATGGCGTTTTATTAATGATTTTTGATAGAGATAGCCTTACCCTGTAAGCTGACTTGCAAATATTTAGGGTTTGCATTATATCTTGACGACACTTCATCACGATATAACAACCCCTAATTAAATTTTGAAAGCAAATGTGCGGTTTCTTTATCCATTATTGCATGTATTGTCATATGTGTGAAACTCAATATGTCACGTAACAAATCTTGCGTTGGAGAGGCTTCTGGACCCCCGTTTGCTTTTCATTTATGTCGGAGGATCAAACTGCGCGTAACCAATTTTCATTGAAAAAGTGGACCGTCGTGACAGAGGATGTTTCAAAGATGAATACTTAAAATAAAAAACAAGTCGTTTTATTTAAATAAATTGTATACTCAAAGATCCCTTCTGTTTGGACCCCAGTTTGATATTTCTATAAAAAATCTTCGTCCGTATTTAAAATTGATAAGAGTGTTATTGTGCAAAAACTTGTACCTAACAATAATCATCAAAGAGCACCCATAACAATTTACATCTCTGCCTGCATATATGACAAATTTCTGAAGTAAAAAAATATAAAATTACCGACACTGACAGAAAAAAATAAGTAGATATTCGTGATACAATCCAATCGTAACAAATCAGAAACAGTGCGAGTTTCGTCAGACTTTTTTATATGTTATAATCCCAACTGAAACAACTAAACTCTGTTGTTAAAGAACGACCCTCTAGTCTTTCGTTCACACAGATAATTACCTTAAAGAAAGTGAGCCTCAACATTACATTCGTAACATTGTTTTTTCCCCTAACTTTATACAGGTCACGTCTTCAACCGAAGAATATGGCTTACAAAAAGAAATTGACGCTGTTTTAGTGTTCAATGTATTCTTTAAGAAAAGAACTTTGGAAAATCGGCAGCTACCTGAGCGCACGTTAATTCTGTAAATATATTAATTTAAGGAGGGTATTTTGTTCCTGCAATCCAGGAACAGGAGGAACAGGAGAAAAACGAACCTTCAAAACAGTATTATACTGTGTTTGTGTGCGCTATCGAAAAAATACAGCAGTAATGGGTTAATTAATCTCTCTGTAATCGGGTCCTTGTATCGAGGCAACTGCCAGATTTACAATTTAGAAATACAAAACACGGCTTTCACTAAATGCACCACCTATTGTTGTTGCTGTTCTGTTTTGGCTGAATGAGAATTCTTAAAAGTGGACACATTTTATTGAAACACCATTTTACTATTGCTATTATTATTATTAGTAGTAGTAATATAGCGGGGGTGGGGGTCCACATTCCGTTACAGTTTCAAAAGTGGATGTAAAGTGACATCAACTGAGTAATAAAACTACATTTTTTGATAATGTTACTGGTGATGTTTATAAAAGACTATGAATCAAATCCGCTTCAGGTTATTTTCGTCATATTGCATGCAACATCGGCTTTATGATTTTATTTAATTTATATTTGTAGAAGGCATTTTATGGCTTCTAATGACGTATTCATACAATGCCTTTCAGACATGACAAAGCGGACATGTGAATACAATAAAAATAGAAATGCCTTCTTTCAGGAATACTGTATGTTCACTCTCAAGATAGGCTACGATGTTGTTTCTTTCACATAAAGAATGTGCCACTAAAAATACATGTGCAAACTACAATACGTAAAAAACTGCAAATGTACCACAAATATTTTTTTTCTCTGCGAGGTGATGGCACTTTATTCAGAACCGACTCTTGCCCTGCGTAGTGCTGCCGGATTCAGTCTTGAATAATATTAAACGGTTTTGGGAATGTTATGTTAAAGGGGAAAGCAAAAATGAATTCATTCATCAAGGTTAAATATTTTATGTTTTACTAAATCTTGCATATTATTATTATTATATTTTCTTGCGTGCCTTTTAACAAGCATTTACAAAGAAAGACCGGGACTAAACACAATGAGAGAGCAGTAAATGCAGATACGTTCAGGCGAAATAATCGAAATTCTTAAGGCTTGGGTCAGCGTGCAGATACAGAGAAAATGTTTCCCGTTCGGCTGTTATTGTAAGAGGCGGGACTAAAACGAAAATAGAGAAAGAAATCGGGTCACAGAATTGAGGATGAAGGAATCAGATGAGCCCAGCAAATGCGACAGTTGTTTAAATGGCTTTCTGAGCAGCCTGTCGTTTGAATCTAATAAAAAGTACAAGTGATCAAATACATCCTACATGCTTTCTAATTCTGTGACAGAATTAATTTTTGTCGTAACTGTGCAAAGAGGATTCTTATATACACACTACATACACCTCATTTTCCCCTTCCTTATATAAGTGCAAACGGGAAATCTTAAGCATGGGCGCCAAGTCTAACTAACGTACAATCATTTTAATATTGGAATTTGATTTTGAAATATTAGCTAATAAACGGTGATAAATTAAAAAAAAATCACGTTGACTTTTATTTTACTAAATTAAAAAAGGAAATGTTTGCACAATTTATCTTAACAATTGCATAGAAATAAACACTTTTAATTAACGTTTAGTGCGTTACGAATGAGTTTGAAACAGGACAACTGTGGTATATTAAGTGCATCGTGTAAACACAAAATAAACATTTTTTTTCAACCGTTTGTATCTTTATTATTATTAGTATTCCAAGTGGTTGGCTACTGCAGGAAGAGTGGCTAATACCTTCAGGTCAATGGGACCTCTCCCCTTACGGCACAACTGCGCGTTCTAAAATGACAAACCGATTCAGCCAAATGTAAAGCAGCTCGTCAATATAATAACACAAGATGATGGATTTAGCACAAGTAAAGCTTTGTGTTCAGCTAGTCCTAGTTAAAAAACAGTTGATTTCACATTTAAATTATTTTAAATACATCACATTAGCACTGTTAAGCGAATGTGAAAGCTCGCTCATCCTAGTGACAAATATGTATGGCCCGTATTGGCGGAGCAATCTGAAAAAAAATGTTAATTATGTTAATGTTAAGAATTTCTGATACAAAAAGATGCATTAGACGTTTCACTTCGCTTCAGTACAAAACATTCTGTGCTTGTAAATACACATATCTCGCACTGTACATGGAAACGAAGCTGTAAATTAAATGATTAAAATAGAAGTGTTATAGATAATTATATATGTGCCTTAGAAGGTACGTGTCGCATTCCTTCACTCTATTCAGTCATGGAATACGGCCAAAAAGTCGATGATATGTGCACAGTTGAATTTAAATAGTCTTAAGTGACGTCTGCAGTGACAGACAAGTCCTTTGAGTCTGTACATTTGTCAGCAGAGCAGACTCCGTTCTTAATCGCTTTAAGTGCTGACGACATCCTGAGCGTCAGAGGCCGAGCCAACCCACCCAGCACGACATGACCTGTGACAATTTTTTTGTAACAAGAACAGGTCGTAACCAAATGTCATCAACAAATTTAATCAAAGAAGTTAAATTCCGTTGCTTTATCGTTTGTTCAGATGCCAAGAACACAAACATTTCAAAATAAAAAAGAAATAGAAAAAAAAATACTCCTTTCATATTAGCAACTGAAGTTAAACTAAAGGAATGATCAGAACCCGGCGTGCTATCATAAACCTTCGATTTCGAAGGCGTTGAAGGCTGTTCATGAATATTCTGTTGTTAACAACACTTAGATTATGAGCAAATCTCAGGCAGACGCAGGTAAAACGCTCGCTGTCCCGATGTATCGCTTTAACAAGGCAGCCATTATTCTTAATTAATTGTTGAATTCATTCAGGTGGATTCCTCGTTATCCAATTGGTCAAATAGCAGCGCTTTGATCTTTGAAGCAGTAACATTGGTCCGGATTTAATGTGCTCGTATCGAGGTATCCTGCTGCTGGCATCCATATCTTCGTCTGTTTGCTTGCCTCGTCCGATTTCTACATCCTATATACGACGTGCCTTTAAGATTTTATTAAAACATCTAAAGATAGCGAACTGGGTATAGAGGTGTGTCAAGTGATGATAACGGTGAATTTAACCTAATTTCAAACACTGTCTGGAATGCTGTATTGACGCTATTCCTGACTGAATTGTGTTTAATCTTCTGTAATAGGATCTAAACATTGAGTAAAACTGACTGACAAAAATCTAAAGATTTTAGGATGACATGCTAAATACGGAGCATACAAATTGTTTATGCCGCTTATTTATATGATCATCATTGGTTATCTTTAATAAATATCAAAGTAAATACATTGTCACTATTTTAGCCAAGTACCCTCTTAAAATTAAGGTGCCGCCTTGGTTCTTCAGAGCGATGCCATAAGGGAATCGTTTTTGATTCCAAAAACAGTTATTCATATTAAAGTTCCAGAAAGAACCTTTATTTATTTATATCCGTAAACGTTTCCATAAATAGCTGGAAACAGATTTGTGAAATACAAGCGGTTTGCTGATTTTGAAAGCACTCTTGCTGCACACAAAAACACAAGATTCGTTAGGGTTCTATGATCCAGTAGCCAATAACGATTTTTGTTTTGTCCACATATATAAGGACATTTTCCCAAAATTAAAATATTCTTTGTTAAGCAATGGATCTATGAGGAACCATACAATCCAGTATTATTTTTTTTAATGATGTACGTCTGTAAGATCTTCTAACTGAAATATTCGGACTCCTTGGCCAACATGTAAAAGATGGCCTGCACTGGCACTTAAAGAGCGGGGAGACATACATAAGCGCTTAGTGTGGACGTCATAGCCCGAGCGGCACAGAATAATGTGACGACTCGCCACACCACTAATCTTCTTATTTATTTTTTAACATCTATAAATATGCTGACAAGATCACAAATAGAAGAGGAAAGCGTTGCGGTTTTCGGTTTAAAAAAAAAATCTGTTTCCGTGGGATTGTAAAAATGACGGTTTCAGCCATTAAACCAACAAGCCTACGAAAATTCGACATGTACTAGTGCCTCGAAGTCCGGAGCTGACAGTTTGGAGAGGGCAGGTCTTTGTAGAAGTGCACAATGTGTATTCATTTCCCCCAAGCTGGACGTCGACCTCCGGCAGGCTCAGAGCAGGAAACAAACCTGAGACCCCAGTCTATCGCAGGGTATGCTGACTGACACATCTACAAGGGGGCAATTTAGAGCTGATCACCCATAACCCTACATTCTCTTACAAAAGCGAGATGCAACTGGGCGAACGGATACACGTCATATAGACAAATTCTGAAAAGGGACTTGAAGCGAAAATACTGGCGATATATGAAGCCACATCCAGTCACCGTACTGGTCACTGAACTCCACTGAGTTTAAATAAGTTAATTCTTAATAAAGTTAACTAATTAAGCATTCGTTTACCTTCGCTTTTTCACAACTCCTACAAATAAGGATCAATACACAGCGTGTGCGAATGGCTTTAGCTTCTTCTCCCATGTGAGATTTCTTGTTTCCTTCAATATCCAAAGAAGCGCCCGCTCTCTTAATTAGTGGGCCTAAATGGGACTTGCGGGTTGGCGTCCAGCGAAAGGCCGTTTCCTGCCTCGATGTCGGCTATCTGTACTCCTATGTAGCGACCACACAAAAGGGGAAAGGCTTTAAAAGATGGTTTGACGGTTTTTCGACATTTCGAACAGAACTCTCGCAACCCCAAAACAAATACAGAACAAGTACATTATTCTGACATCACTGACCGGGACATAAGGAGAGGAGTAACGTCAGATTAGTGCCCGGCAGATCGGCACACGGGGCACAAAAGACATATAGCATGTGATCACGAACTATTCGGCCCTTTCACTTTTTCATTCATATTTTGTTATGTTGGAGTCTCAAGCCCAAATCACTTAAATTCGTTTTTCCCCACGTCAAACAACACTCAATATGACAAAACAAAAAGGATTACAGAAATTGTTACAAATGTACTAAAACAAAAATAAAGAAAACACCGAAATATCACATTAACCCAAGCATTTAGACTATTTGAAACGTCAGATTTGGCTCAGGTGCATCCAATTCTAGTGATCGTCACTGAGATGCTTGTACACTTCGTTTGGACTGTGGCCAATTGAACTGTTTAGACATGGTTAGGAAAAGCACACACATGTCTATAGAAGGCCTACAATGGAGCATAAACCATGAGGTTGAAAGAATTGCCTGCAGAGCTTATACAGTAGGTAAATAAATCCAGCAGTGCTGAAGGTGCCAAAGAGCACAGTTGCCTTCTTAGTTCATAAATGGATAATTGTGGGAGAAAGACCATGTTAAGAGTGTTGACCAAGAACCTGATGGTCACCCTGACTGAGCTCCAGAGCACCTGTTTGGACAGAGAAGAAACTTCCAGAAATACAACCATCACCGCAACATTCCAATAATCTGGGCTTTATAACAGAGTGACTAGACAGAAACCTCTTCTCAATAAAAGACACAAGGAGTTTGCAAAGTGGTGCCTATAAGGACTCTCAAACTGCGAGAAACAAGATTAACTGATCTGATGAAACCAAGGTTAGCATCATGTCTGGAGGGAAGCAGGCACTGCTTGTCACCTGTGTAATATCATTGCAGAGGTGGAGCATGTTGGTGACAGCATCATGCTGCAGGGTTGTCTTTCAGCAGCAAGGACTGGGAGGTTATGGTTAAGGGTAAGATGAATGGAGCAAAGTACAGGGATACCCTTAATTAATACCTGCTCCATTACATTAAGGACCTCAGACTGGGCTGAAAGTTCACTTTCCAACAGAACTATGACCCTTAACACAAAGCAAAGACAACACAAGAATGACTTTGTGACAACACTGGGAATGTCCTTGCATGGCCCATCCAGAATCTCGACTTCAACCCAACCAAACATCTCTTGAGAAACCTAAACAAAGCTTTCCACTGACAGTCTCCATCCAACCTGACAGAGCTTGAGAAGATCTGCAGAGACAAATGGCAGAAAATCCTCACATCCTGGCGTGCAAAGCTAATTCTCGCAACATAACCAAGAAGACTCCATGGCTGTAATTGCTGCCATAGGCACTACAAATAAGTACAAAGAGTCTGAATATTGGACCAATGGATGATTTTAGTTTTTATTTTGAAACATTTGCAAAGATTTCTAAAATCCTGTTTTCAATTTGTCATTTTGGAATATTCAATGTTTCTTGGGGGGAAATAAATGATTTTAGCTCAAGACTGCAACATAGCAAAATTTGAAAAAAGTAAAAAGGTCTGAATACTTTGTAAATCTTTTATGTAATAACCCCTCCCTTTAACAACAATGTGTATGTATTCTAACAATACGTGAATGGCTTCTCCAAGAGAAGCATTTCTAATCCCCCGCACTACTTCAGCAGCTACCAATTTACAGGAATAATTTACATACATTAAAGAAGTATTTAAGGTGAATGTCCGTATTAAACGGTTCCATGAAGAACCGTCTGCAAAGGCCAGGGTACTTGAGATAAACAACATTGAGCGGCACATCTGTAAAGAGATGTTTAAATAAACATTTATTATTTTTGATTTTGGTTCTATAAAGATTTCTTTTTTTTCGATACAGGTTAAATCCAATAGCGTTTTATGGTCATACAAAAATAATTAAGTCACATGTGAACAGTTTTACTCAGATTGGTTTAATGGTAACAGAAACCAGCGGTCGATCGGTCTCGTGTCGATCCGTGTTTTTTACAGGCTGCCAATGGCAACGCCTTGCGGGCTTCTACACACACACACGCCTTCCAATTTGATTCTGTGCTGTCAAGCCGCATCTTTGCGTGAGAACGTGCCTCTAATAAACCCTTCGGGTAGTTTCTTCTGTTGTGGGCAGCTCATCAGTCTCTGCGTGTCGTGTCTGTCTTTATTCTCTCTCTCTCTTTTTTTTTTTTTGCTCTCCCATTACACGCTCGACTGAGCTGAGAATGACGAGCGCTCCCCGGTTGAATTCATTTTGCGCAGCAAAGAGGTGACGGTGAACCTGTGGCCAATCAGGCGACTGTCCGACTCTATCATTAAAACATGCACATGTACAATGCTGCATCTGCTGTAGTGTAAAGAATACCATATGTGTAGTGTTACTTCAGAGGCAAGCAAAGTGCATGATGTGAGGAAGATGTTTGAACCGGGATCCTTGTTATTGTCCATTGGATCCTTAACTGAGTTTTAGTGGTGAATTTAACGATGATCAATGAAAGTGGCCCTCATCCATCTAAAATTAACATGTGTTTCTTTGCTCTGCCTGAGCTTTTCATTTACTTTTTATACTTGCATCCTTGGGCTGCGGTAGCACGGCCTCCTCGCAGTAAGGAGACCCGGCTTCACTTCATACCCCAAGTCCTCTCTCTGTGGAGTTTCCCACGTGTATGCGTGGGTTTCCTCTGGGTGCTCTGGTTGATGTCCAAAGAGATGCAGGTTAGGTGAACTGGTGATTCTGCATTGGCCCTAGTTTTTGTTTGGTATGTGTTTGCCCTGTAAAAGACTGGCACCCTGTCCAGGGTTTGTTCCTGGGTTATTCCCTGGGATAGGCTCCATGATCCTAGTCTGGATTGTGTGGGTTAGAAAAATGTCCTTCCCATTATCAATAGAATATCATAATTTTAGAAGTTCTTTTGGGTTAAAGCGTCATTGGTGTTTCTTGAGGACATAAATCTGAGAATATTTTCATAGCTTACAAGCGGGGTAATGCTTTGATGAATATTTTCAAAGCAATAATATTACAGCAATGGCAGGATAAACATGCAGTACCTACTGTATACTGGCAGCACACTCTTTCAATTATATAGCATGAATTTATTTTAAAACCAAGTGTTTAGATTCATACGCACAGGTATAAGTATAAAGTGAAATGGAAGCCAAATATAATTTATTTTCATGAATACTTAAGCATTTTTAATATAATTCTTATATCTGGACTAAACAGAAAGTCATTGGCAGAGAAGCATCAGTTCCCTTCTTTGTTAGATTATTATTTATAGCCAGTTTAAAGATAATTCTGTAACACAGGCCAAAATAGACAGGTTAGCTTCAGCTACAGTGGATTCAAAAATCATTCAGATCCCTTCAGTTTCTGCATACTCTATTGTATTGTGGATTTCATTTTGAATACACATATTTACAATCTAAACTCAATAAATCATAATGACAAAGTGAAAACTTGTTTTCAGAAAGGTTTGCCAGTGTAATAAAGATCAAAAACTGAAATCTTCAAGTACTCAGATGCTTTGCTGTGGTACTGCAAATATGGTCAGGTGCATTCTGTTTGCTTTAATCACCCTTGAGATGTGTCTAGACCTTGACTGGAGTCCACCTGAGGCCATTTGAATGAATTGGACATAGTTTGGAAATTAATTCACACTGCATGTCCGGACAAAAATCAAGCCATAAAATCCAAGGAACGCTCTGTAGACCTCCATGATGAAACTGTGGGGTGGCAGCAACCAGGGCAAGATGATCAAACAATTTCTATAGCTTTGAGTGTTACCATGAGCACAGTAGCTTCAATAATTGTGAATGAGAAGAAGTTTTGAAACAACAGGACTCTGCTTAGCAAGATGGACTTTGGTCAGGAATGTGACCAAGAACCCTATGGTCATTTTAGCAGAACTTCGGAGGTTCTCTGCTGAGATGGAGAACTGTCAAAAGGACAACTATCTCAGCAGCACTCTAATAATCAGGCATTTAAAGGACTCTGAAAACATCAGGAAAAAAGATCATCTGGTCTCATGACACATGTTGAACTCCTTGGGCAGAACTCTAAACACTTTGTCTGGTAAAGACCAGGCACTGCTCATTACTATGGTGAAGTATAGTGGTGGAACCATCATGCTATGGAGGTACATCTCAGCAGAAGGACATGGACACTGATCAAGATTGATGGAAGATGAATGCAGATAAATACAAAGAGGGTTTTGAATGCTCCAGAATGCACATGACATTAGACTGGGGTGACAGCAATGACACAGCACAGCAATAACGTGAAGCATGCAGCCAAGACAATTCTGGAGTTGCTTTCACTGACTTTGAGTGACCTAGTCAAAGTCGCAGATTTAAAGCCCACAGAACATCTGTGAAGAGTCCTGAAGGTGATAGTTTATAGACATTTGCCATTCAATCTAATGGAGCCAGAGTGGATCTGCCAGGAAGAATGGGATAATCTGTCCAAATCCAGGTATGGAAATCTTGTAGAGACTTACCCAAGAAGATTTCAGGCTGTAACTGCTGTCCAAATGGCTTCTAGAAAATACTAAATTAATGGTGTAAATACTTATATGAGTGACAGATTTCATCTTTAAATATTTAATAATTAGCAAATTTTTTTGAAAACGTGTTTTCACTTCTTCATTGGGGTTATTAAGTGTAGATTCATGGACAGAAATGGAAAATTTATCCATATAATATTAAATCTACAACACAATAAAGAGTGCAGAAAGTGAAGGGGTCTAAATACTTTATGAATCCACTGTATATGAAAAAATACCACAAAGAACAAGAGCTAAAGTGATAGTCTTTAATTTATGGCTTAGTAATTGCTAATGTCCATAGCATAGGATCCATCCACTACTTACCAAGAGAGTACGATATTATAGTATAGTTTTATTATAGTTGTGGGGTGTCTTTAGATGGGAGGGAGGGTGTGTTAGCAATGACCCCATTCCGGTTCAGGGCCCAATGACATCACTTCTGGTTCTGGTTCCTGCTCGGATGACATCATTTCCCCTGCCCAGCTTTAAAACTGCCACATTTGTTTCTGTCTCACCAGTTCTGTTTTGGACTAAAGTCTGTTAAGACCTTTTCTTCTGAACAGACCTTCATTTTTGAGTTTTTGGCAGCCTATTTCCAGTTTACGGGTGGCTGCCCCCAAACCTTCTTTCCTGTGTTGTTTGAACTATTTCACACACCTAATTTCTCAAAAATATCATCAAGTCGAGATTTGCAGGTTCCTAAAGTCCTACTCTCTACCATGATGCTTGGGAATTTATTTTATATGTCTATAGTTCTTTGTGTAAAGAAAAACTTTCTTATAGTTGTATGAAATTTGCCCATAACAAGTTTAAAACTATGTGTTTATCTCCTTGTTGAACTTATTTTAAAGTAGCAGTCTGGATCCACAGTACTTAATTCCATCATAATTTGAAAAACTTCAATCATGTCATCTCCTACTCTCCATTTACTTTAAACAAGAAAGATCAACTCCTTTAATCTGTCCAAATACCTTTTATACCTGGAATCACCCTCGTTGTTCTTCTTGGGACTTTCTCTAGAAATGTTATGTCTTGTTTTGTAGCCTCAAGACCACAACTACAGACAGTACTCCCAGTGCGGCCTCAGTAGTGTGTTATAAAGCTTCAGCATTACCTCATTTGACTTTTTCTCACACATTTTGCTACATAACCTAACATTCTGCTATCCTTCTTAATGGCTTCTGAACGCTGCCTGGCAGTTGATAGTGTCAAGTCAACTATGACTTCTAAATTCTTTTCATAAGGTGCACTTTTGATTTTCACACCTCCCATTGTGTATTCACACTTTACATTTTTACTTCCTATGTGTAATACTTTACATATACTTACATTCAATTTCATCTGCCACAAATCTACCCAAGCCTGTATGCTGTCAAAGTCCCTCTGTAAAGATTCAACAGATTTAAGATGATCTGTCAATCCACATGGCATGACATCATCTGCAAACTTCCCCAGGTTGTTATTTAAACTCCTATCCAAATTATTTGTATGTAACAGCAGCCCCAACACTGACCCCGAGGGACACCACTTTTAATGTCACCTAATTCTGTTAAGGTTACTCGCACCGTAATCTTTTGCTGTTCTTTTGTTGCTTCCTCATTGAATTCTATCATGTTAGTAAAACACAGCATCCTTTCTCTGAACCAATGCTGACTGTTCACTATCACTCCTGTTGTCACCAGGTGCTGCTCATCCTTTTCCTTAATAATTGCTTCTATTAATTTGCCACGATTCACATTAAGCTTACTGGCATATAGCTACTTATTTCAGCCCAGCCTTCCTTTTTACATAACAAGTTAATATTTACTGTTTTCCAGTCCTTAGGAATTTTCCCAGTGTGCAGTAACTTTTGACAAATATGCAACAAGGGTTTAAATAGACATTCACTAATCTAATTAAGCCCTCTAGGATAAATGTTATCTGGTCCTGGTAATTTGTAAGATTTCTGCCTTTTTAATCTAAGCAGTATTTCTCCATCTACAATCTGCAAATCACTAAGTGTTTTCTTAGTAGTCCCTGTTACTGCTAGGAGATTATCAACGTTTTCGCATGTAAACACTTCAGAAATAGAGTAAGTTCAGAGTGTTCACTATATTTTAATTCTTCCTTTGTGTTCTTGACACATTTCACCTTGTTTATTCATCATTCCTTTACTATGATCTTTCATCTTTGGCCTTCCCTGCAATATTTTTCTCAAACTGGCTTTTAGCTTACCTAATATCCTTTTTTACTGTCGCTCTCATGCTCTCATACTGTATAGCTTACAGTATGTACTAGAATTGCTAGAATTACACACCTTATACAGTTGTTTTTCCTTGCAGACTCCTTTTTATCTCCTAACTTATCCAACATGGAGTGTTTTGAGTTTCATTCTGCTTCCAAATTATGGGATAAACTAATCCTGCATTATGTATAAAACATTTTTAAACCTATTCTACTCCTACTTGACTGCCTACACATTTAAAAGCTTATGCCAGTTTATCCTTTTTAGACTTTGCTCTACTAAAGTTAAACTTGACAGTTTAGTTTTTGCATATGTGCTCTGCTAAAACACAGTGAATTTTCCCCAATTTCCACCATGTTCTAATTGAGAAGAATTATTGATCAATATTAAAGACTCAGATAACATCTCTACAATTTACAAAAATA
Organism: Polypterus bichir lapradei; assembly: GCA_026402145.1. Taxonomy (NCBI): domain Eukaryota; kingdom Metazoa; phylum Chordata; class Cladistia; order Polypteriformes; family Polypteridae; genus Polypterus; species Polypterus bichir. The sequence goes on along the minus strand of JANRMT010062856.1, from coordinate 25,182,119 downwards.
TTTTAAAGTCTCTATCTTTCCCAAGACCCCAAAGTACATTGGGGAAAGGATCTGCCACTTAATATTTCAGAAAATGAGTGGAAGGCAGCCATGCATAGAATACACTCGAGCTCTGTTTGTGTAAAGCATTCAGTCATTCAACTTAAAATTTTTTATCAAGCAAATTTATCTTGTTTGAAATTGTCCATTATGTTTCCAGGGCAAGATTCAATCTGTGAACATTGCAACCTAGCTCAGATGTCACTGGCCATATGTTGTGGGCCAACAGTTTGGACAAAAATCTTTGCACGCCTATCAGACAGCCTTGGCGTCACAATCCCTCCTAACCCACTGACAGCTGTGTTTGGTGTACTCCCAGATGGGCTTAAAGTGGAGAAGGACAAAATAACTGTAATTTCCTATACCACATTACTAGCACGTAGACTTATCTTGCTCAACTGGAAGAATCCCAAACCACCACTCTTAAGTCAGTGGGTAACTAATGTTATATAGTGTACTATTTGAAATTGGAAAAAATCTAATTCTCACTTAAAGGATTTGTTCAACACTTTTTTTAAAACCTGGCAGGAACTAATCAATAACATTTTAGAATAAGCATCTATTTCGGGGAAGAGGATACCCTTCTTTTCTTGCTCCTTTCTTTGAGTAGCTGCAGTTACTGGCTTCTCACTCTTTCTCTTGAGTCAGGGTCAAATTTTTCTTTAATTTGTTAAATTTGTCTTGACTGTATGAAATGTTATCGGTTTCTAATTAAAATAAAAAAAAGGTATTAAAAAAAAAACACTTTGAATTACTTAATATTATGGTGACATGACTGTTATGGGTCAATCACCATAGAGCCTGATTACTATTCAGGTTGTTACGAAATGCCAAAACTAGGCAGGTGCCCCTCTTGTTGGTAGACAGGCTTCCTTCTCATGGTTTCTATGGTACATGTGCTAGTTTTGTCAGTGTTGGTGTGAGTTTCATCTAGGAATTCCAAGTTAGGTCCATGATGTCCACTGATGCCTGTAATCCTAAACCCAAAAACATGCTCATGCAAGACAATTGAATGGATAGATTTTGACAAATAGGTAACAGTAAGCTGAATATTTAATCTTTGCTTCCCGTCACATTCATCTGAATGAACATTTTTCACAATTTACTCGACTGGCACAAATTACACTGTTACTGTATATTCTAAGCAGTCATTTTAAGACGGCGGCCACACTCATCCTGCAGAGTGCAGAAATGAAAGTTCACATCTGGCTTATTTTTATTCATTTGTTCACCATTGATTGTTCACACTTCACCAAACAGCCATTGCAGTCCTTTCAATGTTAAAAGTGAGAAGACACTCCATCTATCCATCCATTTTCCAACCCGCTGAATCTGAACACAGGGTCACGGGGGTCTGTTGGAGCCAATCACAGCCAACACAGGGCGCAAGGCAGGAGAGAAGACACTCAAATACCATTATTAAGAATGCAATAAGGTAGGATGAGTTTATTAAAATAAAAATTTTAGAGATTTTAGAGCTGTATATTTTACTTGATTTCAATATACTATTTAAATATCCAGAGGTCCACATCTTTCATTGTACCAGAAAAAGTTGGGGTTCATACGCACGTAAGTAGTCATGTGCAGAGCTCCAGGAGAGGCCTGACAGCGCTTTTGAATTCACTGATACAGAAAATCCGTCCACAGAACCTGATAACAGGAAGAACCATGAATGAGGGCATCTGCCATTAAGCTGAAGAGATGGCTGCCACAATGACTGAGCTCTCTGCCTGTGAGAAGCCCTGGCCACATTCCAGCGTGTCATGTGCCAGCAAGACACAGCTCAGCAGCCTGGGTATGCTTCAGCCTAGTCATGCATGCTCCTTTATAGGTTCCTACTAAGGCATCAGCCGAGCTGAAGCACTTTTAATGTAGATCTCAAACCATTCTTAATGACTATGTGGATAAGTAGACTGGAGTTATTTTAAAGTGGAGGCAGTGAGGTTAGATAAGTGGACAGTGTTAGAGCTGGAAGGTTCTGAAACACACGTTCAAGACCATACAATAGGAGAATTACAGCATTCATTGGTGGTACACAATTTGGAATCAAGACAAAAACAAGCAGCATTTTAATTGAGGAAATCCACGCCAGTGTAAAAGCTTTAGGGGTACTGTGCCTTGTGAAAGCAGGGGTATCAGACAAAACATTCTGGTGACTATATAGGTAAGTAGGAGAATAATAGACCAGAAGGAATAATGAAAGGCTGGAGCAGAGACCAGCAATATCTTAGGAGACACCAGATCTTTCAATGAGAGAAAGAAAAAGAGAGATCAGTCAGGGGACATCTTAAGCAGCAACTTGTGGACACACTTATCCAAACAGGGACTGCTCTTCTAACCAAACAGAATGCCAAGATAAAGTAGGACATGGATTTTATAAACACACAAGGGTGCATGGACATTTGTGGCTCCTAAAAGGAGCTCTAGATACAGGTGTCCTGGAGTAAATGGAAGGCTACAGCTGACCTCAGAGGTGATTCTAAAGGTTGGGTGAAAGAGACATCTGGATGAGGCTGAAAGCTTTCTTAGTTGGTTGGGGAGAAGAGGCCAGAGATTGGTGATGGAGACGGAGGAGGTGAACAGGAGAGATGCTCTCATGGACATTTGGACAAGCCACTGTTGGGGTTTAGCAAAGAAAACCCTTAAGAGGCAATTGTTTTTAACTTGTTCTGCTTTAATTTGATTGTTGGAATTCTTTTGACTCTGTTAATGTTTTGTTTAAGGAAATCCGTTTATTTTGCTGTTACTAGATTTATGGATGTGTAATGAAACAAGAAACCTTTCACAATGATAAAAGAGTTTGGGACCATCCCCATATAATGTCCAATGGACAATAAATGCAAAAAAGGTAAAAATCAGTGATCAAAGTACTTTACAGCAATTGACCCATGTACATGACAAAGATGGAATTTATATGCAGTGAAAAATGGCTGGCGGAAGTGAGTTGGCAGGAGATAATGCCATAATTGTCAGATAATTGATGTTGTCCTCAGAGGGAGCCAGAAGTGAAGTGATACTGGAAGTGACGTCATCTTCGGGGGACCGGATGTGACATCATCGAGATGGAGTCAGAAGTGGCGTCATTGCATTGGCACCGGAAGTGACACCATCAGCGGGAGTCAGAAGCGGAACTGACATTTGGAGGCCATCTTGAGAACCCGGAAGTATGGAAGGTGGGCTATTTTTCTTCTTTTTGTCTGACAAAAAAGAGAGAGAGGCATTAGTACCACATATCAACCCCTTATCTTACATTATTTCACTCACCTCAGGGCTTGTTGACTGCCTCCTAAGCACACGTGTGTGACAAATGCTACAACAGCCTCCCCTATCCCTTACCACACTTTGTGGTACCATCCTGCTTTATTAACCTGTATTTATCTTTTCTGTAGATCTTTTCTCATTGTTTGTTGCTTTTCTTATGTTGTTTTCCTGTTCCTAATGACCCTTTTCCTTCCTTTTTCCCCTTAATGACTAAATTATTCACACATTTCATTTGGTAGTTCCTATATGTGTTGTTATACAACAGAGCCTTATTTCCTTTGTGTATGAGTGACAGTGATATATTATGTTTAGCAATAATGCATTAAAAGGTTTTGAACTGCTTTCATTTCTTTTTCTAAGTTAGTTAAGAAAATTGAATATAAGTATTCAAGTGAATAACAGTTAAGCAAATATAGATTCTTCACAATGCAAATAGCAATGCTACAACCCCCTTATCCCAAATGTACGTAGCTGTTGGATTGAGGTTGGCTACATTCATGGACTCTCTGGCAGCCTGCTGAAGCAGAAAATAACACATAACACACTCTGATTAATAGTGGAAGCTGAAAAGACTCACTGCATCCCTGGAGGGCTTTGAGAAAATTAGCCATTGAAGAGAACTCAGTGAAGACCCTTTCAGTATTCATTTACATTAGCATTACAATTGCAGGTGAATTATTTCCTTGATTAGCAATAAAGTCAATGAACAGGCAGCCAGAAAAGCTTCTGGAACTCTATGACCTCCATTCTGCCTTATAATGGAAGAGGATGTTTACTATATAAATATACAAAAAGGAAACAGACTATATGAAGTAAGGCTGAAAAGCAGAGGCATGTGTCCAGCGTGAGGCTTGTGAGTCTTACTGGTGTAGACTGTAGGGAATGACTGAGGGATCTCTGTTTCTTGGCCCACCCTGGGCCACAAAATAATTGTAGGAAATTGTGTGTGATGTAAGGAGATTAATTTATCAGTTAGTTAATTATCCTTTGTCAATGCAAAAATGACTTAAATACATTTGTAAGGCTCAAACTATATTTTCCTTACCTTACTCTGCATAAAAGGTTTCCAGCTATTAGACTTATGTCAAGGTAACTGAGCCACACTTGTTTTAAGAAGCAGAATAATACAAATTGCTGATAAATACAAAGCTAACAGAAATATGATAACTGCATCTCGTACATATTACAGCATACCATGTGACTCATGCCTGGCTGTATACATGGGCCAAGTATCAAAAACACTCGCCATACGTTTACAGGAACATGGCAATGCAGTCAGAAGAAAGGACCCACAGTCTCTGATTTACACACATACAAGCTCAACTGGACACACATTTAAATGGGCCTCAGTGCAAATAACATTCACGGCTAATTCTAAAAGTACCAGAGATCTGTCTGAATCGTGGATATCCAATGAAAACATTAATAGATATTTGGACATGAACCCAGCATATGCAGGCTTGAAAAGAAGAACATGCAAATAATAAATAAGACCTTATGACCAAAAACCTCACCCCATCAATTCCCCTCCACCACCACATCCACCTATCATCCCCTCCTTATTTGCTATGTATTGCCTTGGATTCCTATAAGCCTAATAATTTTCCTGATAGGATTCGAAAGCTTACCATTAAAAAAATTATTTTAAAATGTGTGATTCCTTAATAATAATAATAATAATAATAATAATAATAATAATAATAAATTGTAATTATATAGCACATTTCCCAAGTTCATTTTCTCCCACTGTGGATTTTCAGCTACAAATATGCAAACTGTATATATATATGTGGATTCCAGCACACAGCACTTTTCTTCTCTTCTTCTTCTCTGTCACTGTTTCTCTTTCCACCTCCACTCATCCTTCAGCAAGCTTCACCCCTCTTCCTCCCAACTCTGGCTCCTAGAGTAGTATCAGGTGGCTCCTTTTATCCTGAACTTCTGGTAGCCCATTAGCATGATTTGAAAGCACTAACAGGTGAGACTGAAGCCAGACATAGTAGGGCTCCACAGTCCCTATAGTATCTCCTGGCAGCACCTACAGAACCCAAAAGGGATGTGCCAAACTTTAACTCCCAAAGAGCCCTGTGGGAATCTGAGACACTGCTGCAACCTAGGGGGGTTGCCATCTAGTGCTCCAGGAGAGGTAATGTCCTGTGCATGTCTACTCCCCTGGACCTTCCATTCTGGAGGCAACCCAGCTAAAAGGGACCACTACTGTGCCCCAAATCACAGACACAATAGCACCCAGCACAACTGTAATCTGAAAAAAAAAATTTGACAATAAAAAATAAACAATAAACACCTTTCCAAATGAGCATCCAGAACATGTATACAATTATTACTGTATTAAGTTGTTCTCTCCTTCCCTACTTTTCCCCATTGCCCCCCAAATCAGAGGGGATGTAGCAGGCTTCATTTAAGTTAGACCTGGGAATGCTTCCAATGTTGCAGCATTGATCATCCAGGGCACTTCCAGGTCATACAGAAACCAGGGTAGTCTTCCCCTGGCAGTGCCCTCTTGTAGCACTCAAGGACCCCAACAAGGCTGCTCTTCTACACTCCAGTTCCCATGCAACACTGCAGAAGTCCTAACTGGGACCAATCTGGAGGGACGCTGCCACCTACCGTGTAGGGGAATGAACTGCTTCTGGAATCCATGTTTGCCCAATTCATTCATTATCTTCTCACCCTGACTGGGATAAGGAGTGCTACTCATCCCAGCTAGGTTGCAGCTCCTTTTAAAATGTCCTTCTATTATGGCCTCCCAGTCAGTTAAGGAATTATTCTCAGTTCCAGTCGGGATGCCAGTCCAATTGCCTTGGAAATATAAATAGTCGGCTCTAGGGAGCACTCCTCAACTCCAGACAACAGCTAAGTAACTCAATTTCTTGGGTCAAGCAAGACTCTTTTATTTTCCATTTTTTACACAGAGGCTTCAATTAAGTTCACTGCCTTTTCTCTCTCTCTTTCTCTTTTTTTCTTCCACCTTCTGCCCAGGGGTACCTTGTCCTTCCCCACTCCCTAATTTTGACTCGCTTACTGAGGAGGGGAGGCTTCTTTTAAAGTCAGTCCCAATAGTTCTGGCATTTCAGATACGTAGCACAGAAGCACTTCTGGGCGAGACTGAGCTCTAGGGTAACATGGGAGCCTCTCTCTTAGAGCTCCTTCCTGCTTCACCAAAGGACACCAACAGGGCTGCCTCTTGAGACTACATTTCCAAAGTAACACTGCAGGTGTTGAAATAGTAGTAAATCGCCTTGGAAGGCTGTCACTAAATGTTCATCCATTATCCTAGCCTCTAATCCTTCTAGGTGGGATACCCATCCGTCCAGACTGTCTGTTCATTATGCTGGCCCCCTAGTCAGATTAATGCATATATACACGTTAACAGTTGTGATGAGATGCTTCCACAAGAAAATATTTTCCACACAAAATAAAGGTTTGGGGTTCGTCCCCATATATTGTCGTCCAGACAAATTATAGAAAAGGTTGATTCATAAGACTTTTCAGTACAAAATGAACAATCAACTGCAGACAAGATGGCATTTATATAGCAGGATGGATTATGAAACAGGAAATGGTTGGCAGGAAGTGATGATTGGAGGTGGGGAAATGGAACCAACGTCATCAGATCGGACAGGAGCAATGGATAGATGGATCCGGAAGTGATGTCGTGGTGGCCATTTTGAACCCGGAAGTGAGACTTCTTATTATTCTTCGAATTTTCTGTAGGTGAAGAGAGATTAAGGTAAGCATCACGTGATAACCCTTTGTCTCGCGATGTTTCACTCACCTTTGGGCTCTTTGACTGCCTCCAACTCGCACATTTGTGACACAGTATATTATTATTTTTATTATATACTACTATGATATATTATTATACTTATTATTTGGCTTATGCCTTTATCCATGGTGACTTACAACATTTCAGGTATAATTGATTAAATTTCTTTTTTGTTTTTCCAGTTGAAGCACAGGCAGGTGAAGTGACTTTCTCATGGTCACACAGTGTCAGTTCGAGGCATTTGTCTTAACCATTATGCCATATTCCCTATGTGAACAACTCAGTAATTCTTAAATGCAAATCCAAATAGACAAGAAAGCAGAAACTAAAACAGAATCCAAAAACTCAGAAGAACAAGATTCAAAGCAAATCACTAGGCAAAATCTCAGAGTCAAGAGACAAAGCCGCAGATCAATAAGCACTAATCTTTAGACAGATATTTAAAAGAAAACCACAGAATACATAGCTCAGGGTGCATTGTTGCATAAAGTAAGAAACACAATGGCATGATTTCTTATATTTTTTCCTGTAACATTTTGTGAGTTTCTTCTTATCTTCTTAGAAAGTCAAGGCTTGGAGGCTGTCAATAAAACAGGGCCTGTTAAAGCCCATTGGGGCATTTCTTGTGTGACTTTGGGTTACACAAAAATAAAATGCTGCTGTTGTAGTTGAATTAAATTCTTTGCTCAACCCAAAGAATGTACGTATATATTTGTAGCAACTGCACTCTAGTTTGGAGTTTAGGGTGATCAGCCAACTGTTCTGAAAGCTTATTTTGCATGGCCACCCTGTGTCCCTCTTTATAAAAGTGTCCATATTCTTTCAGATCTGCCTGAGTGAGAGACTCAGGCAGGGCATTTATAAGATAATTGCAGGCCACTATTTTGCTCATCAAGATCATAATAAGCCCATTCAATCTCCCAAATCAGGAGTGATGCCAGCATGTGGGTCCCTTTCCAATTGGTGTCTAGTAGCTGTTTGCTCAAAAATAGCATGTATGTCTCAATTTCAGTACCTGGGATGGTCCAAAAACCAACTTCTTCCCAGAGGGCCTCTCAGGCTTGATTTCAAGTTTCCATCTCAGAGAACTGAATCTGCTAGTTTGCTACTTGAATACAAAGGGACTGGATGGACTTCTTTGGTTAATGCTGCCACAAGCATCATGAGGTCCACTGGCCCTGTAATATTCCACTTGAATCCTACCAGCTATACCACTGTGGAATGAAGAGACAATAGATATTATAAAGGTCTGGGGCACTCGATGGTGATCCCAATATAACTGAAAGGCTTGGAAACAAAAAAAAAGTGTAATAAATGCAGAAACACCTTTTCTGATGCAAGTGGTGAATGAACTGAAATTGGTAAAGGTGGAGCCGGTTTCTAAGGCTGATAGGTGGAAGAGGCGGGTTCAGGAGACTGGAAGTGACTTCATTGATATTCTGTCCATCATTCATCCATTCTGCAGAGGGAGGAAGAGAAGATGCATCAAGTGAAAGCACCAACTCCTGAATCAGAGGGTAATTACCATTCAGCGAGCCTGAAGTTGACTCCCAGGCACACGTGTGTGACGATATATACACACTTGCCGCATTACTTGTCAGGTAATAGAGCAAATGTAACAATATTTGATATCTCTTGCACTATGTGTACCTTCAGCAACTTTCCTGTTTAATGTGTGTGTCTGACCTTTAGATCAGCAGATCCTGTTTTGAACCATAAAGCCTGTTTCTCACACTCTTTCCTAATTTTGAGGCACCTTGCTCACCTTCTGTCTGCATTTGTACCCATATTGGAAGGCGACTTTCAGCAAGCCTCCAATGCTTTTCTCCTCCACATCTGTCTTAACCTCTCTTGCCTGGCACTTTCCCTTTCAATCGCAACACCAAAGCCAAACTTCCCAATAACACTGCTCAGAGGGACTAGTCACACACACACACAAACTTTAGCATTTTATTATATTGAGTCGTGCATGTGTTTCTGTGGATCAACCTCCTAACTCATCTTGGGTAAGCAGTCCCAACCTGAGATGAGTGGAGGTGCTCTCACAATTGGTATTGCCTCTTTCTGTTCCCACAGCCAGGAAAAGATGCCCAGTAAGGGGAATTGCCTTTTTTACTTAATGTCTTTGAATTCGAATCACTCAGCATGCCTTGTATGCCTTTACTTCTCCTTGGGCTTTCTCTCACTGCCTCTTTCATCACCTTACCAAAGTGAAACTGACCAATCAAACAAGAAACAAACTGATGAATCAGAGTGCTTAGAGGAACTGGACACACAAACCTTTGTGTTTGTTATATAGTAGGTAGATGTTGTCATATACGCTCCGGTTTCCTCCCACAGTCCAAAGACATGCAGGTTAGGTGGATTGGTGATTCTAAATTGGCCGTAGTGTGTGCTTGGTGTGTGGGTGTGTTTGTGTGTGTCCTGCGGTGGGTTGGCACCCTGCCCAGGATTGGTTCCTGCCTTGTGCCCTGTGTTGGCTGGGATTGGCTCCAGCAGACCCCCGTGACCCTGTTCGGATTCAGCGGGTTGGATAATGGATGGATGGATGGGTGTTGTCATATACTTGTTTTGTTTTAGGTTATTGAACATATTTTGTTTTTCATTCTTTTTGTATTGTACAATTCTTTGATTAAATGTTGTCTCATTCATTACATATTTTGTATTTAATGTTAATCCTGTTCATCATTGCCCTGGTGTGTTATACATTGAACCCAAGGGGGCAGGTCCTCCTGACATTGCAGCTGTGGGACTACCCTCAGGTCTGCATTACATCTTAAATACCTTCACAATATCACTGCTCTTGTCATCCAGCACATTTTAGATTCTCTTCTTGACATTCCATCAGGTCTTGAAAATTTGCTATTTTCTTTACCTGTTCATGGTTGTTTGATGACAAACTTGGTATTGTTCACTTTTGAAGTACCTCTTTGGCAACATTTTGTTAACTGTAAACCTTTTTTTCTTGCTATTGCTTGATTTTTTAATTATTTCTGTAAATGTAATTATTATTTTTGTTTTCATTTTTTTAATTATTTTTAAATCAGTCCTGTCTGAGAGTTCTGGCCTGATTTTGAGCTTAAAAACCTCTTTTTCTAATAAATTGCTGCCATCCAGAAGAATTTTGGAATGTCATAGAAGAAATATTTATTTTCTTGGACAGTTATAACCTTACTCAAACTGAAAACAAAATAACCTTTTGTCCTTCTTTTATAAGAGATCAGATTGTTCACAACAAAAGTATAAAGTAGTAAACTGCCCTGCTCCTTATGATGTTACAGAATCCATTAATCCTTGTATCTCTAAGATCACTTCATGAAATACAAAAGTGTGCAATGACTTTCCTACCAAGTACAAGCTTGGCAAATATGTCTCGTGTAAACTCTGCCTACTGAAGTTGAATGCTTGAGCCATATGTGGCTTCATCATGATGTTTTTTGTTATGTTAAATGCACCCAGATATGCATGTGCATGTTCACAATAATTAGGTGTTATTATGTGCTGAACTGGTGTTGAAGAATTGAAAAGCAAGAAGGTAATTCTTCCTCTCACAGTTAAATTTGCACTCATCCAGGCCAGCCATGCAAAGGAAAGACACAGGAAAGATTCACACCAAGGCAATACGGGATTATCTGAAGGGTAAGATAGCTTTGTATACTCATGATTGCAAACAAGAAGCTACCACCCATGACTGTCTAAAATGCCCATGTAGGGGATGTGTGTTGCTATGACAACTGGAAATAAAGTGTGAAGTCATTGATTGGGGTCTCTGTAATAGAAGCAATTTAGTCTGATAGACTCAGGGAAGAGTTAAGTAGAATTCTGGTGCTTCCAAAAATGATATACAAATATTTTACCCATAATCATTATAACAGTAAATATAGTATGCTTTTAGTTTTACTGGATTGCCAATTATTAGGACTATTAAAATAGTAGGCTACAGATCTAGATGACCTTGTCCTTTAAAGCAATGTCAGAAGATGAAAAGACTGATGGAGGGACTGTCACTGCGGTCACAAACCTTGCCAAATCTTTCTTAAAAGAAATTAATCAATTCACTCAAATAAGGAGTGGGTAATGTCATTTACTACTGTTAACAACCTGTTAATCTGAATCATTATATACTGACAATGTGACCACTGGCATGGGGGCAGCAGAGATCCAACCAAGAATGTATATATTTCATTTTTGAAAAAAGAAATAATCATGTTCTGCATCTTTAGGCTCTACAGAACAGTGAGAAACTAGTAACATTACAGGCAATAGATGGGAGGGCATAATAACACTTGCAATCGCCATACTTTAGCCTGGATACAACAAAGAGTTCCACCACAACAAGAAAAAGAAAACATCAAAACAGTTTTTCATTAAGGCATTTCAGATACCAAGACATATGTGAGCCTCACTTTTATAATTTTGTCTGACTAATATCAATGTTATGATTCTAGGAGATCTTCACCACAATCTTCAGTGGGGCCTCCACACAGGCTGGGGAGCTGTCATGAACTGGTAATTCCAATTGCAAAAGAGTTCCAAAGCATGTAGTCTCCAACACTTTTAACAGTTCTCACTAGAGGAAGGTATCATCATCAAACCCTGGCTAGTAATAATGGTGTAGGTGTTTTCAAGACTCACTTTTCATACTTTGCCTAAATAGTATTTGTCATTTTGCATAATGCCTAGGTATTATATATAATGCCTACGCAAAGTACATAGCATATTAAGGTAACACAGACATTTCATCCATTGCCTAAAAATGCAATGCATTCTGCAGATATCAAGGCATTCCATATAATACCTGCTTTTCATACATTGCTGCTAATGTGTACATTACATAGATAGGTCAAATAGAACCACCTGTCCTCCTGGCTGATGCACTTGTAGTATGGGTTGTAGTAGCAACAAGGGATCACCTGACAAGGTAATGGAGGTGAGGGAAGGAGGAGGAAGGTAGAAAGATTCATAGCTGTACAGTCAGGCCTTCATTGTTTGTTGTTTTCCCTCTGTGTGTGTTCCTGCGCCTGCGTATATTCCTGAACACATTTTTCCGTTCAATAAACTCACTTGTTGTTGGGTTTTGTGGAGTCTGTCATTTTCGGTTTTTGGTCTGCTCAACATCACTCTTCAGTAGTTATTTGTTTATTTTGTATATTATTTCTGTGACATACTTGTTGTTATGGTTTGAGCGCACTCCTATATAGAAGAAGGCTTCCTAAAAGCTCCGTAGGCTAGACCAGGCCTTGCCAGCCTGACTTAGACCTGGCCTCACTACAGGTAGTCTGACATCCCAATTCCACAGGGATGCTTTGGTCAATTAAGGCCCCAAAATAACTTTCAAAGTTATGAACAATCTCTTTAATATTACAAGAGATCTACAAAAAAATCTACAAAATCTACAAAAATGCCTGCTCATTTACCTGACACTTTTATTCCATGCAACTTCCAAAATGTATGATACAATTGGTTACATTTCTTTTGGCTTTCCAATTGGAGCACAGGTGGACGGGAGGCCCCAAACAAGTCGACAGATGTCCCCGGCTGGACGTGTACCTAATAAAAGAAGAAGACAGGGAAGGATTGTTGCTGAGGGGTATTTAATTCCCCCAGGTGTTAGATGACAGCAGCCCTGCATATCGGCGCCCATTCAGGAACCAGCAGGGAATTCCGGGAGTTGTAGTCCGGCAGCATAGCTCTGCTGGGGTCCATGGGTGCCAAAAGGGGCCTCTGCAGGTAGATGTGCTCCTCAATTCATGGGACCTCCATATGACCCAGAAGTGCTTCCATCGGGACAATGCCTTGGCACTGCAAGTACTCCTGGGTCCTCAATAAAAGGGGCCGCACTCCCTTGTCCAGGTGAGTCTGAGCTGGGAGGAAGGAAGGCAACACTCTACTTGAGGACGGTAGTGAAGTTGTGAGAGTAGAGGAATTGTGTGGTGATTGTCAAGAGAGAAAACCTGTGCTTAGTACTTTTGTTACTTTTGGAGGTATTTTGTAATGAAACATCCATTATTTGAATCTGGGACTGTTATGGATTTTTAAAACATTTTGTGTTTATGTGCTTTCTTATTGTTAATGTAATATATTTTTCTGCTCTGCACTTTTACTTGAATTTACTGATTTTTTTTATATTGTGGGTGACAGGTATAAAGTTATTAGGAGGACTCAGTGATGACCTTTAACCCTACTATTTAAATAAAAGTGTATACTTAAACAATATTGTATGACTTGTTTAGGACCTTCTCACATTTGAATTAAAGAGCCACCATAATGCTGTAGTTGTGACATGATGTTACTTTGCCGCACTGAGAATGCTTTCCACTTCTATATCATTTTCATGAAACCAACTCTGGCATTGGACCAAAGAGTAGCGGGTGGTTTTGTGACTCACCTCAGAGATGGTAATTGAGGGAGCTCACCATTCCTGTTCAATGGGGAAATCAGACGTTCACCCCAAGCAGAGAGTTATTCCTGAACGTCAGCCTTCTTTGTGAGATCTTGGAGGGTTCTGATATGGAATTTCTTCCTTCTTGTTTTTGGAAGGCTTCATAGTCAGATAAGCTGTCATTTATGATTCAGCAACTAGGCTATAGGGTTGTTAAGTGAGAAGTTATTTTAGGCATAACCCAGGGATATGGATATCCTACACATTCCCGGAATGGAAAATTACATAATCCAGGAGATGCTGGAGTTTTGCTTGGGTTGATGATTCTGTGTTCTCCTGTATATGTTCCTTGGTCAGAAAAGGCTCTTGGTGATGATGAGACAATATTGCGCAACTTTTCTTACAAAAAGGATGTCTTTGTAGTAGGATTTTTTCCATATCTTCTTTTTCAGTAATACCTTGCTACATTTTTTAGTTGAGTTGGATTACTATTCAGGATCGGCTTGCACCAGCAGTCAATGCCATGTTCAGTTCAGAATTAAACTGCTGTTTGAAGTTGCTATCAGCTACCAGGGTGGGTGCATGGATAATGATTATTTTCATTGTTTCTTCAGCTGGATGTAGAGGATCGTGAAGCATTCATTGATAATATTTTAAAGACAGATGAGTTGACTGAAGATCTTGTTGTTCGAATCTTTTGGCCATGAAACTCTTTCCAAAAAAGTTGTAGCAAGCTTCAACCTCTCATATAAGAGATGTATATCACTTAGGCATGCAGTGTTGATGTAAGATCTCTTGAGCTCCCTGACAATGATAACAGTTCCTTGTTTGGGATGATCACTGGTGCTGGTGTCAATAAGAGTTTAGAAATTATAAGTAAAAATAAATACATTTTGACCTCACAGAGTTGATTCTGCCAGACAAGGTTTTCAAGCCAGAAAGAGAACAGACAACTTACATTTAGAGGAACTTTTCAAGCATCAACCCCACTTTTTGATAAGTAAAGGGGACCCAGAATAGGAACACTCAATGTCTAGCACAGCTCCTGAAGTTCACTCTTATTACAATTGAGTGTCAGATGACCTTATAGAGATCACCACTTGCATGTAGGTTTGTGAATAAGAACCACTAGATTAACAGCCCTTCTCCTCACAACCAGGTCACAGTCACAAGGGTTGAAGGAGTGCTGGTGGTTGGTGGTAAAATTGACAGAAGTTTTTATATGAAATCTTTTAATGTGTAGATGATATTCACATGATCCTCAGGGGTTAGTGGAATGGAGAGCCACTATGACTGGAGATCACTATCCCAAAGCTGTTTTCTTCTGTCATTATGACCATTGAGACAATGTTTTCCTCCACCCAGTCTGCATTTAAAGACTGAAGACACTGGAGCCTCTTCTAAATATTATTTATGCTATGCTGCGGGTGAAACCTACAAGTGTGACCAAAGAGAACATCCGTTTATAATAATTGAAAATTGAATAATTTTTTCTGAGTGGCTGGAAAGGAGTCGATTAAGTAGGAAGAAACCAGAAATCATTCTCAATGGTACTAAATCAGAAATCTGAAGTTGTAAGCCAAACCTTTTATTTTATTTTTAAATTGATTCTACAGGAGTGTCTAAGGTCATGACTTGGGGTGTAGGGGGACAGGCATTCCAAAATGTAGGATGGAGAAAGATTATTTAAGGCTTTGTAAACCATTAGTAGTATGTCAAAGTCAATTCTGAATGACACAGGTTACCAATGTAACAATGTTAAAGCTGGTGAAATGTGCTCAGATTTTCTCGCTGCTGCATTCTGTACTATTTGCAACCGACTGATGTCTTTCTTAGGTAGTCCTGGTAGGAGCACATTACAGTAATCTCGTCAACTAAAAACAAAAGTGTGGATTAATTTTTCAGCATCTTGTGAAGTTATAAGAGATATAACTTTTGCTATATTCCTTAAGTGAAAGAATGTAAACCTAGCAATCTAAAAATTAATTTTCAAGGAAACAAAATGGAAAGATTATATAAAACAGTCATAATAAGTTGAACTCTAACAAAATACTGACAACTAGGGGTAAAAGACTCCAGGTGACATCATGTGGTAATAGGACTTGAGAAGTGATCAAGATGGAGCATGTTCAGATGGAAGTCCATATGGGATTTGCCAGAAGAAACCATATAAAACTGAAATGAATAATAGTGGCCACCTCATTGTGCTAAACGGAATGAAGCTGAAAACTTTTGTACAAAGACCATCTTAATCCTGATAATTCATACTTTTTAAGCTGTAGCAAATAAGCAGCTTCTATAATGTAAAGTATGCTGTTCTCGAGCATTCATGTGCCTTTAATGCATGGAACTATCACCAGACATTGCATCTACAGTCTTAGAAATACTAGATACTTATAGTGTTCCCTCAACCCAGAACTGGATTAAGCAGGTTGGAGAATAATATGATATGACATATATACGTTTACCAAGTATAGTTATATATTAGGGTTGGGCAAGTTAATGTGTTATTATCACGTTAACGTATTAATTAATTACCACCGACAATTATTTTATTGCGCGTTAATGCAGTTTTTGCTATTATTATTATCCATCCATTATCCAACCTGCTATATCCTAACTACAGGGTCACGGGGGTCTGCTGGAGCCAATCCCAGCCAACACACGGCGCAAAGCAGGAAACAAACCACAGGCAGGGCGCCTGCCCACTGAAGTATTAATATTATTATTATTATTTTGAAAGCCTCAACCTCGCTAGCAATTGATAGATATCAGTGATCTCCTTAATACAGTACTTTTTGATACGCTTTTGCTAGAAGGAAAGTTAATTTTGTTGATTTGACCTCGATTCCCTGCGTGTGTTTGAGTGGCATGTGGAGACATACCAAAGTGAATGCTCAAAGCAAAACTTTTTCCGTATTATCTCTGAATTGTACTCTAATTAGTCGGACTTCAATTTTGATGCAAATGATTATTACTTCGGAAATTTAGATGACCAATGTGATCACTACGAAGTGGTATGTTTTCATGGTGAACACAAAATGTGAAAGTGAGGTACCGGCATCAGCTGATCGGTCCCCAGCTGATCATGGTGCTGAACATGTTTGTGTAGCTGATGCACCTATGGCAACGTTCATCTGGGAGGACTGACACTTATGATGATAGGAGATACAAACCATATAGCATCTCAATGCAACTGCCACCCCCACGCACCTATCTCACAAAGGCAGCCGGCCCAACGTGCATTCCTGCTGGCCGTCCAGCTGCCGTAAACTGCAAACAGGCCCCAGCAGACACAACAGGCAGCAACAGACGTTTTATGTTGATTTATGTGTGAAACCATTGCTTTGTGCGCTTTTCAGAAAACTGAGTTTTTTGGAAAAAATATTAGCCCTCAAAGAGTTGCTACTGAACATATAATGTTTATGCTGCTCCCTGATAAAAGAAAATGTTTCTGCTGGTATCTGTTCAGATAAAAAAGAAAACAGATTTAGAAATGTTAACTTGCTGTTGCTCGGAAGGTGCCTGTTATAATGTGATTGTGGCTCTGGACTCTGAGGGTGACTTGTTTTTGTATAACAAACAAGATAAAACGTTAATACCCTTGCAGTGGTAAATAGCTTTGGCTTTATATTTGATTTGATTACATTAATGTTTAAGTTGAGACTTACAAGAAATATTTTAACTGCTATTATGTAAAGGGAATACTGCTGTTAAAAAGCACCTTATTTGTTTAAAGTGTTTGCAAATCAAATACTTGCAATACACTACATTTGAGTTCATCATTGAATTTTGTGCATAACAATGTGATTCTTGTGATTGTTTGCAATTAATTATGATTAAAAATTTTAATCGTTGCCCAGCACTAATATATACTGTACTATCCATCCCCCACGGCTTCGCCCACATATTAGTGAAGCAGGACAGTGAGGAGGACCCCATCCAGCTCTCTACTGCTGACGTCACACCAAGTCTGCCGCCGTCCAGTGTAATTGACTTCTCCAGGGCTGGAGGCTGTCCTCCTACCTCTGCAGTCCCTGGCCCAGGTCTTTCAGGTCCTGCAGGAGGTGAAGAAGTGTCTGGACAAGAAGCTCGGTGCGCCGTTGGAAGCCATTACTGGGTGGCTCAGCAGATGTGGCTCGTCATCCCCTAGCCTGCAGGACACAGCGGTACAGGTACTGGAAGTGAAGCCTGTGCCATAGAGGAAAGCGGGGGAGGGGGGGTTTGGGGGGTGGAGCACAGCGGCTGCCAGGCCGTCCCACCTCCTACACTTGACGCTACCATGATGACCAACAGCATGGCAGGAGAGCGTGTGGGGAGGCAGCTGGTGGATGTCGGCTGCCAAACTACCTCGCCCCAACTGCCGGCACCGGTCTCACAGTCATCTAGAGGGGAGCAGATGGCGAGGGGTCTCTCTAATTCCCAAACAGGGACTCAGACCGTCAGTGAACCCCAGAGAAAGAGGAGGACCCGGAAGGTAAACCGGGAACTCCAGAAAGAATGCAGCACGAGCCCATTGGCTGGAGAGCACAGACGGGCTATGCTGCAGAGGGGCAGAACCACCATAAGCCCTCAGCTGAGTGGACGGAGGGGCGGGAGTTTCCTGCCTGCTTCTGTTCCTGCAGGGGTCGGCCAGAATGGAGTCGGGTGTGCTATAATTGCGGCCACTGTGGCCACATCTGGAGGTGTTGTCCAGAGAAGATGTCCAAGTGGCAGGGACTTCAGGGCAACACCCCCAGGCTTGTTCATTATATTTCAGCAGGGCTGAGCCATGGAGTGGAGGACACCGATTCCCTATCCAGGAGAGGACCGGCCCTCACGGGACAGGCCAATGAGCCCCACGAGTCTCATTTGAGAGGGGGGCAATGTGGCGGGCAGTTGGGTCCCATGCCTGGCCGGGACGCCCCTTCTACACATGTTCCAGGGGAGCGATCGTGGACTGCTCAATACCTCCCCCGGGACGCTTGGTGGCAGCCTTCCTGGTTGACAATGGTGCCTCAGTTTCCCGCAGGGTTCCATGGGAGATGTAGTTCTCCACAACCCTGTGGGGATCTTGGGTGGCCGCCAGGGGGCGCAGCATGGATCACTGAGCCCAGCTGGTCTTATCTTCGGCCCCACCCGGGAGTGCAATTGGCAACAGGTGAGCAAGCACCTGGAGCACTTCTGGTGGGCCATAAAAGGAACCAGTAACCACCACTCAGGGCCAGAATCAGGAGGAAGAGGGCGAGGTTGCCTGGAAGAAGTGGTGGTGCCAGAGGAAGAGTGTGGTCTGTGAGTTGTGCACTTGGAACTGTGTTGTGGCTGGAGGGTTCACGGGGAAGACGTGCCATCCAGCTGAAGAAGAAAAATAGAAGTTTTGTGATCCTTTTACACGTGCCTCTGTGTGAGTCTGTGCCTGGTTGGGCGCTATACAGCATCCTCATTCACTATATTTAAATATATTTAATTAGTCCCTTTCTAAAGCTGTATTTTCCAGTACTACTGCCATAAAGCAAGAACTAATCCTGATCCAAATGATAGTCCATCACATACCGGCAAAATGGATCGACAGATGACCAATGTGATCACTACAAAGCGGTCTTTCACTGCTACAGCACATCTCCATTTGAGCAAAGACTTGTGTGTTGTGTCCATTTCTGCAAGGTGAACGTCAGATGCTGTCCATGGTGCTGATCTCACAGCCTTGGTGAAAATTCAAAGTCTCTGAAACACAGAGAGTATTCCATATCAAAATACTCCTGTTAAAAGAAAAGGGACTGTTTCTTTTATACTTAACAATTGTAGTTTTGTGTGAAAAATGTTGTTTCCCCTCAAAGCTTCACTTTGCCATAATGTCATGCAGGATTACCTTTTTTAATCATTTCATCATAAAAATTAGCCTTCATCAGGTGTGCAGCAGCCGTAATGTTGTGCTTTTAGCTTTCTTTCCTTTTCAGCATGGTAATATCCTTTAATCCATCCATCCATCCATTTTCCAACCCATTGAATCCGAACACAGGGTCACGGGAGCCAATCCCAGCTAACACAGGGTGCAAGGCAGGAACCAATCCCGGGCAGGGCGCCAACCCACCGCAGGACACACACAAACACACCCACATGCCAAGCACACACTAGGGCCAATTTAGAATCGCCAATCCACCTAACCTGCATGTCTTTGGACTGTGGGAGGAAACCAGAGTACCCGGAGGAAACCCACGCAAACACGGGGAGAACATGCAAACTCCACGCAGGGAGGACCCGGGAAGCAAACCCGGGTCTCCTAACTGCGAGGCAGCAGCACTACCACTGCGCCACCGTGCCGGCCATATCCTTTAATGTTTTGCCCATAATAAAAATCAGACTATTATTGTTTATTTATGTGTTTATTTAATTGTCTATTACTTACATTTATTTACAATATTTTCTTATTATTTAGTTAACTGGAAGAGAGTTTCTTCCCTCACTTCTTGTTGTAGAACTATCAGTACCAACACAGGCAGGCAAGCACAGGCCAAATGATAACGTTTCCAATTTTAATTTTTATATGGTAGAAGTTGCCTACATCTTTAAACACATCCCTTAAAATACTTTGTAAATTACCATTTCAAAAACTTAACTCACCAAGACTTCAATAATAACAGTTTTCATTTAAACCAGTCAGGCCTGTGAACATCAAAGGCTGCATTAACAGACAGACAGCACAAACGGGAGGATTATGTCTAAGCTGCAGTGATGGATCAAGATCATTGTCAAGAGAGGGGAAAAATGTAAACTGTAAAGATTAAGAAAACAAACAAGAAATTTATTGGGGAAAAAATGTCATGGTGGTGAAATGTTTCCCTTTCAATTGACCAGACAGGCAGCCAAAATCCCCATCGCTCAGATAGTGGATGCAATTACGCACATCATAAAAGCACAAATACATCAATTAGGAGATAATTGCGCCCTGACCCTCCCTTTACTCTCCCACATCACATCTTCTGCCTGGTTGTTAAGACAAACAACAAAATACAAAAAAAAAAAAAAAAAATCCGCTTGTAGTTTTTTCAGGCCTTGAAAGGACAATAAACACTTGTGCTCTGGACATTGACGCCAGCATGCTAATAGGTGTAAATGTCCTTTTCTTGTTTATACAGACCTTTCATTTCGAGAGGAAAGTGTGACCTCCTTTAAGGCACTTAACTGTTTGCAGGCAGGCCTGCCCGGCATGGCTGCTCGTTCTTTGTCCACAGAGGCATCCAGGTGGCTCTTGAGCAGACGCTTGAAAGCCTTTTCATTTACACTAATGGGGCTGTTTAATGACTTATTATGAGGCCCCAGGGGATGTGCGCTGGGTGCTAATGAAATGGCAGCTTTCACAAAATCTGAGGTTGAAAGATAAATGCAAAGCCTTTTTTCATAAAGAAACATAATAGTAAAAATCATTGCTAGATTTTTGTATGATTTCTTCATATTAATGAACAATTTCTGGCAGAATTTTCTGAAATGTGTTTTTATCTACTATTATTAGCGTCCATTATGTTATGCTCAAATGCTTTTATCTCCATATGGCTTTGCTCCTATTAAATCCCCATACATAACTTATTATCTGTGGCCAATAAAGGCCTTTAACTATGGCTGAGGGTCTGCAGCCCTTACTGTTAAGCCAGAGGCTCAGGCTGGGAGGTTATCCAGAGAAGTGCTCTGCTAGTCATTCACTATTCAAACAAAACATTACGCTTTGGGCATTCATGTGTTGGGATTTGATTTCTTAAAAACTAAATAAAGAATTTCATGTGAACCCATCAAATTACACAAGCCTGATGATGCTCTAACACTACCATTTGTGAGGTCCAATGAAATATCACAGAAAACATTTTATCTCTATGAGACGTACAAATAAGCCAATATTTCACTTCATGTAGTGCATTATATGCTCAGATGAGTCACAAACCAAAAGAAAATTCCACATCATAAAAGGACTGGAGTAATGTGTTTACTGTAAATCAGGAGGGTTGGCATTAATACCACAGTAAATTAATACAAAGCAGAAAAAAATGAAAAATACAGTGTGACAGGCGGCTGGCGTCCATGCCCAGCCGGGACGCCCCTGCACACTGTATTCAGGGGGAGCAGCCCTGGACAGTGCAATACCTCCCCCTGGATGCTAGATGGCCGCCCCCCTGGGCTGGTGTAGTGCCTCGGTTTCCCACAGGGCTCCCTGGGAATTGGAGTTGGGGGCAGCCCTGTTGGGTCCCGCAGGTACCGCCAGGGGGTGCTGTGTTTGGGACTCCTGAGCCCGTGTGGGCAACAGATTCATCACACCTGGAAGTGCCGCCGGATCTTGGTGATCAAACACCTGGAGCACTTCCAGGTGACCTATAAAAGGGAGCCAGCAACCACCACTCATTGGCCAGAGTCAGGTGGAGGAAGACAAGGTTGCGAGGGAGGAGTGGTGGTGCCAAGGAGAAGAAAGTTCTTGTGCTGTACTGGTGTTTGGGACTGTGTTGTGGCTGGGGGGAAGTACGGGGAAGACTTGCCCTCCAGATGAAGAGTAATAAAAAGTCATTTCTTTTACACGTGCCTCCCGTGTCCAATCTGTGTCGGGTCAGGCGCTATATAGCGTCTTTCTTACAACAGGTAATATAAATGGATGACCAGCCTGTCCTCATCCAGTGCTGACAATTGTTTTGAGCAAGTATATATCATGATTCTAACAAACCAATGAGATATTCAGCCCCTGGTTCACCTTCAGCCCATAAAAAGCAGAACACTTGATGTTCTTGACATGTTTACTCCTCAAAAACAACAAGAGAAAGGGACTGATCAAGGCAAAAACTTTACCACTGTAATTACAGGCATATCTTTATCAAAAAAGACTTGACATTTCTTGCCCTATCTTGACATGATAAGACGCCTAACATGAGTGAGTGTGGGTGTGGGCATTTTAGATGGTGACTGAAATGGGCTTAATGTAAAATAATGTGGTTACATAAATGTTGACTGTAAATTGGCATTTAATGAGTGCATCAACCATAATCTGAACACATTTTGTAATGCTTTACTGTCTTTTTATTCATTTTGTTATTTCCATTTCACCTTCTTCTTCATTTTCTAACATGTCCTCTACTGGTACACTTCAGAGTAGATTTAGATTAAACAAGGAAAATGTGCATACCGATGCTCCACACAGTGCATGAGGTCACTGCAGCCATCTTACTTAAGGACATGCCAGAGCTACAGATATCATCTGAACGAGCTTTCAAAATGGAAAATTCTTGTCAGCGAGAGAAAAATATTTTTCTTCTCAAGCAATTTCCTTTCTGTTTCAGGTTTTGCCATCAGCGTCATCATTTTTGGTTTCTGATTTGTTTGTTTTTTTTTTTTTTAATTGGGGTTGAGTAGTTGTGATCTTTGGTTACAAACTGATCCTGACAACTCTTTCAAACTGCCCTTTAGCCACATCCATTTCCACCTATTACTGTATATACTCACGTATAAGTCGGGTTTTGCAACCTGAAAAATTGATCATAAAATCAGACCCCGACTTATATGCCCATTCAAAACTGTGACCCTTACATTTTTTTTTTACATCTTACCTCCTCCAATCTCTCACCAGCTTCTCAGACACACCGAATTTTGTTGCAGCAGCGCAGTTACCAATTTCTTTCACAACTTGAATGACTTTTAATTTAAAACCAGCTTCATATTTTCTTCTGATCTAACACTCCGTTGTAGATAAGGGATGTTCTTATGATAAAGGTGTATGAGGGGGCGAGATACAAAAAACACAAATCAGTACAAACGTCGCTTCAAAATAGCTCGGGTATCACCGTGTGGTCACGTAGGCACAATAGAGAAAGAGAGGTTAGGAGCACACACTGATAGAGCGCATCGCCGCATCCACATAGAAAAAAAGGCAATGAGCTCCGTGGTTACTCTCTCAGGCGGACGTTAGCATATCATAATCCCTTGGACCAATAGTTTGAGTTTTCTGCTTTCGACTTATATGACCGATATTATAAAATACCGGAAATTATACGATAAAATCAAGCCCCGACTTATCCATGGGAGAACTTATCCGCAAGTATATACAGTAGTTAATTTAGATTTTGAGACCTTTTCAATGATTACAACAACAACAACAACATTTATTTATATAGCACATTTTCATACAAACAGTAGCTCAAAGTGCTTTACATAATAAGGAATAGAAAAATAAAAGACACAATAAGAAAACAAAATAAATCAACATTAATTAACACCGAATAGGAGTAAGGTCCAATGGCCAGGGGGGACAGAAAAAACAAAAAAACTCCAGACGGCTGGAGAAAAAATAAAATCTTTAGGGATTCCAGAGCACGAGACCGCCCAGTCCCCAAACCATTACCAAAACTTTGGTTTTCTGTTTTTTGTGTTTTTGTGTTTTTTTAATTTTGAGTTTGTTTTGCCTTTTTGTTTTGGTGACTTTTTTTTTTGTTGTCAATTCAGTTTGTAAAACTTTGTTACATTTGACCAGTCATTGCCCCCTCCCTCTTAAAAGACTCTCGGCCACTCAGGTCAAAATAACGCATCATTTTGATATTTTCTTTGTTTAGAAACATTGAACCTCCTAATACAGAATGCATATGTTGTTTTATTTTAATCAGGTTAGTGTGAGTCAGTGAAGATATGGATTAATGGCACTATTTTTAAATTAACTGACAAAATAAAATCACCCAGGACTATGGGTTGTTAGTGACTGTTTCATTAACTGAGAACCTCAAATTTCACTCCTATGGCTGAATGGTAGTTTGGACATGTTATGATAACTGTCAACTCTAAAGCCAATGTCACACCATATAACTTCTAGTCAGAGGGAATTTTACTCGTGCTAACTGAAGTTGCTGATCTTGTCGCTGTTCTGTCAGCACACTAGCTGATAAACGTTTGAGCAGGTCCAGAAGCTGTGCGTAGGAAAACAAAAAGGGTATGAGAACAAATGGATGCCAAAGCCAAGATGAGAGACCAAATTCAAGGTTGAGAGAATAAGCAAGAGGTCAAAAACAAAAATAACACACAGGAAGTTTGGCCCATGGTTTTTTTGAGAGTTTTGGTATCCACAGATCAGATAATGAAATGGCTTAATTTAGCCTATCGTGTTGATTAAGGACCACAGAGGCCACGCTACTAGAAAGCAGGGAAGCAGACCTAACAATAAGATTGTAAAATGGCTGCAATTGGGGAACTACAATGGCAATCAATTGGTTGCAAAAGAAAACCCAACAAATCATTGCAAAATTCAAGGAAATAATAAAAGAAACTTAATCCTCAACCTCAATAAACATCAATACAAGAACAAAACGATACTAAATAATAGCATAAACCCCATTCATAATAGTCACAAGCCACGTCAATTTACACACATTAGCAGAAATCCCTTTCATCTTTTTTTTTTCTGTCAAAGTATGTTAAACACAAAGCATCAGAGAGATGACCTTATCTTCTATTTGTGAGGTTCGAAACACCTGCATTCCTTATTGCTTATCCATCATCACAGCATTAAATGCATTTTATTTCTGAACTAGCAAAATACCCGCTCTTCGCAGCGGAGAAGTATTGTGTTAAAGAAGTTATGAAAAAGAAAAGGAAACATTTTAAAAATAACGTAACATGATTGTCAGTGTAATTGTTTTGTGACTGTTATGAGTGTTACTGTCATCAAGGATTTGATTATCATTATTTCTTTCAATCAGGTTCGTATTTGGAGGATGTGTTGTGTTCAAGTTACATTCCGTGTTTGTCAATCGTTGTAAAGATGACAGGTTTCATTCATCGAAGTGATCACCACCCAAATCAGTACTCGTGAATCTAAGATGTTTAATAGGCTTTCCCAGTATTAAGTTGTGGATTTGCCAGCAAATATTTAGCGGCAGCGTGTCTATGAACGAAATTTAAACTTAAGCCTATTGATATTTCTGCAAAGGCTTGTTCAGATCCAGAGGGTTGTTCCTTTATAACTGCATCAATAAACAGCTCGTCTTCCTCTTTATCTGAGACATCACACACTGCATACACAGGTTTACCTTTCCCAGTCCTGCAAACTTTAGCGAAGTGGTTCAATTTACCACATTTTTTACACTGTCTTCCTTTAGCTGGACATTGACTTATTCCACCGTGTGCTTTGTTTCCGCAGTAGCTACACTTATGAATATGCTTGTATGCGTCACTCGCTTCATATTCTTTTGCTGCCTTCTCAATTGTGTAATGCGTTTTTTGCTCAACGCTCTTTGGAGCTCTTGCTTGTTGTCTGCGTACTGCGTTCACAGTCAGTTCACGTGAGCCGCTCGGAGTACATGAATCGAAGGTTCTCAGCTGTGCTTGTGCTATCTTGTGCGATCTTGCGATGTCCACAGCTTTATTTAATGTTAGCTCAGACCCGGCACTTAAGTTTCTCTCGCACTTTCGCTGAGTTTGTGCCAAACACTATTCTATCCCTGATCATCTCATTTTCGTTTGCATAAGCACAGTCCTTCACCAGCAATTTTAACTCCGTTTCAAAGTGATCAAAAGTCTCGTTTATACCTTGCGTTTTCTCACTAAACTTGTATCTCGCGAATATCGTATTCGTCTTAGGCATGACAAACGCCTTGTAGCGGCAGCATGTCTATCGGATTGCTGCTGCCGGACGGCCTTATATGGGCAGGCACTCAATTACGTGGGAGGTGTGGGTATGGGGGACGCAATATAGGCAGGCAGCCAACTACGTGGGATGCGTGGTGATGGGGGATGCAACTCCGCCTCACACGGCGACCGAGCTGCAAGCTATGGCCTATATATGTACGTAAGTAGGATTCAGTTGTGACCGTTACGCATAGAATTTTGAAATGAAACCTGCTTAACTTTTGTAAGTAACCTGTAAAGAATGAGCCTGCCAAATTTCAGACTTCTATCTACACGGGAAGTTGGAGAATTAGTGATGAGTGAGTGAGTCAGTCAGTCAGTCAGTCAGTGAGGGCTTTGCTTTTTATTAGTATAGATGAGTAGTCATTAGTTGCCAACTCTTTTGAAAACAGAGCTCATTCCTATACAAGATGTCAGATACAAGATGTGGACCAGTTGGAATGAGTCACTGGGCATGTCAGACAATACAATTGGCCTTCATGGGAGCACAATGCCTGCTGCCTCCAACTTTTTAACATTATGCAAATAAAGGCTATGCATGAAAATCGCTGGAAAAGTCATCAGATGTGACACACCTATTTGTTGTCTCACAAGACGTAATGCTGGGCTTGAATATGGTTCTATGTCTGTGTTGAATAAGAGTGAGTGGAGTCCTGGTGCACTCAATGGCAGCTTTAAATTGTCCCAGCGTGAATGAGTATGGGGTGCCAATTTGTTTGTTAACTGGCAACTCTAAATTGGTCCAGGAAGAATGAGAGTGGGTGAGACCTTACTGTGTTAATTGGTGATATGAATGTGGGTGTAGTGGATGTACAGTCACTGATAACTTTAAGTTATGGAGTATGATTGTGGGTCTGTAAACATTAAAGGACCTACTGGACTACTGGCAACCTTTTGCTCCATGGGGACACCCCAGCTCTTGGATTGGATCAAATGCTGTATCCCAGTGTGCAGGTTTTCAAGGGGAGTCTTCTCTCCAAACTCTTCAAGCAATTGGCAGTGTATCCCAACAACAAGGGGACCAACCTAGAGTTCCAGCATCCTTTTTTTAGTTTCACAAGAGACCCCTTCCTGCTTTTCAATGAATGTTAATGTATCCTGGTGTTTAACACTTTTTTATTTAATTTTATTGATTTTAATAATGAATAACATTCCATAGGACGGCATGGTGGCGCAGTGGTAGCACTGCTGCCTCGCAGTTAGGAGACCCGGGTTCGCTTCCCGGGTCCTCCCTGCGTGGAGTTTGCATGTTCTCCCCGTGTCTGCGTGGGTTTCCTCTGGGCGCTCCAGTTTCCTCCCACAGTCCAAAGACATGCAGGTTAGGTGGATTGGTGATTCTAAATTGGCCCTAGGGTGTGCTTGGTGTGTTTGTGTGTGTCCTGTGGTGGGTTGGCACCCTGCCCGGGATTGGTTCCTGCTTTGTGCCCTGTGTTGGCTGGGATTGGCTCCTGTGTTCGGATTCAGCGGGTTGGGTAATGGATGGATGGATAACATTCCATACAAGTAAGTCAAGTTTTACAAGACTTGGTTCAAAACAAATCAACCCCCACCATGAGAAAGAGAGCTGGGCCAGCAGTATAAAACTTTATGCAAGTAAAGATAAGTGAATAGATAAATTAATAAATAATTAAAAACAAATAAAAAGGAAAAAAAAAGAGGGAGGAAAAATCTACTTCCACGATTTAAATGTTTATTCTAAAATGTTATTAATTAGTTCCTCCCAGGTTTTGAAAATGTTCTGCACAGATCCTCTAAGTGAGAATTTGATTTTTTCCAGTTTCAAATAGTATATAACATCAGTTACCCACTGACTCAGAAGAGGAGAGTTAGGATTCTTCCAGTTGAGCAAAATAAGACTACGTGCCAATAGTGTAGTAAAGGCAATTACAGTTTGTTTGTCCTTCTCCACTTTAAGCCCCGCTGTGAGCCCACCAGACACAGCTGTTAATGGATTAGGAGGGATTGTGACACCAAGGCTGTCTGAGAGGCATTTAAAGATTTTGGTCCAGAATGATGTTAATTTGGTACAAACTCAAAACACGTGGCCCAGTGAGGCTGGAACTTGATTGCAATGTTTGCAGATTAGATCTTGCCTGGAAACATTTTGGACAATTTTAAGTGAGAAAGATGTGCTTGATATATAATTTTGAGTTGAATAATTGTATGCTTTGTGCTCAAGTGAATTCTGTGCATTGCTACCTTCCACTCCTTTTCTGAGATGTTGAGTGAGAGATCCTTTTCCCATTGTCCTCTTGGATCTTTGAAAGGGAGGGACTGTGAAATAGTTTTATATATTACAGAAATGCTTTCTGAGTTCTCAAGACTGATCAATATGTTTTGTGGCATAGAGTTAGGTGAGAGGTGAGGGAAATTGGGCAGGTTCTTTTTTAACAAAGTTTCTAATTTGAAGGTAATGAAAGAAATGTGTTGCTGGAAGGTTAAATTTGGAGTGTAACTGTCCGTAGGATGCGAAGACGTTGTCTATGTACAGATCTCTAAGTGATTTAATCCGAAATGTTTTCCAGACATTAAAAACTGCGTATATTTAAGAGGGTGGAAAAAGGTGGTTATCATGCAGAGGTGCCACAGATAAAAGCTTCTCTATCTTAAAATACTTCCTACATTGGTTCCATATTCTGAGTGCTTAACACTTTTTTATCATACTGCCACATCACATCACCTGAACCTTCAAAAGGTTCCCCACCCTGCTCTTGGGTCAAATGTTGTTGTGTTCCAGTCCAGTGCAGGACATTTCAAGGGGAACCTCCACCAGCTCTTTGACCGAATGGCAGTGTATTGCAACAAAATGGTAACCAACCAAGATTACTGGCAAACTTTTTTAGTGATGTGGTACTCAAAGCGTCACAGGCCCTTCGATTGAATGTGTCGCCTTTGACAAAGTACAACCAGTAATTATATTAGGCTCCACTTCAAGCATTGCTAATCTGCAACTTTAAAAATGTGAGAGTGAAAAGCCCACACAGACTGTAAGAAAGCTCAATATTTGAACAAAAAATGCTGGATCCATGAGACAGTAACTCTTACCCCTGTGCCACCACGTCACCCATGTTACAATAACTAATGATTCTAAATTGGCCTGCTATGACTGCATGCGAGTGTGGGTGAGTTATGTTAACTAGTGGGTCTATATTGGTCTGAATCAAGAGAGAGTGACTATTTGTACTTTGACTGGATGTTCGACTGGCCCAGAATGAGAGAGTGTGGTTGCAGATCTGAGGTTTCCCAGGGGTGGATTGTTATTCCATCCAGGGCTGGTTCTTGTCTTCTACCAATGATGGTCAGAATAGGTTCTGGCTGCTATCCACCGTTTAATGAAAAAAGTGGACTCTCTAACATTGACCTTTTCATTGTCCCTTAGGCGCAGGAAATTATGACTGTAAATATTAGGTGACCAGACTCAGACACCCATACAATCTCCCAAGATCCAAAGTCAGTTAAGTGGGAAAACCCAGCCGGCTTGTACTCCTTTCAGTCTGCATCACAGGCAGCTTTCCGCAAGGAGTTGTGTGTCTGCACCTTGTGACCTTTCTGTGCGTGTGCCTGATTGCATCTCGTTCTGCTCAGCAGCTGATAAGAGGCAAGGCCATGAATGCTCCCTTGATACTGCAGTCTGTTAACCTGAAGTGACTCCCAGGACTTCATTGCCGTGAATGTCTCCGACTCCCTCCCACCCCCAACACCCCGCCGCCTCAGCATTAACATTGTAATTGCTGTTTAACTGCTTGTCAGCGGGGCCTGCACAAACGGCTTGAGGCTATCCCCGGAGTGAGGCACGAGCAATCAGTACAACAATCTGTTTCCATTATTAAACTGATAGCCAGAGCCAAAAATGAATAAGAAATTGAAAAAATTAGGCAGACGTTTCATTTGCCATTTATCAAAACTTGAAAGAGTGGCGCTTCGGGGTATAAAGAAGCCGAATTCTGACTGGGCTTTCAATTATGGATGTGGCAGTGGTTGATTTTAAGGAAAGCTGCTCCTTCCAAGAAAAAGGGCCAGGTGATTTTGTAGGTCTTAAGGAGGCTGTGTAACAGACAGCGGAGATCAAACAGCAGCTAATCCTCCCGGAATGAGGACATCCTTCCAAGTTCGTTTTGTACTGATTAATAAATGGTTGTGTTGTGGA
This sequence comes from Polypterus bichir lapradei, assembly GCA_026402145.1. Classification (NCBI taxonomy): domain Eukaryota; kingdom Metazoa; phylum Chordata; class Cladistia; order Polypteriformes; family Polypteridae; genus Polypterus; species Polypterus bichir. The sequence continues at coordinate 25,151,882 of JANRMT010062856.1, read as the reverse complement.
AAGTGATGTGTTGGAAAGGACTTGCTGTGTAATTTTCCCCTCAAGCAGCCCTCATATCTTGTTGTTAGTGTGGGCTTTTCCTTTGGGTATTCCATTTGAATGTAGGGGTATGTGTGAGTATTCACTGTAATGGACTGGACACCCCATTCATCTCTTCATCCATCTTTTATATGCACAGGAAAGCAGAGCTGATTCTAGCATTATCAAAGCCAATCCTGGATGAGATGCCATTTCATCTCAGGAAACAACCTATAACAAATTCTGCATATCTTTGAAGTGAAGAATGAAACTGGAATACCGAAAGAACACCCACATGATCAAGAATCCTTACATAAAAAGAAGGCTGGCTAGGATTTAAACCTTAGTCCCTGGAGTTGTGAGGTGGCAGAGTTTAGTGTGGGTGGATGACATTACAATAAAGACAATGGCATCAAAGTGTTACATCGGCATTTCCCTCTGCCATATGCAGTTAGGCTTTTACCTTTTGGCCTGTATTAAACTCAAGCCAGCAGCTCATTCATTTTACTTATTTCTATACTTCTCATCTCACCTATTTTCTGAGCAATGATGGATTTGAAATTCTAACCCAGAAGTCACGTTGTTGAAAGTTGGAATCTTGACCTGAAATAGTGCAGCTGACCTGACTTTTCACAATGACGCACAATTCATTTTTATAATGCCAGCCACTGGGTTGGACATGAAATTTCAATGGGAAACGCATGTTGAAAGTCAAACCAATGTTCACTTACCAAGCTGCTGTGTGAATTCAGGAAGCACAGAGTGACCTAAAGAAAAGTCAATGACATTGTTAAACGTTTTAGTAATACATTTTAGACTGATCAGTATTGTTGCTGATGATCTCTTTTGGAAGTAAATGCTTTTCTTAATGGGCAATGTGCAACTCGCTGTGCCAGCACACACTACATACGTCTTCACTGCAATGGAACATCTAATGTGTGGATAATCTGAAGGCCCCACCAAGCCACAGCCCAAAAGAAAGAACTAATTTCAGTGTTTGTTATGTCAGCCGCAAAACCCAGTCTGTGTACCCAAATGACCTGGGTGCTTGACTGGCATGGAAGTAGCATCATGTATCAAGATTAAGTTAGTTATATTTTATGTTTTACTATTGATTTTGTTTATTTTGAGTTATTTTTTAAGATAGATAGAACTTTATTTGTCCCTAAATCTAGGGAATTTGGCTTTTTACAGAAGCTCTTTAAATAAATAAATATATACAGTATATAGACAGATTAATTAATATATACATGCTAGCAGTGTAAGCCCGCGCTGTAAAAAACCTGGGGTCCTAGAAACTATTGAAATAGTCAGAAAAAAATTGAAATGTGCAGATGTCAGATATTGAAGGGAACTACTCTGGGCATCCCTCTCCTAGAAGGATTCGTTTTGTCAAGGTGCTTGAATCACTTGTGCATTAGCGGCGGGAGGAAAAGTAAATGGGATACTGTTTTGCCGATGTTAGTGGCTAAGCGACTTTGCCTTTCTTCTGAGGTTTTGTTTTGCTGATGTGCTGGCCCCGCTTGTGTTGTTATTAGCAGCTTAGTGAGTTTTCTGTTTTCTCTGAGGTGGAGCCATTACCCCGACACCTCCTCTTACTTCCAGGCCGGAGAGAGACACACAGACTTCCACATGTAGACAGTTTATATACAGTATAAGATGAACACACACACTCTGGACTGAATACGCACCAGAATGACTAAAAAGGAAGAAAATTAAAATGCCTAAAAAGTCCTGACTTGGCTGTCACAGTGAGGCATTATGCAAGCATTATGTTCAACACAAGTCTGTTAAGCAATTCTTTGGCTAAAACTCTTCAGTGTTAGTGTTTCAGAGGGAGGATGTGCAGCATTGTTCATAATGGCACTCAGTTTTGTTTAAATTCTCTCCTTCACTGCAAACTCCAGGGGGTCCAGAGTGTGTCCCATAACTGAGTCTGCCTTTATAATTGGCTTGTTGATTTGGCGGGCCTTTCTTGAGTGATGTTACAAGTCTATCACACCATAGCCTCAAAAATTGCCGTGGCCATCACAGAGTTGTTGAACATGTGAAGGACGTCACTTCCCATATTAAAGGAATTCAGTCTCCTAAGGAAAAAGAGCCTGCTCTGACCTTTCTTATATATGTAATTCCTGTGTATTCTGAGACCAGTCTAGCCTGTCATTAATGTGGACCCCCCAAATATTTGTAAGAATGGACCACCTCTAAATCCACTCCTTGAATAGTGACCGGACATAGAGGCACTTTAGTGTGGCGAAATTCTCTTAGCACCAAGAAACAAAGTTCTCCACCTAACTCCTATACTCTGCCTCATTCCCTTTATCAATACACCCCATAAGTACAGAATCATCTCAGAATTTGTGTAAGTGACCTGGTGTTATATGTATAGTCTGAGGTGTACAGAGTGAAGAGAAAAGGGTATTTTTCCTTGTAGTCCTCCAGTGTTGCTCACATCTGTATCAGAGACACAGTCCTTGAGTCTCATAAACTGCAGTCTGCCTGACAGATATTCCATTATCCAAGACACCACAGGCTCATCCACCTGCATACTGTATATTAGAGTTTACTGTTTAATAGGGATGACTAAATGGTACTGAAAGCACTGGAAAAATCAAAAAATATGATCCCCACAGTGCTGCCAGCCAACTTTGTCCAGGTGGGAATAAGCCTTGTAGAGTTGATAGATAATTGCATCCTCCACTTCAATTTGTATCTTATAGTCAAACTGCAGTCAGTTCAGATGGTCTGCCACAAGAGGACTCATATAGCCCACGACCAGTCTCTCAAAGGTCTTCATGATGTGTTCATGTCCTTATGTTAATTGTATTGGTTTTATATATGATAATGTTTCAGTGTAGAGTCTCTGTAAATGTGAATATGTGGAACCCTCAAGAGGTGGGGCAACATGTGTCTGTCTCTGTTTGTCACTAAAAAAGGACTGTGGAGGCAGGTAGGCCAATGGGAATCATTGTTATTTCTAAGCTTATTGGTGTGTGAGTATTACACTTTATGGTTGGATTTTCCGGGTTTCCGATTATTTTGCTCTGGTTTAGAATTCTGATTACTGGACTATGTTTTTGGGAGCATATTTGGTGTAGATTGTCTGTTTGGCAACTCCTTTAATGTCTCTATTGCTCTGTAGAGATTTTGTTGCATTTAAAAATAAATCTTATTTTTATAAAAAATCATTGCTTACCTTTCTGTAAACAAGCTGAGGTTTATGGTTACCTTCCTCTTATGGACCTCTTTTGAGATTTTTAAAGACATTTAAAGTTATTTTGAGGCTAACATTCCTTTCAGGTCTGTAAAGTAATTTGAGTGAGGATTGACTTATCAGGGTGATTTTAATTCCAGGCGGGTGGTGGAGGCCTAGACAGGCCAGTGCAGCATTGGAGTAGCATTGAGACCTTGTTTACATTTGAGGAGGATCCGGTTCAGGACAAGTAGCAGCCATAGCAGCGCCAGTATTAGTGGTGGTGGTAGTAGTGTTATTGTCCTATGTAATGTTTCAGTAAATATGTGTACTCTGTCTAATGTTTATTTTCTGTTTTTTCTTTGTTAATTTTAAAGTATTATTTTTCTTGTGTTTATTATATTTATGTAGTTTTTGCAGCCATGTTCTTTTTAATTACTTTTACTAACTATGTATTACTTTTTCTCTCCTGTGTCCCTTGTGTTTGTGGGTGGAAGCCCAAGTCGTGGGACCACCCTGACATCACAGCTGAATTAAGCCCTTATATTGCTAAACTGAGAGGTTCACTACAACAATAACAACAACAACATTTATTTCTATAGTACATTTTCATAGAAATGATGTAGCTCAAAGTGATTTACAAGATGAAGAAAGAAAAGAGAAAAAATATAAAAATAACATTAGGCAATACTAATTAACAAAGACTAAAGTACGGTCTAATGGCCAGGGAGGACAGAAAAAAAAAAACACTCCAAGGGGCTGGAGGAAAAAAAAGCCAAAATCTGCAAGGGTTCCAAGGCCATGAGACCACCCAGCCCCCACTAGGCATTCAACCTAACACTAATGTTTGTAAAATGCTGTTCTTTGTAAGAATTTATTTCTAGGCTTCTAGGATGTTTGTTTCTGTTACTGAATTTTGATTACTGGTCTATGGATTAAGATATGTTGCTGAGGGTTGCGTTGACAATTCCCTTTTGCTTTTGCATTTTGTCTTGGTGCTGTGTTTTGTTCTTCTTTTGTTTGATACAAATATTTATAATCATTGATAAAGGTTTTGTTTTAAAAAAAAGATAGATAGATAGATAGATAGATAGATAGATAGATAGATAGATAGATAGATAGATAGATAGATAGATAGATAGATAGATAGATAGATAGATAGATACTTTATAAAGCTGAAACTAGAGGTTTTTCAAGAATTCTCCCCCTTGAGAAGCATTTGAATGTATTTTGGACATTTAAGGTGTTTTTGAACCTTAAATTAACCTTAAATTGTCAGTCTTTTTCAGATGTTTGGGGCCTGTCCATTACTTTTTCAAGACCTCATACCTTTTTGCTATTTTATTGTGCACAGTGAAGTTTTTCCTTGAAGCTGAGCAGCTAATGACAACTCTCTGGATATGACTTATGTCAGCTGTGCTCTCACCTGGGGGTGGCTTTTGTCACCTGTACACTGAGCTGGACATGTTTTATGTCAGCTGTGCTCTGATGTGGGCAGGGCCCATGTAAAGTGTACCCTAGTCTGTTTCAAGTTTATGTCAGCTGTGCTCTGGTGTGAAAGGGATTAATGCTGGCTGTGCCCTGATGTGGTCATGGCTTATGTCATCTGCATTCTAATTCGGGTGTGCATTAATTAAGCTGCACTCTAGTCTGGACATGTTTTATGTTAAGTGTACTATGATCTGGTTGTGGCTAATGTTCTGATATGGACGTGATATTAGCTGCACTGCACAGTTTGCCCCTTCCATATAGTGTGCACAGTTCAGTTTCTGGTGTGTGATTCAGCTGTGATCCCTTCCCATTTCAAAGCCAGATCTCTGACGTGACTGCTGCATATGCATGTCCTATGGGTCACACTCCATGTAAGACCTTTTCTGTCTGACATATGTGAAAGGAATTGTGATCCGCACTTGAGACTACACGAAGTATGCTTACCTTCAGCTCTTCATGAAATGCCCATCCTCAAGTCTGACTTCATGGTGTCTAAGGTGCTGGATTGCTGCTCATAAAAACTGCTAATGACCTAACTGGGCAGGACACTGAACCAAGCACTTGAAATAAAAAAGCCAGTGAGTCCAGTGGGGAGAGAATACATTTCTCTCTTTTCATCATCACACGCCTCCACATGCAGAAAAACGCCAGCAGCTACAATTTTTCATGTTTATCTGGATGGAATATGAATAATAGCTTATTAAAATATATGAATCATCTTTATTAATGTGCAGGCCTATCAATCAGATGCTTCACCGCTCTGCTTAAAATTCCAGCCTCCTTTTGACTGTGCAAGCATCCTTCGTGGAGTTCATACATACCTGCCCTGAAAACTGCAAGGTTAGAGACCCTATTGTTTAAGGCTGAAACTCTGACCTCTCCAGGCAGATATTTGTATTTAGACGTGTTAAGCAGATGGGGAGCAGGAGGACGAAGGTGTTAATGGTTCCAGTTTTATGTTTGGCTAACATAAAAGGAGCCTGGCAAAAGGCAACTGGCCTCCTGAGCCCCCTTCACCTCTAGCTGGGAGATAGCATCTCACAAAACTCTATCGTTTAGAAGCATAAAACCCCCGCACCCACACTGCATATTATCAGTCGAGCCGCCACATTATTTTCATGACGCCTGCGTGGCTCTCATTGTCTGCCCTCATTTTTCTTCTTCCATTATCTCTGATCACAGTCATGATTGAGAATCAATCAGCACAGCACCATGCAGCTGCCTCCTCTGTCTCACCAGACAACTCAGCAAGCCTCCTTGCACATTGGGGTCCAACTCCAGTCAGGGTGCCAAAGGCAGACAATCGACACTACGAGATATACACACTTGTGCACCCCAATACTCAAAGCTGTCATTGCTCACACTGCATCACCCTGTGTGAGTGAATGTGTGCATGCGATGGACAAGAAACTGCTGTGAGGGAAAGCTTCATTTGTGTGCTGCTAATGTCTACCAAATGTGTGTAATCTGCCAGTTCTCGCTGTACCCCAATAACATTGCATGTTGAGGTTTAAATAATAACTCAGAATTGTATGGATGTGAGTGAAGGTGGGTGTGCTCGGGTGTCTCTGCATTGCACTGGCCCTAATGCTGCAGCAATAATCTCTGTATGTATTCGTGCATTGATATATGTGAGCGCATTTTGGTCACTTCAGAGTGTCCAGTAGACATTCAGTTGTCCCAGAAATTTATTTTATGAAACTAATTTTTACAATCTAGTAGTGTTTGGAGTTACAAGAGTAATCAACTCTGAAAGAGTCACCAGACAAGCACATCTCACACTTAAACAATGGATTCAGAAAGTATGCAGACCCCTTCACTTTCTGCTCACTTTATTGTGTTATAGATTTAACTTTAAAGGAATACGTTTTCCATTTTTGAACATCAAACTACATTTGGTAATCTATATTGACGAGGTGAATACATGTTTTCAAAAAGGTGTGCACACTTATTAAATATCAAAAACTGAAATCTCTCATTTATTTAAGTATTCAGACCCTTAGTTTGGTACTTTGTAGAAGCTCCGTTGGCAACAGTTACAGCTTTGAGTTTTCATCAGTAAGTCCCTACAAACTTTGCACACTTGGGTTTGGGAAGTTTATCCCATTCTTCCTGGCAGATCTTCTCAAATTCTGTTAGTGTGGATTAAAACATCTGTAAACTGCCATCTTCAGGTCTCCCCACAGATGTTCTAGGAGGTGTAAGTCTGGACTACTCAAGGACAGTCAGAGGCTTGTCCTGAAGCCACTCGAGCATTCTCTTGGCTATATGCTTAGGGTCATTGTCATGCTGAAAGGTGAACCATCTCCCCAGTCTCAGGTTGCATGCAGTCTGGAGCAGATTTTCTTGAAGGTCTTCTGCATTTAGTCACAATCATCCTGCTCTCAATTCTGAACCCAACTCCGTTGTCCTTACCACTAGGAAGCACTCCGTAGCAAGATGCTGTCACCACCAGGCTTCACCATAATGTTTGCATTAGGCAGGTAAATGGGCAGTGTCTGATCTACTCCAGACATAGTGCTTGGAGTTCTGAGTAGAGAGTTCAATTTTTGTCTCATCAGACCTGAAAATCTTTTTCCTCTTCCCCTGAGTCCTTTAAATGCTATTTGGCAAACTCCAAGCAGGCGTTAGCTACTCTATCATAAACATCTGATCGATGGAGGACTGAAACTCTTCAATGACAAAGGCCCTTCTTGCCCGGTTACTCAGTTTGGCCGGACAGCCAGCTCTAGGAAGAGTCCTGGTGGTCCCAAATTTATTCCATTTCTCAATTATTGAGGCCACTATGCCCCTTAGGAACACTCACTGCTTTAGTAATAGTTTTATGTGCATGTTCTGATCTATGCCTCAGCACAATTTGATCTCTGAGGTCTTCAAAGAGTTCCTTGGACTTTGTGGCTTAGTTTTTGTCCTGACATGCAGTGTGAATTGTGGGACGTTGTATACACAGGTGTGTTCCTTACTAAAGGAAGTCTAGTCAATTCAATTTTCCACAGATGGACTCCAATCAAGTTCAAGACAAGGAGAATTAAGGCAAACAGGATGTGCCTGACCACAATTTGGAGTGCCACAGCTAAGGAAATGAATACTTACAGAAATGAGAGATTTCAGTTTTTAATTTTTAATAAATTTGCACACCTTTCTGAAAAAAATGTTTCGTATTATTGAGTGTATGTTGATGGACAAAAATAGCAAATTTCTCCATTTAAAATGAAATCTAGAACACAATAAATTGTGTGGAAAGTGAAGGAGTCTGAATACTTTCTGAATCCTCCATAGATGGTCAGATGTTTTAATAACAGCATATCTTTGTAGTTCTGAAGGAAACAGACATGAACACCAGAAGAGCATGCAAACTCTATGGATCTGCACATTGAATCAGGGCTCAAAGGTTGTGAGATGAAAGCACTCCTTGCCGTTTCGCTGGGCCACCTAATTATGTTTTCCATAGACAGTATAACAAAAAAAAAAATAGTAACTGGCTTGACAATTTGAATTTGAGTTTTTAATGGATTTAGATGAGGTACAGTATGCTGTAATTCTGACAATGGAAGGGGTGGGCAGTGTCAATCCTGGAGGGCTGCAGTGTCTGCAGGTTTTTGCTCCAGCTAAGTTTCTTAATGAGAAGTCAATTATTGCTGATGAAGAACTTATTGCTCAAGTGACATTTTGATACTTCATTTTAGTGGTCTTGCTTGTTAAAATCTCCATCTGTACTGTAATTTCTTATTTCAGTCTTAAAGAGCTGCATTCAGTGTTTTTAATGGCTCCTTATTAGCTATAAGATGCAAATGACAAAGGAGCCAGAAGTTCTCCATCTAACTTGTTTCCATTTACACCTGTGTGTATTCATTATGCACTATTTGGTTTAATAAGATGCTTAACAGAAAAATGTGACAAACTGAAAATGATCCATTTTAGGCTTCAAGTCATTTAGAAGATATCCTTGGAAAGGAAAAAATCTATGATATAAGAACCTAACATTGCAGACTAACAAACCATAAAGTTAAATAAGGCCTGAGACTGGCAAGGATTGGTTTCTAATTAAGCAATTGGGTTGGAACAAAAACCGACTTTGGCCACCCCTGGTCTATGGACTACATAACCCACAAACAGATCAACTCACCTTGATCAAGCCTGGAGCCCTCATCACATTCCTGAGACACTGGAGCCTTGATCATTTTCAACATGTTTAGTTCATGAAGAGTCCTAATTTACTGAAAGCGTAGTGTGAACTCAACAGTAGAGTCTCTTAAGGGTGTTTTCTTCTTTATATTATGACAATGCTTCTGGTATAGTTAGTAAACCTGTGATATTTGCAAATGTTACTAAAATTGGGGGGAATAGTACATAGACAGGAGGTGTCAAAACAGTTCACTCTGACAAACTTAGAAAATGCAGTGTGACACAGAAAATTGTAAAGTGCTACACATGGGCAAACCTAGCATCAGTTGTAAATGTAAGATGCCAGACAGTGTCTTACACAAAACAATCTCTTAAAAAATGATGGCATTTAAATTGACCCAGTGCTCCAATCATCTAGGTGATGTGCAGAAGCATATTGAGTGTTAGGCTATATTGTAAAAACTATTGAATGTAATTCTGTAATGTTATGCTCAGACTGTACACAGTGTTAAAGAACACACACGACAAAGTGAAAGGCTTGAGGAACCACCCCATATACTTGAAAAAAAGTTGGTTAGGTTGGTCCAGACATGAGCTCAAAACAGAACTGAAGGAAAAACAAAATGGTTGAGGTATATATTTGGTAGACGGGAAGTGATGTAATGGGAGAATGGCATTCTGGGAACTGGAAATTACATCAGAAGGAGGTGGGCTCTTAAGGACCAGAAGAGGAAGTGGTGTTGGCTTTCTTCTGAGGACCAGAAGTGGCTTTAGGATGAAGGTTCGTTGGCTGGTCTTCAGGGAAAGAATAGAAAGAGTTAGAGGACAGTACCAGCCGCTGGTCTGACGAGAACATCAATGTATCTGAGCCCATAAAATGACTCCCAAGCGTGCTTGTGTGAAAACAGTAATACACTGGTGAGACCTCATCGTAAGTATTCTGTGCAGTTCCGGTCACCACAATAAAAGACAGAAGAGCACTTGAAAATGTGCAGAGGAGAGCAACCAGGTGAATCTTGAAAGTAAAGGGCATGTCCTATTATGACAGCCTTAAACCACTTTAGTTTCATGGATACAAGACTATGTGGGGATCTAATCGAGGTCTTCAAAATTCTCAAAAGCATGAATAAATTGGATCCAATTTAATTCTTTCAACTAAAGATTAAATCACATACTCCAGGATACCAACAGGAATTAAGTGGAAATACATTTAAGACTGAAACCAGGAAGCACTTCTTTACTCAAATCTAGAACAAACATCATGTTGTTGAAGCAGACCTTGACAACCTTTTAGAAGTATCTGGATGAGATACTGGGACAGCCTAGTTATTAAATAAAAAAACGTTCTTGATGGACTGAATGTTCTTCTCTCATTTGTTAATTTTTCTATGTTCTTCATTCTAATTTTTTAACAGAAGGAACACTGAGCATTTCCTTTAAAACAGTGGTTCAAATGAAAGCTGCACAACAATGAAAGTCTGATAAATATACTTGGAAACATTTCTCAGTTTCAAGTTCACCATTTTGTTTTAATTTTTATTGAAAGTGGATTTGGCACCTTTGTAGGGTAACCACTTTTAATACAAAAAAATAAGGGACGCATACTGCAGCGGGGGCCACATCCCTTGGGGGCCAAGACCACAAATACGGGACGATTCCGTATTTTAAAGGACGGGTGGCAACCCTACACCTTTGTCACTGCAACTTCATTTTTGGAAAAAAATATTCCAATAATTTTTTTCAGGAATTAAACTATCTACAATTTTTGAAACAATTTTTGAAATTATCACATAAGAAATCAAAGAAATCATTAATTCAAAATTTGTGACATGTCAACTCAGGGCTACTTCACCCATCTTTATTATTCCGCTCTTAACAAACTCATATTCATAAATGTGGACTGTGGAGCATTAGAGGTGCTTTCAATGAGAGTAATCACAGTATGGGGAATGATGGGGCCAAATTTGATTCATCTTCCTTGATTTGAACTCATAAAATCCAGGCTTTACTCAATTCATCCATCCATCCATTATCCAACCCACTATATCCTAACCACAGGGTCACGGGGGTCTGCTGGACCCAATCCCAGCCAACACAGGGCGCAAGGCAGGAAACAAACCCCAGGCAGGGCGCCAACCCACCGCAGGGCACACACACACCTAGCACACACTAGGGACAATTTAGAATTGCCAATGCCAATGCACCTAACCTGCAGTTTTTCCCCTTTGTTGTATCGTATTAATGACAATTTAAAAAGAGCAGACCAGACACGCTGGCAAACAACATGGAATAATCAAAGGCTGCAAGTACTTTAGCATCAGACCCACTAATTAGTAAATAATGAATTTGTAACGGCTGACTCCTTTACCCAGCCGGCAGCTACACCTCCAAGACCTGTGGCCTGGATAATTTACTGAGAAATAATCTAACTATCAAGCCGTACTTCTAACCAATTAAACTTTTCCCCACAATTGACGGTGTAAATATAAGTACACAAAAACAGGATGTAAAATTAAACGGATTAAATGTATTAAATGAAACAAGACATGCAAAAAATAGAAAACAGATATAAATATAAATATCCCTCCACCCCAGCAACAACAAGACACCACCAAATATAAATACAACAAAAACCCTCCCTTGCCCCTGCAACATATAACACACAACACGAATAACAAAATGACTGATAAACTGAATGATTGTGAACTTGAGTCCGGTTAGAAAACTGTCCTGAATACGGATGACTGAACTAGCGGTAAATGCGTTGTTTGATTTTCCTGGCATTTGGAGCAACCTCATCGTGATTCCTCGGGGTATGGTGGATGGCGAATCGACCCCGGGGTCTCAGCAGATGGAGGTTGAAAGACAGTCTGGCAAAATGAAAAGCAAACTGGTGAAAAGGCGCGATGTGAAAAAACAGCAAGCAAGTTGAAACATGGTTGAAACAAAATGGTCTCCTTTCTCCTTCTTCTCTCCTTCTTCCTGATTACTTAAATAGTCTATGTGACGGCTGTGATTGATTAATTAAGAACAGGTGTTTTCCAGGTTTGCGGCTGTGGTCTCCTTCCATCATCCGTCCTCCTTTACGGGGACGGCATTAACTGATACACATACAAACAGCAAACAGGACAATGAAATGAGACGCACTCAGAACTGACATTTAACACTAACTATGTGGCCCCGCTACAAATTCATTAAAAAATTAGAACACATAGAAAAGAAGAATGAAAAATCAAGATGAAAATATTGTTAAATAAAAAAAAAATACATTATTCCCATATAACTGCTTGGTACATTTTAATATATATATTGTCACACACGTGCGATTAGGAGGCAGGTCAGAAAGCCCAAAGGTGAGTGAAATATTGCAAGACGAAGGATTGTCATGTGGTACTTACCTGAACCTTTTCTCCCAACAGGAAAACCGAAGAAAACTTTTAGCCGATATTTCCGGGTTTCAAAATGGCCGCTGTGATGTAATTTCCAGCGACTCCATTCTTCACCATTTCCGCCTGTCATCATGGACATCACTTCCGGTTCCTCCACAATGACGCTCTTTCCGACTTCCGATCTCAATGTCACTTCCTGCCAACCAGTTCCTGTACCCATAATACATCCTCTATATAAACACCATCTTGTCACAACCAATTTGTCATCTCTTACTATATTTCCAGTGCTTTTGATCCATTTTTGCAACCTTTTGTCCGCAGGACAATATACAGGGACAGTCCCCAAAACTGTATCTTTGTGGATTCTCTTTTTTTGTTCGAGTATTTTCCACAATTGACATAGTCAGCAGGATCTTTGCTCTTAAAATGGCAGAAGGGCAAGATCTTAACAATGTCTTATTGACAATTGTGAGTGAACTGCACACTCTAAAACTGCAGATGGGTGAAACCCGAACACAACTGGCGGAGTCGCAGGCTTGTGCAGCAGCAGTAGTTCGGACAGAGACCGCTCGGTCATTACCAATGCAACTGACTTATCTAATTGAATACAACGACATAGAAACATACTTCCTAATTTTCGAACGCACCTCCAAACGAAACGCATGACCGAGGTCGGAGTGGGCGTACCTCCTGGCTCCCTACTTGAAGGAGATTGCTCAGAGAGCTTATTATGACTTAACCAAGGAGCAGGCTGGCAACTATGACGTTCTCAAAAGCGAGGTGTTCAAACACTACGGCATATCTCCGGAACAGCAGACAAGAGAATGGAGGGAGTGGAAATTTGACCCAGAAAGACCATGCAGAACACAGGCATTCGAAGCTTGGAGCAAGGTCTTTCGCTGGCTATGGCCAGACATTAACAGCTCCCAAAAAATGGCTGAATTTCTAGCCTGTGAGACTTTTGTACATACCCTCCCTGATGAGATCGGCCAGCAAATCCGGAGGCAAAATTATGATAATATGGACACCTTGATAAAAATCGCGGAGCGTCACTGGTCAGCTTGCAAATTGGGGCGGTCAGAAAGGTTCTCTCACCATTCCCAACAAGTACATGGAGCAGACCCTGAGCCCTCCCGACAACCACCCATGCCTGCCGTCCGAAAAAGGGATAAACAATACACTATGCCACGCTGTTTCAAGTGTGGCAAACTTGGCCATCTATCCCCGACGTGCACCAACGAGCCTATGAACTGCTCACTGATGAAGGGGGAAAGGTATTTTGCCACTGTGATTAATACTTTGTCTCTTCCATATACAGGTGCAGCTATTATTAATGGCCACAATTAAGAGCAATGTTCGATTAAACTCTGATTTTATTGGCCAGGAATTAATGAGGAGGTCCCACGATTTTGTGCTTCGTGCCCCAAGTGCCAACTTTGTCAGATTCCTAGAAGGGACCGTGCTCATCTCATTCCCCTTCCCTCGATAGATGTACCCTTTGAACGAGTCGTTATCAATCTCGTAGGCTTGTTACAACCCTCGTTAAAAGGCTTTAAATATATTTTAGTGCTAGTAGATTATGCCACTCGATTCCCCAAAGCTGTTCCCTTACGCTCAGCTAATTCATAAACATTGTATGGGAATTATTAGGGATTTTCGCACGTGTTGGGATCCCCAAGGAGGTTTTAACGGACAAGGGACTCCTTTCACTTTGGAGACGTTCAGGGAGGTGGCTAAATTACTCAAAATAAAACATCTTAAAACGTCGGTCTATCACCCTCAAACAGACGGTTTGGTAGAATGATTTAATCAAACTTTAAAACAGATGTTACGTAAGGTAGTTAGTGCAGATGGAAGAAACTGGGATCAGTTACTTCCTCTTGTTTTGTTTGCCTATCGGAAAGTTCCACAGGGTTTTCTCCCTTTGAATTATTATATGGAAGACAGCCCCATAGGCTATTGGATATGTTAAAAGAAGGTTGGGAAGAGGAGATCCTTCCTACCTCAAATATGCTGGAATATATTGCGCAATTACGTGATAGGTTAGAGAAAATTAAACCCATTCTACAAGAAAATTTGGAAAAAGCTCAAGCAGCACAGTCGTGTTATTATAATAGAAACACCACCATTCAGAAATTTGTCCCGGGTGATTGTGTAATGGTACTCGTTCCAACTTCCCATTCCAGATTATTGGCTCATTGGCAAGGCCCTTATGAAATTAAGGAAAGAAAAGGACTTGTTGATTATTTGGTTAAACAACCAAATCATTGATCGAGTGAACAAGTTTATCTTATTAATTTGCTGAAACCATGGAAGGACAGGGAACAAGATCCCTTCTCCGGCCAGCCTCGTTCCCTTTTCATGTCACATTCTGACCTTAATTTCGGACCTGATTTGACCCCGGAACAAAAACAGGACCTAGAATTGGCTATCCTGTCTGTACTGGAAGTTGTAAATGAGTTACCAGGACGTACTGCTCTGGTTGAGCATGACATCATTACTGACCCAGGGGTAACTATCAGAGAAGGACCCTATAGGCTCCCAGAGGCAAAGAAAGTGGAAGTGGAGTTGGAAGTAAGACAAATGTTAGATTTAGGGGTTATTGAAGAAAGTTATAGCTGGTCTAGTCCAATTGTCTTAGTTCCCAAACCAGATGGGTCATGGAGATTTTGCAATGACTTTCATCGACTTAATCAGGTTTCTAAATTTGACGTGTATCCAATGCCGCAAGTGGACGATCTACTCGATTGACTTGGAAATGCGCACTTCCTAACTACTCTTGACATGACTAAAGGGTATTGACAAATTCTCTTAACGGCCTCTACTAAAGAAAAGACCGCTTTTAGTACACCTAGTGGACACTGGCAATACACGGTCATTCCATTTGGTTTGCACGAAGCACCGGCAACTTTTCAACGTCTGGTCAATACACTGCTAAGGCCCCACAATTCCTTTAGTGCAGCCTACCTGGATGATGTAGTCATCTATTATGGCACCTGGAAGGAAACTGTATTGCAGGTTAAAATGGTTCTTTCCACACAAGCAAAATCGGGACTTCGTATTAATCCAAAAAAGTGCTTTTTTAGGTTAAAAGAAGCCAGATATTTAGGTTCAAGCATTTCTTGGTTTAGCGGGTTACTATTGCCATTTTGTACCCCATTTTTCAGAAATTGCTTCACTCTTATCTGATTTAACAAAGAAAAGAGCACCCTTAAAAGTGGTATGGGATGATAAGGCTGAGAAGGCATTCTGTGACTTGAAATTGGCCCTTACGGCAGCACCTGTTTTGAAATCTCCTGATTTTTCTCTCCCTTTTATTCTCCAGACTGATGCATCGGACACAGGACTGGGTACCGTGTTGAGCCAATGCGTTGATGGTGCTGAACACCCCATTATGTACCTCAGCCGGAAACTGCTGGACAGGGAGACCAAGTATGCCGCGGTGGAGCGAGAAGTCTTGGTGATTAAATGGGCTATCACGCAGTTAAGGTACTACCTTTTGGAACAGGAATTTACTCTGGTGACGGATTATGCTGCCTTACAGTGGATGTCCCTTCACTGGGAGTCTAATCCCCATGTCACAAGGTGGTTTTTAGACCATCAACCTTATCGTTTTAGTGTTGTTTATCGAAAAGGTTCCTTGAAGGCCAACGCGGGTGCTCTCTCCCGTGCCCACGACCTCTCAGTGCAGGTCACCCGACCCAATGGGTCCGGGCTGTGGGGTGGGTCATGTCACACATGTGCGATTAGGAGGCAGTCAGAAAGCCCAAAGGTGAGTGAAATATCGCAAGACTTTTTTGTTCGAGTATTTTCCACAATATACAGTATATTTTACCAAACTTGGTACATACTATATTGTTCCCAAAACACAGAACTTGGGAAATAACACATCACTTAATTATCCCAGGAGTCCAATTAAAAACAGAAGCTGGTTGGAACAAAAACCTGCAGCCACAGGGGTGGCCCCAGGACTGAGGTTGGGAAACACTGGGTTGGATAGATTGGCCTATACCAGGATTAGCCAACTCCGGTCCTGGAGCCTAATAAAGCAACCGGTTGGAGTGAAACTGCTTGGAGTTTGAGGCTCTGACTTAGTTGGTCTTCTGCTAGCTGACTCACTTCACATTTCATTTCTGTTTGGATGCCATTTAAGGAAAGAAACGAAGCAATTAAGAGGAACAATAAAGAAATTCAGGGGAACAAATCTTACAAACTAAGTCAAATAAAATGAAAGGAAAGGAGTAAATTAGCAGCAAAAACTGGCCTCCAATTAAGAAAAGGGTTAGAATGAAAACCTGCAGCCACTGGGGCCCTCCAGGACCGGAGTTGGGGACCCCTGGCCTATACAAAGAAAACTGAGTCATTTAGGCAAGGAGAAAAAGACACTGAGCAATAGAATCCTCGTCCTTAATGCTGTGAGTCCTCAGTGCTAACCCATGTGCCAACATACTATCTTCTAAGTCTAAAGACAAGTTGGATCTCTTTATATACTGCTATCCTGTTACCTCCATATAATATAGTAACCCCAGGCCCAAATTAACCCCTGAATCTAGCAAACATCTCTCCTTCTCTTCCCTAGGAAAGACATAGGAATCGTTCAGGTTTCTGCATCCTCAGGGAGTGAACTCAGACACACACACGCACATACTCATACTCACTCACTAACTTACTTTCTCATCTCTCCCATTAATCCATTTTCACAGTTTGAAATACGCATAACAGGGCTGATGTTCCAACTAATAGTTATGATTCAAGCTAGGTAACAGTGGTCTCCTATCTCTAGTCTGTAGGACTCACCCTGTGTGGATTTGACCTCTATAGGACTTGCACACTTGCAGATGTAGAAATCTGTTGGATTCCGTCCCACAAGACCTTTTATCCTCTACAGAAATGACCCAGTGCCAGACAGCTAATTGAACAGAATTCACAAAGTGCAGGATCAGCAGGACACCTGTCCGCATGCAAACAGGCCCTTTGTGCAGCGGATAAAGCCCAAGCGTAACATGAGAAAGCACTGCAAAGCTGCCTGTTGTGTATGTTAGTACACGTGACCCTCATGTTTGATGAAGGTTCACCTCTTCTCTGGCTTTCCATGTGACACGTATAGCCTGATCCGACTGGTCTCCGTGTTTCAGCAGCCTGACGGCTTTTATTTGAGTTGTGGGAAGCAGGGTGCGGCGCTTTACATCCGAGGTTTGCTGTGCAAATGGCAAGTTAGGACTCTGCACAAACATGACTTTTTCTCAAGAAAAGGTCTCTGAGCCCCCCGAGATCCTGTACATATGAGCCAGGGGCCAATGCAGGCAGTCGGGCTAAGTCCAGAGAGCAGCAAAAGTACAGTAGTTTTGTATGTTGGAATTGTATCTTTAACAGATAAAATGTCACTTTCATTCTAATGCTTCTTTCAACGGGGTTCTTCCCTTTGGGGAAAATATGGAAAGTAAATGCAGCTGTCTGCTGACTTGCCGGCTGCCACCATCTGGTCACGGTAAGAGGGAGAGAGCCAAGTCAAGTGTGGTGTTGTGCTGAAGTCCAATACATGGCAACTCAAATGTCCAGAGCCAAGCTTCATGTGAACAACCTCAGTAAGAGAATTGTGAAGACAAAATGTCTGCTAAATTCACCTTAAGAAATAAATATAAAGTAGTCTTTATCTCAAGGATAAAGTACCTGCCTTAATTAGTTCAATGTAGTCTTATAAAGTGCGCTCGTGTGCTGCACATACTGCACAGCTAAAATAAAACACAAAAAATACAATGTAACATGAACATTATTGGGCATCCACACTGCTGCCCCAACCTTAGAACGATCCAAGAAATGTTATAATATATAAAAATATTATTCAAATGAGTGCACAAGAGTGAAGGCAACACAACAGGAAAAAGAAGCAGAAGACAAACCATACTGCAGGTAGGGCAGCTCACCCTCTTGACTCCATTGAAGTTCCTCATGCAAGTACTCTTTTACATCTCTTATTTACCTTTGTCTCTTTCTCTTTCCCTAGCAGATCTTTAGACTGTCTTCCTCCCACCATTTGAGCATTTATCCTTGCTGTCCTCCTGCCTCTTCCAAATGTCTTTTTCAGGCCAAGGGGTATCCATCCATTTACTTTTGGGACTCCAACCTGTATCTTCCTCTACTGGTGCCTGGTGACTTTACACTCCAAACCCATTTGTGAGCTGTCACATACATCACTGCAGTTTCTTGGTGGAAGTAAGATTAGGGCAACTTAGGGTTAGAGGTGAGTGTTGTTAGGATTAGGGGTCAGAGTGGCTGACATGTTGTATAGATGTGTCAGTTCTACCACGAATCTGCTACTCATTATATTCAATAACTTCTGCCAAGAAACTGAGGCTAAAATCTGTGGTGATGTATGGCTCCATGGCTCTGCAGTTTGATGCTTTTCGGCCCTAAAGGTCTATAGCTTCTCTTTGGCAGAGGTTCAGACAAACCTGTCAAGTGATTAATTGTCTGCCAAGACAAACATAAAAATAATAAAAATAATAATAACAGTAGCCAGGTCAGGTCAGGTTGGGGAGCTTGCAGTGGTACAGCACATTGCCACACCCACAACACAACGAAACAGCTTGGAATCGTGGTTGGCAACCCACCAGGGCAGACACACAGTTCAGTTCCACCCTCCGGAAATGACCATCATCTGCCACAGCTAGGTGTTACATGGGCTTCCCATTGGCCTGGTCCAGCTGCTCGGGTCCCCAACAATGCACAACACAAAGTCAAACCAGCAGCACCCAAGGATACTCCAAAGAGACACAGAACCGAAGTGTCTCAGGACACTTGATAGCATTCATGTTTTCCAACTGTATAGCAAAACAGGATGCACCAGGACTCTAAAGATTTGGATCTTTATCTTTTTACAGAGCACCACACAACCCTTTCCAGAGACCTCATGACCTTCCATGCTCTCCCAATCCATCTACTGAGTTCGTAGGAAGAGTCACCAGAGATATGAATGTCGCTGCCGAGGTAAGTAAACCTTTTGACGTGCAAACAGACACACTGCTGATGGCTGTGCCCAAGAGGTCATTAAAGGC
This sequence comes from Polypterus bichir lapradei, assembly GCA_026402145.1. Classification (NCBI taxonomy): domain Eukaryota; kingdom Metazoa; phylum Chordata; class Cladistia; order Polypteriformes; family Polypteridae; genus Polypterus; species Polypterus bichir. The sequence goes on along the minus strand of JANRMT010062856.1, from coordinate 25,132,611 downwards.
CTGAATAATAATAATAATAATAATAATTGATTCAAAGTAACCATCAAACGAGGCAAGCTTGTCTCAGGACCAAGTGCAAGTGTAAACAATGCTACTAAGATTTACCTAATGACTACAGCTTACTGGCCCTTACATCCCACATCATGAAGACCTTCGAAAGGCTGGCTTTGAAGTATGTTAGTCCTCTTGTGAAAGATCATCTGGACTGCTTGGATCCACTGCACTTTTCCTATTGGAAAAAGATAGAAGTAGAAGTTACAATTACCTATCTGCTCCATAAGGCTTATTCTCACCTGGACAAAGCTGTCAGCACTCTGAGGATTATGTTTTTTGATTTCTTGAGTGCCCTCATACCATCCAGCCATTCTTGTTAAGGGATAGGCTCAGAGATATGCAGGTGGATGAGCCTATGGTGTACTGGATAATGGACTATCTGTCGGGCAGATCGCAGTTTGTGAGAGTTGAGGACTGTGTTTCTGATACAGATGTGAGCAACACTGAAGCACCACAAGGAACAGGCCTGTCTTCTTTTCCTGTGTACCTTGGATTATAATAATAACAGCAGATCAGGTAACTTGTGGAAATTTTTAGGTGATTCTGCACTAATTGGCTTTATTGATAAGTGGGAGTGGAGTCAAGTAGAGAACTTATCTCTTGGTGCAAAAAGAATTGCTGGCTGCCTAACATCAACAAAACCAAGGAACTGGTTATTGATTTTTGCTGCACCAAAGAGCCTCTTTGTCCAGTCACTATTCAGAGAGTGGAAGTGGAGGTTGTGAAATGGTAAAAGTACTTGGGGGTCCACATTAATAACAGGCTTGAGGAACACTAAAAGAAAGGACAGAGCAGGAGACTGTGTTCATTTATAATAGATAGATTGAATACTTTTGGGCCAGTAACATCACTTCAAGAGAGGCCCAATGAATTAACAAACTGATTAAGAGGACAGGCTCAGTTAACAGGCGCACTCCTGAACTTCCAGGAGGTAGTAATTCCAAAGTGCCATTAACAATGCTGTGCATTCTCTCTCTGACACACTAACACTGAGGAGTTTCAGCAAACAAATTGTTTAGCAGAAGTGTGTCAGGAAACACTATGAGGGCTCCTTTGCAACAACAATACACCTGCATAATGCCAATCTATCTATCTATCTATCTATCTATCTATCTATCTATCTATCTATCTATCTATCTATCTATTTTAATTTTAGCAATGAAACAGGTTGAAATTTGTGTCAAACAATGAGTGTTTTCTTTTTCTATCAGTATACAGAGGTGCATCTCAAAAAATTAGAATACCATGAAAAAGGTTATTTGCTTTAGTATTTCGAAAAGGTAAACCTTCATACTGTATATATTATACACATGACTTGAGCGTTCCTAGTTTTCATCCTCTTTCTTTCTCTGTACATTTATCATTTGTTTGCTCACAGGTTGATACGCTTGCTGCTTCCTGAGCAGCTCTTCTTTTCTCCACCCTAGCGGCCCACTTCTTCTCTTCTTTCGTTGGCATCTTTTCACATTAAAACCTATCAAGTCAGTGTTTGTGTTGCAATTACTTAGTACATTTTCCTTAATTTTTCACTTAAGCTGGCACTTAAGTCTTCAATCTGCCTCAAGAATGATTTAAGATATGAAGAGGTAGGGGAAGTGATGGCGAAGGTGGTAGGGTTGAGAATGGCACCCATACAGATGCGCCACACGGCCGCCCTGCTGTTGATTCTACAATAAAGTAAAATAAAAATCAAAAGAGGAATAACCTTGGAGGTCAATCATCACCCTGAAAGCGGATAGTAGACATCATGTAGTATATGTGTACCAAATGTCAGGTCAATAGATCAAACGGTTTGCAAGCTACAGGTGATTTAAAATCCTGGACAGACAAACAGACAGCCATGGTAGCATATTATACATAAAGTAAGATGCATTACACACGCAGTAAAGTTAAATATTTCAAGCCTTTTTTTGTTTTAATGTTGATGATTATGGCAGACAGCTCATGAAAATCAGAAATTCAGTATCTCAAACTATGATTAATCAAAAAAGGATTCGCAATAGAGAAATATCCACCTTCTAAAAAGTATGTTCGTTTATACAGTCAATGCTTAGATGGGGCTCCTTTACCACAAATTACTGCATCAATGCAGCATGGTATAGAGGCGATCAGCTTGTGGCACTGCTGAGGTGTTACTGAAGCCCAGATTGCTTTGATATTGGCCTTCAGCTCATGTGTATTGTTGGGTCAGGTGTGTCTCATCTTCCTCTTGACAATACCAGATAGATTGGGGGTTCAGGTCAGGTGAGTTGGCAGGCCAATCAAGTACTGTAATACTATGGTCAGCATACCATTTGACAGTAGTTTTGACACTGTGAGCAGGTGCTAAGTCCAGCTGGAAAAGAAAATCGGCATCTCCATAAAGCTTGTCAGCAGATGGAAGCATGAAGTGCTCTGAAATCTCCTGGTAGATGGCTGCACTGACTTTGGACTTAATAAAACACAGTGGACCAACACCAGCAGATGGCATGGTGCCCCAAATCATCACAGATTGCAGAAACTTCACACCTGAACTTCAAACACCTTGGATTCTGTACCCCTCTACTCTTCAAAAATTCTTGTCAAGGCTGCAGTCATCCCTGTTGTTTCTGTACTTTTTCCTACAACATTTTTCCCTGCCAGTCAACTTCCATTAATATGCTTCAATTCAGCACTCTACAAACAGCCATTCTTTTCAACACTGACCTTCTGTGGCTTACCCTCCTTGTGGAGGGTGTTGATGATTGTCTTCTGAACAACTTTCAAGTCGGCAGCCTTCTCCATAATTTTGATTGCATTTACGTACTGACCTAGACCGAGCGATAAACAATATTTAAAATGTTTAAATAGCAGTTTACTTAAACTTGAATAAGAAATTCTAATAATTTGAGTCACTGGAGTTCTGATTGTCTTGAGGTGCAGTATCTGCCATAATCATCACCATTAAATATTTCACTTTACTTGTAATTTATATAGCATATACTAAGATTTACCTTTTAGAAATAAATTACAAAAGCAAATGACCTTTTTTACAATATTCTAATTTTTAAATTCACCTGTAAATATACAAGAGGTATTCTTGACCTTGGCCAACTTACCCTGTGCCCACAAGCATACAGAGAGAGTGCCCACAGAGTGGCCACTTGGCACTCAACATTTAATTTCCCTTCTGTGACTCACCAGTGTCCACTCAGGAGGGGCTGCACAACTCACTTGGCACAAGGCCTCCTTGTCCCCTGGCATGTGTGTCAATCCGTGATTCACACTCTGTCTCTGACATCATGGTGCCTGAGGTCCATGACCTCATCACCCCTGCTAGGTTTAATGTCAGGTCTCAAAGGGCAGGCAGCTGTGATTTTTGTGTGTGCCAACATAAGGGCAGAGCTGAAATCATTAAGAGTACACTTTTTCCTTTAAGGATGCCCAGAGGAACACTCATCTTGCGTCAAAGACTCATCCCTGTGCGACCTACACTTTACCCTGACCCACTATAGCAAGCTGCCTGGCTCACAAGTGGGTTTTGGCATAAAACTGACATGGGACAGGGGAAACATACTTGAAAATAGGAACCCATGCTGATGATGTTTACTAGTTCAGCTACCAGTATGGGTAAACATGACCCAAAGTAGGAAGTAAGCTATTTTATTTTAAATTGTAATTCCTCTGAGAACACTGCAAAGAGCGAGAGGTCAATGGAAACTGGCAGAAGGTGCCCTCAGACCAATAGGTTGTACCAAATCATTCTGAAATGGAAAGGTGTGACCCTGCTGTCTGTGTTAGGGTGCCAGAAGCCTGGAGGTTGTCAAGGGCACTTGGTAAGATTTTTCTTTCTAATGCAGGGTGGCACAGTGAAACAGGAAATTTTCAATTGACTTTCAATGCACTTATAAACACATTAAAAATACATTTAATGATGACATTTATTGTACAGGATATGCAATTAATGATGGTAATCAATATTAATTCAATATTCTTTTTATATTTTGAAGAAAACATCATGAGTGTGTTGTCCATTTCTCCGCACACATTCTAACAGCCTGTTCTGGAAATTCTGCATTGCTTGACGTAACATGCCAATAGGAATGCCAGCGATTTCCTCTTCAATCCTCCTTTTTAGTTCAGTAATGATCGCAGGATGTGTGCGGTACACTTGGCTTTAAATATCAGAAACATTGAGATCTGGGGATCTCAGAGGCCATGGAATGTCACCGTCACATGAAATGATGCACCTTCCAAACAATCGTCGAATAGCAGCCATCGATTGTCAGGCAGTATGTGAAGTGGCTTTGTCCTGTTGAAACCACATGTTTTCGACACTCATATGTGCGAAGTTTTGCAACCTCCGCACAAAAAAGGTTTCAAGCATAGCAACATACCGATTGGATGTAACTGTGGTTGCAAAGCCCTCGTCATTTTCAAAAAAGTAAAGGCCTCTGACACCATGTGATGACACAGCACACCATGTTGTAAACCTTGGTGCTATGTAATGGATGCTGGTGAAGCTCAAAGGGATTTTCCTGTGCCCATTTGTGGAAATTCTGTTTGTTAACATATCCTTTATGATGAAAATGGGCTTTGTCCAACATCCACAAGTTGTTAATGAAATTGCCGTCCTCGTTTACTTTAGTCAACAATTGTTCACAAAACTGTTGATGCAACACGTGGATTTTGTGTTTGAGTTCCTGCACAATCTGTAATTTGTAGGGATGGAACTTCAACTCGGGCAATACTCTTTGCACGCTTCATTGCCCCAAGTGTATTGATGATGAGTGTTGTTAAACGGAGCTCTGAGGGCTCCTCATAATGGCAGCTCGAACAGCATCAATATACTCCGGTGTGCGAGCCATTCGAACAACACCTGGGGACTTCTTTTTTTAATGCTGAACCCGTTTCTTCAAAATTACGCAATCATGATGTCCTAACAGGTAAGGATGCCGAAATTCCCTTTGTGCAACAGTCACGTTATCACCATTCTTATAAAAGGCTTTCACAGTGAACACTCGTTGTGCACCACTCCACTGCTCCATTATAACTAATGGCAAGGGGTTCTAAACGAGGTTGCTTTGGTTGCATTGGTCCCAAACAACTGCTGACGGCCCAGGGTGGGCAACATCTAGATCTAAAATTAGCTACCAGAAAGAGAAGAAGCTCTAGAGGAACAGGCCCAGGACTTTAAAGGGACATTCCTGACCTTGGGAAGGCTTTGGAATACTGAAATGGAAGTAACCCTAGTTTAAAGGACACTGGTTGGAAGTTGTAGGGTTAGACAGAAGAAAGGTTTGACTGGCAAGAGGGTGAAGAGATGGGTATAAGTACAGTAGGGGACAGTGGGGGAGTAGGCATTCCACTCCATTTGACAATCACATAATAGTAGGACAGCAAGTGCTTGTTTTGTTTTACCTTTTTTGTGTTTTGTTTTTCCTTATTTCATTTTTCTCAACATTTTCTTGTCATCTTTTGGTTGAAGAAGCCACATTTTGTATATGGTGAGACCCTTTGGCAGTCTCTGCTCCTATTTAACATCAGCCTCTCACTTCACTTTGAAAGCCTTGTCACTTGCAAGAACCCGTATTCAGGCTCATTGTGTAAATGTTTTCCACCCGAACACCCTGTAGCATCAGAGCCCTGGGTTCAATTCACTCTGTGTGTGAGGGAACTTCCCCCATTTTAGCCACATCCATATGGATTTTTTGGGAATTCTGGTCTCTTTACTTATGACAGATGTCAGTTGGCAGGCCTTATGAGGGAGTGTGTACGTATGTCTAGAGAGGCCTGCCTTATGTTTAATGACACCAGAATAGGTTACAATGAATGTTCAACTCAAAAGAGTTAGCTCAAAGAAGATCACCTATCAGGGGTTTCCATTGACTGTAATCTAAATGCACCTGTATGTAGGAGGTCCAACTTGTGGTGAGTCAGCATGGTGGTCTGTCCTACACGATGAACACAAAAGAAAACTCCAAGCAACTCTGTGAAAAGGTGATTGAAAAACACAAGTAAGGGGATGGAGACCAGAAAATAACCAAGTCACTGAATATCCCTTAGAATCCACTTAAATCAATCATTAAGAAATCCAGAGCATTGCACAGCTGTAAATGTGCATGGAGCAGGATGCCTTCAAATACTACGTGATTGTGGAAGAAGATGATGAGTGAGGGAAGTAGCAAGAGGCCTGCGAGAACTCTATAGGATTTGCAAGCTACAGTGACTGAGATTGGAAAGATGGTGCAGACATCAACTGTTGTCCGGGTGCTTCCCCAGTCACAGCTTTATGGGAGAGCATCAAAGAGAAAGCCACTTTAAAAAAAATACACATGACATCTTGGCTAGAGTTTGACAGAAAGCACATGGGAGACCTTTTGAAGTTAGCTAAAAGGTTCAATGGTCTGATGAGACCAAAATTGAGGTTTTTGGTCATCAGACTAAACACCATGTTTGAACATTCCACACTGTTCCCAACTTGAAGCATGATGGTGGTAGCATCACACTCTGGAGATGCCTGTCTGAGGATGGCCCTGGAAAAATTGTGAGGGTAGGGGGCAAAATGAATGTAGGGAAATACAGGAAAATCCTGGAGGAAAACCTGATGACATCTACAAGAAACCTGCAACTTAAGAGAAGATTTCTTTCCCAGCAAGACAACAACCCCAAGCATAAAACCAAATAGCTTAAAAGCAATAATGTTAATGTCCTGGAATGGCCGAGTCAGAGTCCAGATCAGAATTTGTGGATGGATTTGAAAAGGATTTTTCATTCATGATCACCATGACACCTGGCAGAGCTGAAGGAGATTTGCTAAGAAAATGGGAAGAAATGTCAGTGTATAGAAGTGCAAACCTGACAGAGACCTGTGCACACAGACTGAACTGAAGGTTGTCATGGCTGCCAAAGGTTCTGACTCGAAGGGGTTGAGTAATGTTATCAGTTATTTTGTGTTTTATATTTGTAATTCATTTAGACAACTTTGCAGAGATATGTTATCACTTTTGACAGTAAAGTCTTTCCATTTTAAGAGTCTTTTAATTAATGTCAAAAAATAAATTAAATCCACTATGATTCAATGTTGCATAATAATAAAAAGAGTATACCTTCAAGGAGGTAGATACTTTTCATAAGCAGTGTAGTTTGCAGTAATGGACAAAATTTTCATTTCATGTTTTTATACAGAACTGAGATAACAGAGCTTTCTGATGAATATTCATCTATGGTGAACAATGTTGGACAACAACAAATAATATCAAAAATGTCCATGAAAAAAATTGCATATTGTTCCTGTCACATAATCCAAGAGGCATCCAGTCGTATGCTTACAACGGACCAAACACATGCGTTTTTACTAAAGTACTGCTAAACAAACCCCTTCTGGAAAATGTTTTATGAACTAAAGTGGAGGGCGGCATTGGCGATTCTAAATTGTTACAAGTGTGTGCTTGGTGTGTGGGTGTGTGTGTGAACGCCCTGCGGTGGGCTGGCGCCCTGCCCAGGGTTTGTTTCCTGCCTTGAGCCCTGTGTTGGCTGGGATTGGCACCAGCAGACCTCCATGACCCTGTAGTTAGGATGTAGAGGGTTGGATGATGGATGGATGAACTAAAGTGGAATGTGCTGTCACACACATTGCATTAGAGACAGCCTAAGGCCTCTGGTGACGGAAATAACCTGTCGAACCAGAGGGTGGCGCTGTTTTCTAATACCTTCTCTGTTCTTCCCTTTGCAGAACAGAAGACTGACAGCTTTTCCACCACTGACATCACATCTGTTGTTTACCCTCCTAGACTGAGATTATTTAATCTCTCACATTTTGAACCAATTCTGTCCTGAACTCACGTCTGAAAAGACATTCTTTTGATGTTATTGAAAATTGTCAATATTTTTTTTCTTTGCAATTATTTGGGGTCAACAGCTGGTGAGCCCAACTTTTTTGTTATATTGCTTGGATATGACCAAACATTTGAACTAAAGACCCGCCTTGCACTTCATTCATTGGTCAGGGCTTTATCGCAGTAATAGCTTATTCATTGGCTAAAACTGTGCAATAATAACATTGCAAAATGCATTCAGACCCGTCAATCACTAAAGATTCAAAGTTAAAGAAGAGTAAAAACATTATCAGAAAGTTATTTTGCTTTATACTTTAAAAAGCTGAAGGTCAATTCAACAATGCAGTTTCACAGACCACTTCTAAATAATTCCGAGGTACTCCAGTTGTGGCTCACAGCTATGAATATAAATGTAACAACAGGAGGTCGATCTTACAATTCAAATGCTCGTTTGCATCTGAGTGCGTTTCATCTTTGTTCAGGACAGCGTTTTCTTAAAAGGATTTATTTGACAATATTTTAGTAAAGCTGCATATGTTTGAGAGATTTATTTTTATCTTGGACATCTTTGATATTGTTTGCTGTTATCCAGCATTGGTCTCCATAGATGACTATCCATCAGAAACTTTCCTATGTCCATTTCACACAAAAACATGACATTAAATTTTTTTTCTCAGCCATCACTACAAGCTACATGCGGTAAGCAACATATAAAAAATATCATTTTTGGGTGGAGTATTCCTTTAAGCTCCATACAGCCTTGTTTTGGCCTAAGAGAGTGGATAGGTGGAGTGATGGACACACTCCCTAATGGCTGATTCAGCCCATCATTTTTCACCCATTGTCGATGGCATGCAGGCACTGCATGTCTTCAGTTTCCTCAAGCCTTGTTTTCATGACTGCTGAAGCCTGCTCACTCTTGCATGGCCTCCAACTGCCTTGAGCCATCAAGCAGATTGGAAATCACCAGAAAATATTAGTTCTCTACAGGAATATTTCCATGTGAAGGGAGGTAGACGAGGGGGCACTAAAATGGACATGACGTCATCTGTGAAATCAAAATGACCTAGAAGCTTTCTCGATGAACTGCTCACGTGTAACTGTAGATATCTGATTTTCTCGTATATCACAAAATAAGCCAGAGAATGATAGCCAGCAAGACAGTGAGAGAGGCAGACACTGGTGTCCGCCCACAGAATGAGAACAGCCGAGCGAAAAGCTGAAATAGATGGCTCTCATTTGTAATGGCTCACTGCCCCTTTTTTCTGTGCCTGCAGTTAGGAGGCTGCCCAGCTGGGCCTGTGCACTGGACTGAACTGGAAGAACCCTGAGGGCAGCTTCTCTAGAATCGTTTGCTAGAATGCAGGTCTGCCACTTAGAAGCCTGAAGGTGGCTCGTCTTAAAGTGGGAGAGGCTCTGAGTTGACATACGAGTACAATTCAAGACAAAAGGATTTTTCTTTGATTGTGTAATTACAAGCAAGCAGACATGAGCCGGGGGTCAGCTGTCTGTTCATGGATCTACAGGCATGACAGTTCACAAAGTAAAGTGAATAGATGGATTGTTGAGGAGTGTAAGGCACTCACACTCAGGCAGACCACACTGAGTAGACACAATGGAACTCAAGGTGTGTACAATGGTATTCAAATGCACTTATTGCTAATACACACACAAACGTCCACCACTCATCAGACAATGGGCACCTCGGGCAACATTTTACTTGTGTGCACAACTCACTTCATGCACAGTCACACACACACAAACACACAATCTGCCTTCTATTAAATGTACACATGTCTTGTAGAAACACTTTTTCAAACACTGAAGTTGTGTCTATAGATGCTGTCAATTACACATGCATGTGTCTTGGTGACAACAGGGACAGGTAAGGGTATGACACAATTTGTAACATGGCTTCCGCATCCACCCATAAAGTGGAGAAAAAAAATGACATCACTTCTGTTACCACCTTGACTCCTCCCATTCTGGCATAAAGAAGAACAATGACAGGAAGTAAGCATCACTTGATTGATCAAAGCCCTGAGATACAAACCCCATTTACCACAGATCATTTATTAAATAGGCAAAAAAAACTGTCGTTCCTTGCTGTTCTTGTTGTGGAGAATGGACTTGCGCTCTCTCTTCAGAGTAAAAACTTGGAGACTCAAGATCGACAAGCAGAACAGACTTTATTGCAAAGATGCACACAGTCGTCTCAGTTCAATGAAGTGAGCGCCTTTCCTTGGGTAAACCTTATATTTATTGCAATTCTTATCAGTATCTCTAAATGTACACACACATTGAAAACCTCAAGCAGATGGTGGTCTCCTCATGCACACACAACGTTAACCAGTGTTAACAACATGCATGCAGATACAAAATATCTACACACAATGCACATTACTAATGCACATATCCTGTAGAGCTGCGGTGGGCTGGCACCTTGTCCGGGGTTTGTTTCCCACCTTGCACCCTGTGTTGGCTGGGATTGGCTCCAGCAGACCCCCGTGACCCTGTGTTAGGATATAACGGTTTGGATAATTTAATGGATGGATATCTTGTAGAGATACTTTGTTGAGACACAACACGTTTCTAAGGATAATTGTAAAAGGGTAAACAGACCAGGAGATTGTCGCTTATTAATAAAATTTAGTCAGGCAAACAGTCACCACTGGTGATTATCTTTGTGGAGTTTGTTTTTTTTTTGGGCTGGACAAGATGGCGCCTGTGCCTCGCTTGCTGTCTGTCGCTCTCGTTTCTACTTGCATTTGGTTGCTCATTTGAGAATGCATCCAGTTCTTTGCTTTGGTGTGATCACTGCTCACTCTTTGACATTCGAGTTGCTGACGAAGAACTGATGGGTGATGACCTGGGTGAACAGAAAGCATCTATCCCACTGCTTCTATTGGAATTAACTGCTCACCTCTGGTATGCTCCGGTTTCTCCACCTCAAAGGGAATGGAGAGGATGCCGGACGCGGGGAAAGCACAGTCGTTTGGTTGGTGAGAACTGGATATTATCTTGCTTTTTTTTCTGGAGTGGACGCATTTTGGCAGAGTGTGGATCAGATCGTCATCACGTCGTTTCCTGACAGTCTCTGGAGTCTGCATATACCAAGGTTATGGAATTGTCTTCCACTGACTTTGAGATCAGTAGAATCTATTGAACTTTTCAGGTGTCAACTTGGGACTCATTTGTTTGGATTGGCATTTGGGTAGCACCATCATCTATGGGTGATCTTTGTATTGTCATTGCTCTGTATTTTCTTTTAATATTTAATTTTTTCTGTTTTATTGTTCAGCACTGTGTGACTTTTGCCTGTGGTAGGTGCTTTAGAAATACATTTTTACTTAGTTTACTTACTCTTCCCCAGGTATTCCTGTTTTACTCTCCCACCTCATATACGTGTTAGACAGTCTGGCATTTCCAGATACCCCTGTATATGTTGTTGACCCAGTAGTGGACTGGCATCCCATCCAGGGTTGGTTCTCACTGAAGCCTTGAACTGGTTTAAGCAGGTTCAATGAATGGGATAGAGGCAAGTTGAGTAACTTAGAGAGAAGCTTAATCTTACAACCCGAATAGTAACACCTGCCCTCCAAGCTTTACAGTTCAGACACTTTTGCCACACAGATGCACACACGCACATGCAAACAAGAGTCCAAATCTGTATCTCATATTGCACTTTTTGGAAGCAATAACCCATTTACTGTGACAGAGTGAGCATTTTCGTTTTTATTTTTAGATGCACTTTGATGCATGTGCTAGTTACAGTACACTCACTGCGGCTTTGGTGATACTTGAAGCTGAAATCTCAAAAATGTTTCAATTAATGAAAATGGGAGCCCAGAATAAATGCGTCTCGTGGATAATTTGGGATCCTCGTAATGCACGTTATTAGCGAAATTGCACATAATTGGCTGTCATGGTTACACGGAGACAGTGGAGCGCCTGCAAATAAAAGGGTTTCACAAAGAGAGGGAATCAGAAGACAGAAAATCAGAGGATGGAGAGTGGAACAAGAGATTGAGAGCGAGAGAGGGCACAGTGAGATAACGCTGTAGGGTCTGACCTGAGATTAGCTGAGCACTGACTACGGGCCATATTCTCTGATAGTTGCCATGGTCACAATAATTTTACCAAGAATGAAAACAAAAAAATGGAGACCGCTGCCTGCAGAAGAAGAGGCCATATCATGCGTGTCACAAGTCTCTTCACTGAAAAAGCTACTGCCGGGCACCCATCCTCTAATGAAGGGTTTTAATTATGATTCATTTTAAAGGCAATGGTCTAAAGAATCCATCAAGGATCATTGGTCTAACTAGGGATTACACAAATTAAGGCTCTCCCAAAGTAAACCCGAATCAAACAGAATTATGCATTTAGCTCTCTGACATTTTGAGAAGTGATGTCACCAATTGTAAGGACTCATCGCCTGTCCAGACCCTATAAGGAGCTCAAGAGTGATGCCTGGCACAATGAAACAAGGAATGTGTGGTGCCAGAGACGGGCCATTCACATTGCCGTGCTCTCAGCTTTGTGATACACACACGTAACAAAAATGAATGCCTCTCTGACTTAATAAACGGAGATTATTACAGCAAACAAATTCTTTCAAGGCGTCCTCTTTGTTTCTGTCAGATAAGGTAGTTTGGTTGCATTAGGTTTGCAGATGAGCACTTGGAGGCTTCTCCCACATCAGATAGCATTTTGTTCATTACACGCCTCATTAATTTAAATGCAAATTGATTTCTGATGTGGCTTTTTTTTGGCAGGCATGTCATGTGCTTTTCTCTTCATTTTGATTCATCTTGCTACAGCTCAAGGAGCACGCCTTTAACCTGCCTTCTTTCCAGAATGGACAGCGCTCAGCCCAACTCTGGCCCATTCTTCAGCTCTGAAGTCAACTCCATTTACATTCACTGTTAAAGCATAGCTGAAGGCAAAAGCTGTAAGACTTGCGCCCAGGCGGCAGGATAGAGAGCCAGCGAACACGTGCCGAGGCCACCGCTCGGCTGTCAGACACAGTGTCCGTTCACATGAAGCAGGCCAGCAGTCTCACGGTCTGACATGGCCTCAATTCACATCAGCAGAGTCAGCAGGCCAAGTGTCCAACCGCTTGGGATTCTCCCACTGCCTAGGGGGCAAACAGTGCAGCGGAGCTCAGCTGACCTGGTCACCCTGGGAGTTTGGCTTGCTTCAAGATGAGAGACTGTCAGCACGAGAAACCAGAGGTAAATTCACCTGAGGTGTTTTAAAAGTGACACCACAAAACAAGAAGAGGATCTCTCTCACAAACTATAAATGTAATATAGTAAATAAATCTCTTTGTCCCCACCGAACAATGTAATTTCTCCTAATTAATTTTGGTGTTTTCATTTATAGCGCCTGATACGACTGGGGGGCAGCAGTCACTTGGGTTTCCTTGGCGTTGACGCTCACAAATTGATGGGACAGGAAGGTCACACTGCAACGACAGCTGTTGCTAAGCAACAACGGGCCTGCACGGCTGCTGATAACACCACAGGCCCCTCGTTCTGCCTGAGTGCACCCCGTCTGAACTGAACAATACCGGCTTAATGAAGCTCTCAGCTGCCCCTGAGCTTCCAGCTGACACCCCAACCATCACTCCCTACAGCTGCTCTGCAATCGCTGCTCAGAAAAATGTCAGCCCAGAAAGTGCACAGAATGCAAGTTTAATGTGCCCCATTAACCAGGCGATCACTCGGGTAGTTCTTGCCATCCTCCCTCCTTCACTAGCACAACCCAGCACCCAAATTTAATATTCCTGCAGACCAGAAACATCATTGGCAGGATAACTGTCAGTCAAAGTCGACTTCAGCAAATCATGTTCCTGCTAGCCAGCTTCACCCTTTTCTGCAGAATATCTCAGCAGTGATAATCAAGAATATTTTTCTGCAGCCCAGAGCCTTCAAGAAAGAGCTAACAGTAGGTGGAGTTGACTCCAATTGACGCCCATAGACTCTACCTACAGACCCCCACAGCTCCACACATTTACACTATGGTTAAGAGGAGAGTTGTAGGAGGGTTATCTGACTCAAATAATGATGACTGTCCAGGTACTTGGAGCTCCAGGATGGAGGCTCCTGGCTGTTGTGATACCAGGCTTGGGCAGGCTCCAAGTTAAAGAAGAAGCCTGCCAATGGAGGGCATGGTCAAAGGGCAAAGAACCAAAGGAGGAGTTTTTGACACGTCATCAGCAGAGCTGTAGTGTTATTGACATTATGGTGCAGCAAGATTTGAATAATGAAAAGTATCCAGACTACACAGCTTTTTTTAGTGATAGCAACAATGGAATCTTTGAGAGACTGAATCAAATGGAATAACTGATTCACAAAAAGATTCGATCTTTCGGCAGAAAGTACTTAATAAACCTTATTTTAGAGTCAGCACATTCTTTTCATCTGTTGTCCACTGGTGGACTTTTAAGTTTCTATAACTTGAGACCTCAGCTAACAAGCCAATTGCCCCCTACTGGGCTGTTCTACAGCTGAGACAGTGCTAGTCTGGCCAATCTGATGAAAGCAGCCTTCTACCTAATGGTTTCAGTGCTCCTTTTTATCTTCTCAGGGAGTCAATAGTTGGGGAGTCATCATAAAACAGGGCCTGTTAAATCCCATTGACGCAAATTGTTGTTGCTGTATACCTACATTTTTCTACACCTGTATCTATATCCATAGATATACTGTATATCAACATATATTGTACAGTAAAAGGGAAGCACATATCAAAGTACTTTTTATTCCCGAAATTCAACACTTGTCAAGAATCTTCATCACAGCATAATGGATTAGATACAAGAGGAGATGCCAGTCATTGATGGCCTAGTGACATTTTAGCTCTGAGCTGGGCGTAAGCAGAATTCAGAGGGATGTAGGTGTTAATTGCACTATATAAATAAAATGTATTATAATTATTATTATTATTATTAATTGGGTCTCATGCATGTACCACACCTCATCCAATTCTCATGAACGTTTTGAGCTTCCACTTATCCTAACTCGAGCTGCGTTCTGATTTGTGTTATTTCCAGGTCGGTCAATGTGGTAAATCACTATCGATCTGGAATTTTTTTTTTCTCCCCACTAGCATTTTGATGGTCGTGGATATGCATGCCCAGTTTCTTAGATGTTTGTCCTATGAATGTGGCAGGACACTCATTACACACTCTTGAAATTAAAGGTTCCAATGTGGTTCTTTAGAGCGATGCCATAGAGGAACATTTTTTGATTTCCAAATGAACAACCTATATGAAAGTTCCAGAAGTAATCCTTAATTTACAGTTGTACTTGGTTTGAAAAATAATCATACACTTAAAAATAATGAATCTTTAATAGTATTTTTTTTTGTTTGTTTTTTATTGGATTGTGTGCTTCTTCATGGAACCACTGCTTAACAAAGCACCATCCCATTCTGGGCATATGAAGTTGTTTTTTTGTGCTATAAAAAATGTGCTGAAATATAGAAAAAAAGCTGAAATCTTATATGGTAGACTACCTAGCGGGACACTAAGAGATTAAGAAGTTCCTTTAGCATCATGACTTATTGGTATTTCATAAATCTGTTACCATCTATTCATGGTTAATTACTGCATGGTGCCTGTAACAGATCTAAATAAATAAATGTTCATTCTTGATCCTTCATGTGGAAAGGTATTTTAGGAACCAAAAATGGTTCCCCTATGGGAGGGCCACAGTGGGTGCAGGTTTTCATTCTAACCCTTTTCCTAATCAGTGACCAGTTTTCACTGCTAATTAACTTATTTTCCCTTCATTTTAATAGCCCTATTTTTAAAGATTCAGTCCTTTGAATTGACTCTTTTCTTTATGAAATGACAGCTGACCAGCTAAAATGGGGCTTCAAATGCCAACCAATTTCACTCCAACCACTTCCTTAATGAGAAGCCGATTCTTGCTGTTAATTAAACTCGTTATTTAATTCCATGGTTTGTTGCTGTTCTCATTCTGCCACAGTAGACATTTCCATAACTGTAGATTTTCTGTATTTTCTAAGAACACCGTTAAAATGTTATGGTGACCTGACTACTTACTGAGACCTACTGATATCTTTATTTTCAGATACTCTGTATGGGCACAGGTGAGCTGGTCATGTGGCAGCTTGTTTTGTGTCTCATTATTGTTTGGCTGCTAATTAAGGAAAAAGAAACAGCTAAGGGGTCTGAGACAAGTTAATTAAAATTATGGCAAAAGAAGTTAATTAGCAGCAAAAACAGGTAACTAATTAAGAAGATAGAATGAAATCCTGCAGCCACTGCGGCCCCCCCAGGACCGGAGTTTGACACCCCTGCCCAATGGCATTACTCAGAAGAACCACTCTGGTACCTTTATTTTTAAGAGTGAAGATGATAACAGATTTGTGAAAGACCCTTGTTAAATAACACAGCAGAAATTTAGGTTTTATTGATATGTCTGTACCCTGTGTGATGAAAGGCAAGGATGAGCTGGTATCCCAGTTTGGATGGACGATCAGTTACCTGGCTAGGAGGCCCTCATAATGGATGGAGAACATTAGTGGATGGGTGGCTTGGCTGGAATGATTAGTGTCTCCTTTCTCAGTCAGGCAGATATATAGAAAGGACAGGTGATCACTGCCTTCCGGGGCCATTTAGTGAAGATAGATCAGGAGTTTGGGGTTCTAAGATGCTCTCTATAGGCCACACCTGCTAAGCACCCTACTGTACATTAAAAGGTTCTGCTTTGTCAAGAACGGTCTAACTGCGGCCTGCAATTCATATGACATAGATCAGGTAGTGCCCACAATGTCAGTCACAAAACCCCTTTTGGCTGAGATAACCCTCCCACAACCCTAATGTTAACCATAGTGTAATGGGGCCCTAAAGTTAACCATAGTCTAATGTGATGGGTGTTTCATGACTGACATTGAGGGCGTTTCGTGATGTTGGGGTATTACATGACTGACCTCATGGGTACTGCAGTCTGCAGTTACACTCTGTTGGTTTTGTCCACATATTTAGAATTATTTCGAAGCTCCAAGAACCAATTTTACCTGCAAATAACACTTTCCAGAATGAAATGGTTCTTTGTCAAGCAATGCTTCACACATCTCCGTAAAGAGTGTGGAAGCTGGCCCGGACACAGACAGGCGGACACGTTTACGTCACCCACAACACGTTTATTATACATATTTACAAGTTAAGTGCATCTCAAAACCCCTAAAGTCCCCAAAGTCCTGGCCACAACAAAATGCCTTCACTTCTCTTCAGGCCACCTCCTCGCCTCCTCCCAGACCTTGATTTCCTCACTCCCAATTCCAGCCCTTGTCTGAAGGGAGGCGGCCCCTTTTATAAGCACCCGGATGTGCTCCAGGTGTGCTCTGGCTCTCTTCCACCGACACGCCCCAGTGTGGTGGAAATGCCGGCTGTATCCCTGGAAGCACTCCGGGTGTCCCTGCACTTCTTCCCCCCAGCACTTCCGGGTGTGGCGGAAGTTCTGAGGTCCAGGGTCCCCAAGGCATTGGGGCGCCCCCTGGCAGTGACCACGGGCCCCTACAGGGTCGAGCTTCAAAGCTCTGTACCCTTGGTCCCGATAGCAACCAGGGTGGTCGCCCCCACGTGGTCTGAGGTGGGCGTACGCCCTCTTCTGGTCCTCCAAAGCATCCCATCCGGGTCGCTCCCCCAGGCATCTGCCACAAGAACCATTAAAGAAGCAGTATTATTAAGGGAGTACAGTACAGAGTAAACAGAATTGCTGATTTCTGCTGCCAAATATTAACACAAAATGATCTGCAAAGGTTGTATTGGTCAGATTCATCAGCACAGCAAAGGAGTGTTTATGTTATTTACATAATGTGAGCCATGGAATCGTGTTAGTAATGTCACAAGGGCCTGAATGCATTGAAAGGAGGTGTCTCAACATTGCTGTCATTTATTTGCGAAGTGCGCACACTTAACTGCATTCTGTTTACATCGGAAGTAAAATGTCGGAGCTGGGAACGACACCTGAGTTGATCGCATTCTATATTCCAAAAATCCAATATGGACCCTTTCAGGAAAACCTTTGTTGTGCCTGCTTTAGCAATTGATAACAGTGCATTAATGTTGTATTTGCAAATCCAAACACTGTAGCAACATGCATTGAAACTGGACAGTACTGTGTGTATGACTGTTTTAATGAGACACCAATAGGCAGAAGTGCTAATAAACAGTATAAAATACAGCTTTCAATAAAGTTTGTGGTGTACTGTACGTCGCCATTTTGGATTGACGTCATAATCTGGTAGGGCAAATCCAGACTTGACAGACCAGCCCTGAGTTTCCAAGTTGGAAATCCAACTTTGTAAATTTGTGACTTTTAAACTATTTAAAATTTTATCATGTTGTTAAAATATTCTCATTGAAAGTCATCGGCTTCCGTTTAATTTTTTTCAATGGCGAAAGGTGGACTGGAACTGCTTCCGTTAGGGGTTGCCACAGCGGATCATCTTGTTCCATATCTTTCTGTCCTCTGCATCTTGTTCTGTTACACCCATCACCTGCATGTCCTCTCTCACCACATCCATACACCTTCGCTTAGGCCTTCCTCTTTTCCTCTTCCCTGGCAGCTCTATCCTTAGCATCCTTCTCCCAATATACCCAGCATCTCTCCTCTGCACATGTCCAAACCAAAGCAATCTCGCCTCTCTGAGTTTGTCTCCCATCCGTCCAACTTCAGCTGACCCTCTAATGTACTCATTTCTAATCCTATCCATCCTTGTCCCACCCAATGCAAATCTTAGCATCTTTAACTCTACCACCTCCAGCTCTGTCTCCTGCTTTCTGGTCAGTGCCACCGTCTCCAACCCATATAACATAGCTGGTCTCACTACCGTCCTGTAGACCTTCCCTTTCACTCTTGCGTCTGTCTCAAATTACTCCTGACACTCTTCTCCACCCATTCCACCCTGCCTGCAATCTCTTTTTTCACCTCTCTTCCACAATCCCCGTTACTCTGTACTGTTCTTCCCAAGTATTTAAACTCATCCACCTTCGCCAACTCTACTCCTTGCATCCTCACCATTCCACTGACCTTCCTCTCATTTACACACATGTCTTATTCTGTCTTGTTCCTACTGACCTTCATTCTGCTTCTTTCTAGAGCATATCTTCACCTCTCCAGGGTCTCCTCAACCTGCTCCCTACTATCGCTACAGATCACAATGTCATCAGCAAACATCACAGTCCACGGGCACTCCTGTCTAATCTCGTCTGTCAACCTGTCCATCACCATTGCAAATAAGAAAGGGCTCAGAGCCGATGCCTGATGTAATCCCACCTCCACCTTGAATGCATCCGTCACTCCCACCGCAGACCTCACCACTGTCACACTTCCCTCGTACATATCCTGTACGACTCTTACGTACTTCTCTGTATGAAGAATTATACATATTGTACAAATAATATCGATATTTTGAATAGTTTAATAGTTTTGTTTGTGGTCTATTCATTTACTACATTTCTGTGACACTTTGTTAAATTGGTGTTAGAGAGATTAAGAGAGGAGAGTATTGAAGACAGTTCTGTATGCTCTGTGCACTAAAGTAAAACAAAGCAGAGGACCTACTGAGTGTCATTAGTTTGTTGATGTTTTCTTTAAAGAACATATACTTACGTAACAAGGTTTCTTTTGAAAGGTGGATGGAATCCCTTTCAGGAACAAAGAAAGAATGGATGGAGGTAGAATTCTGTTTCAAAAGAGCAGTTTTCACTGCAGTTGCTAGTACACTACTCTTTAGTATTTATGGTTCTTTACTGGCTAGTGTGGTCCCATGTAGAACTATTGCTTGACCAAGCACCATTTCACTCTGGGAAGGGTTATTTGCAGAAAAGAAAGAAAGAAAGAAAGAAAGAAAGAAAGAAAGAAAGAAAGAAAGAAAGAAAAGAAAAGAAAAGAAAATTTCTGGAACCTTCATATAGAGGGTCTTTTGGAAACCAAAAATGGTCCCCCTATGGGATCACTCTGAAGAACCACTCAGGCACCTTAATTTTTAAGAATGCAAGGCAGAGTCAAATCAAAACAAAAAGGTTTGTGAAACAATATAATCTGCTTCTATTCCATTAATGTGCTGCGGAATTTCAAAGTTAAGTTTTTTTTTTTCATTTGTAAAGCTTTGTTGATGACACCTTGATTTTGTTAATAATAATAATAATAATAATAATAATAATAATAATAATTCATTACGTTAAGATTATGCCTTCCTCATATTTGCACTGAGTTGTCACCTGGTGCTCCAGTTTCCTCCTACATACCAAAATCTGCAGATTAGCTTCACTATCAATTTTAAATTAGCCCATTTTAAGTGAGTGTGTCCTGCAATGGGCTGGTACCCTATAGGATCCTGCTTCTCTTGCTTCTAAATTAGAATAAGTATCTTAGGAGAAAAAGTGTCATTTTTTGCAAACTTACCCAAAACATATTGGAATATATGCAAATTTCATTTACTGTAAAAATGTCAAAGAGTTAAAACTGGAACACAAAACACAACATGTTTTAACCATTTAATAAACTAGGGGGCTTTGCCCCCTGCTCGCATAGTTTGCCAACCCCCAAGCCTGTGCTACACACCAGCCACTTCATGTCTCTCCCACTTGCTTATGTGGATTTCACTTTCACCAAACAACAAATCTTTTAATTCTCTTTGATACGCCTCTTCATTGGGAAGAAACACTACTTTTCCCTAGTGGCAACACGAATTAGATGATCTACAAGTCTCCGACTTTAAGTTTAAATCCGAACAATATATTCGATCTGTTTTCGCTGTTCCGTTATTTCACTGAGTAATAATTTCCGTTTGTTCATTGTATCATTTTTTTGAGTCTTTCCAATTTTAGTACTTTCATTATCTCTAACCTGCTCTGATTGTGTATCGCGCCAACGTTTTTGAATTCTTTACGACGTTCTACTTTGTCATCTACTCTTTGTCTTATATTTATGGCCCCGGGCACGCTTAAATCTCTTGGCACAAAGTCTCATCTCACGGGACTTGAAAGTATCTCTCTGAAAAAGTCACGTCTCGTCCCAGGATTTTTTTTATTATAATAGAGAAATGTCTGTAGAAGCTGATTCAGGGGATTTTTGAAGTGACGTCTGGATAACAGTGTCCATTTGCTTCCCATTACCTGGCTTCTCGTTTTTACAGGTGACGGGTCTGAAGTTGGGCATGGAGGGTTGTAGTGGCTGTTCCTCACTGCGCCCTTCGCCTGCATGCGAACTACAGCCAGCTGAGCACCTCTTGCTTCCTCTCACATATCCTATGAGATCTCGAATGCTTAACTTTATAAACACTTCTTTCTATAATTGAGCATTGCTAGTCTGAATAAAGACTTTTTTTTTCATTTAATATATAAAGCAGAGTCGATGTATGTTTGTTTGTCCACCATACAAATCTGCACCGGGCGTCCGATCAACACCAAACTGGGCATGGGGCTCCTTTGTGACCAGGAGGAGGTCATGGGGTATGTTTGGGTGGGAAAAATGTCTGATGCAAGAGCGGATGAAACATGTCAAGATAGGGAAACCAGGCTGTCTGCCAACAGGCGAAGGGCTGCTGATACAACACATGGACAAATGCAGCACGATTTTAAAAATATGGCTTTTACAGATAACCGACAGGTTGCATATCATGAACATCCTGTTGCTGTTATTGGCCAAATGGATCATATCTGTGTTCATTGTAGAGCTCTAAAATGGAAAGGAGAGTCACCGGGATTGTGTTGCTCAAATGGGAAGGTGAAACTGCCATCTCTACTTCATCCACCTGAACCTCATCACTTTTTGATGTCAGGATCAACACCGACTTCAAAGCATTTCTTGAACAACATCAGGAAGTACAATTCCTGTTTTTAAATGACTTCTTTTGGTGCAACTAAACAAATACGAGAGGATGGGTTCATGCCCACATTCAAAGTGCAAGGTCAAGTTTACCATATAAAAGGATCATTACTTCCATTAACTAAAGGGACAATTGAGTTCCTTCAGATCTACTTCATGGGAGATATTTCCACAACAGCGCATCATAGACACAGCAGAATACCGAACATGAGACTGGACATTGTGATGGATTTAGAATGATTCCTTCGTGAGAACAATGCATATGTCACCCTTTTTAAGACTGCACTTCAACGTATGTCAACAGATGATTATACAGTTGTCATAACAGCTGACAAAATGTCACAGGGAGACACATCACCGACGATTCAATGATCCAACACTTGATGAGGTTGCCATTGTAATGGTAGGCAATGACTTTGGGAAGCGGGATATTATCATCGAGAAAAAGAACAGCGTGTGGCAGACACACACACGTCATATGATGCCCTTCAGTATCCACTAATCTTTTGGCAAGGTGAAGATGTGTATTACTTTGGAATTCCACAAACAGATCCATCTACGGGCAACTCTGTTGCTGGCAAGAAACTCAGTGCAATTGACTTTTCTGCTCGCCAACTAACGAGTAGAGTTTCTGAAGAGAATTACATCTTGAAATGCCGGCAATTTTTCCATCAATACATATTATTGAAGCAACTATCATAATAGGTTGCGCAAAATGTGAAAATGTTTTCATACCAAGAATACCGCTGATTCCGAATGGTTTACCCTTTGATTTCAAACGGCTACAATTTCCTGTTCGTTTGGCTTTTGCGATGTCAATTAATAAGGCTCAAGGGCAATCACTGCAAGTTGCATGCATCAATTTGGAAAATCCATGCTTTTCACACCAACTCTACGTTCCATGTTCTAGAGTGGGCAATCCTCAGAATTTGTTCAGTTTTGCACCACAAGAGAAAAAAAATATAGTGTATCCAAAGGCTCTGGAATAACCTCTTACAATAAAATGTGAATTAGAAAAATGTTTGTTCTATTTCTATGTTGTGTTTCTTTCATTCGGGAAATTCATTATACATTCCCGGGCAACGCCGGGTACTCCTGTTAGTTCTAATATAATGAACATCAACTCCTCTAACCCTTAAGTGACAGCATCACTTTATACTCGTGTACGCATGCATCCTCCATGAATCGACCTGGCGTCCATCGTACACACCGGACCCCTTTCTTACATCCGCTCTACACAGGCTTAAATCAAAGTGGGCTACACTCTGTTTTAGGGCAAAATGCGTTGTACGACCCTCCTGAAAGCGCACAAGCTTCACATAAAAAGCCATCTCACTGCAAAGAGCCGTCAGATTGCAGTAATTGTACCCGCCGACCGCAGCAGCTGGGAGAATAATCAAAGTTTGCATTCACAAGCCAGCGGAGAAGAGTCTTCGATAATTGAGATAATAACACTCTGTGAATTGCAGCCTTTCAACCAAATTGGCCCCATTATTACAAAGACACCTTTGAACGCTGCTTCTCTGGGGTCAGGGGTGCTTTACAGATTTGCCAGTCATTTTTCTGCCTCGTCTAAATCTTAAAGATATCATCAAGATTCTGAGGAAAAAAAGTGATGAGGCACGTCTTCCGTTGAAAAGGAACCCTTTAGGAAACCTCCCACTGGGGCAGGGCTCCTGGGTGCAGAACTATCACAGCTTTCCTTTTCTATTTGGCATATCAGCCTGATTCAGCGATCACTTGCAGAATTTACAGAAATTCGTTTCAGTTTCGCACCAGCTGCCTTTATATGTTATTCCTGTTCGGGCACATCTTCTGACGTTAATGTTCTCTCCTCTAATTTGGGATATAAACGCGCTATTAAACGGATGGATGTTCTGTAGTGATTGGGTACATTGGAGCACTTCGGGTGGCCCTGAGGGTAAAAGGCGTTTTTGGTGAAATTAAAGTGGTGTTGCTGCATTAACAGTTGATTTTGTGGCCATCTGAGATACTGGGAGTTGACGTTTGGATAGATAATTCTACTTCTTTAGGGAGGTACTTACTGATGTTTATCATTGACCTTGATGTTGTGCAGTTATCTTTGCGGAATCACAGTTCCAGAGATGTGGGTTCAAATCCCTTGTTCACTGTTCGTTTTTGACCACGCCTATGTTATTACGAGTTTTTCTCTCAAAGCCCCATAAACATGGGAATTTTGTTGAATGGCGACACTAACATGTCCCAGTATGCGGAGTGACGCGTGCCCTGTCTATGGTTGCTTCTTGCCGGGTCCAGTAAATACATGTGTCATTAACACCCATTTAGTTTGGCTGCTGCATCCTCCGAAACACCGTCACTTCGTAACACCATAATTGATAAACGACGTCGAGAACATGTAAAGATTGATATTCTTGATCCGTTTCGAAGCTTCTTGAGTTACAGAAGCAAAATGAAAATCAAACCTAGCGTTCCGCCTCAAATACACGCGCATGCAGATCTACACCCCTCTTGTGGCCAAGACCTGTTATTGCACATACTTACACGCGGTTGTCGGGACTTCTGCTGCTGCATTCTCTTTATTCATTCCGTTCAGATCCATTCATGCATTTACAACAGGCAGCTATCACCCAATTACTAAACGTGATGTTTAATACTTTACATATAGCCGGAACCCCATTACGTACAACATTTGGGTACAAGGGAGCTTGGGCGGCGGAATCCCAAAATCGTCACAGGTGTCCTTTCAGCATTTCGATCTCAACTTGGATGGAGTGCCAGTTCAAGAATGGAATACGTATTGAACATGAAATACGAAGTTAGGAGACAGAAGTGTTTTTAATGACCCTTGTGTATACAGTATGCTGATGCTGTAAATCAACTTTAATGTACTGTGTGCGTGTGTGTATGTGCATATATACTGTATATACTGTTATATATTACTGTTTATCAGTGATTTATCATGAGTGAAGCCTGGACCTGGCAATGGACTGCTGCTATGCCCAGGGTTGGTTCAAGGACAGACTTCAAATTCTCATGATTCTGAATTGGATTAAGCAGGTTTGAGAATGTTATGTTATATATCTCTCTATTATAAAAAAAAAATTTTTGGAAGGTTGGAAGGAGATGAGACGTGAGTTTCTCAGAGACACTTTCACATTCCACAAGACGACTGTTTGTGCCAAGAGATTAAACCATGTCCGGGGCCGGAAATAAAACAAAGAGTAGTGACAAAGTAGAACGTTGTAATGAATTCAAAAATGTTGGCGTGGTACACATGCAGAGCAGGTTAGAGATAGTGTAAGTACAAAAATTGAAAGTATCAAAAAAGGAGATTTTAGATCACATTAGCGCAAACAAATGGAAATTATCACTCGGTGAAATAACAGAACAGCGAAAAGAAATTGAATATATTGTTCAGATTTAAACTTTAAGTTGGAGACTTGTAGATTGTTTAATTTGTGTTGCCATCAGGGGAAAAAAGTAATGTTTCTTCCCAATGAAGAGGCATATCCGCGAGAATTAAAAGATTTGTTGTTTGGTGAAAGTGAAATCCCACACGAGAGAAATCATTTCTCATTTGTGTGAATGATATTGTCAGACACATTTCTTGTAGAGAGAAAGAAACGATATTCACTCACGGGCAGTTATACGTTGTGTTGTCACGATGTAATTCCAAACACGGAATCAAAATTCAATGCGATATTGATGAAAAGGTAAAAGCGAAAAGAGATCGAATATACAGTATGGAAATAGGTGATATGATAAAAGTGCGCCACAAGAGATGCAGATCACGTGGCACGGCAGCAGCAGCAAGCCAGCAGCTGATTGAGCAAAGAGGAGGTAAAAAAAAGTATTTGTTTCCCATTGTATCACCATTTAAGAGGGGTTTCAGAGGAGTGACCACGTCTCCTTGGGGTGCGTTCAGCCGCCCTCTTCACAACATGAGTAGCAGAGACGGTAGGTGGGGTTGGCAAGTGAAACAAACAGGGGGCTAAGCCCCCTAGTTCTTATATAAAAACGTCTACACATGGAAGTGTGTGTGTCTGTCCGGCCTGGAAGTGAGAGGTGGAGTTGGAGTAAGGGCTCCACCTTCGAGGAAACAGAAAACTCGCTTAGCCACTAATAACACAAGTGGGGCCAGCAGATCAGAAAAACGAAACCTCCGAAGAGAGATAAAGACATTTTGCTGCTACCATCAGCAAAATGGTATCCCTTTTACCTTTTCTCCTGCCGCTAATCCACAAGTGAAGCGAGCACGTCTGCAAAACGAAACCTCTGAAGAAAGACAGTCGCTTAGCCATTAATGCATAAACGATGCAAGCACGTCAGCAAAATGAAACCTCCTAGGAGACAGACGCCCAGAGTAGTTCCTTTCAATAACCTGACATCTTTAATTTTCAATTTTTTTTCTGATGATTTCAATAGTTTCTAGGACCCCGTGCTTTTTACAGCATAGGCTTACACAGCTAGTATCTTATATTTAACATTATCTACCTGCTATGAACTTTTTTTCCAACCATTTGTAATTGTACACCAAAAGAAAGACACCATATGAAATTGTGACAGATTGATATTTATGCATCTTCTTATAACTTGTCTTGACAGGATAATTTAAGCAATGGTAAAATGACTGTTTTGTGTTCATTAAACATTCCCTAAGCCCCCACAGCTATCAGACAGGCCATGCACAAGTAGATTCATGACCACATACACGGTGCAGCAAGGTAAAGCCTTTTCTGTCTGGCCAGTAAAGTTTACACATCATGGCAGTCATCAAGCTGTACAGAATTACTGTGAGCCACAATATGGAAAAATTGCAAGGCCTGAAGTTTGTCTCACAGCTATGCTGTTGTAAGTAAAAGCCCTTCTACTAGCAGTTTTACACAGTTGTTTTGATCAGATCCTAGAGGTACATTGTGGATTTTCATTTGTAACTGCACATTGTGGTGTTTTTTTTTTTTTTAACAATAGTCATAGTATTTCTGACGCCTATGCAATTTGTTTTGTTATTCTATTTTATTTTGGAAACGATTTTGTATGGACTTCTTACCAGTGTCAACATCATTAACTGTGTTGATATGACCATTGCCTGTCATGTCACAGAAATGCAATTTCATTATCCGTATAAAAGATGGTGGTGCACAGTTCACATCATCCAAGATTTTGGATAAATCACAAACTGAATTTAACTCACTGTTCAAGTGCTAGTTTTGGTTTTGAACTCCTGCTTAACATTTCTTGAACTTCACTTTTTATCTAGCAATTTGGTATTCTGAATTCTCAATCTCTCATTCTGACCTGACTATTCTTTTTGCCTTATCCTTTAAAACACCTTCTGCTAGTCCTGTTATTCTACTTTTTCTCCATCATCATCCTGCAACCTAATAGGGTTAATAACCTGCTAGGGCAACTTGCATCAAAAACTGAATGGAACACCAAGAGAAAAATTTCAAAATTGTCACAAAAGGGGCTATTGCTATCAAGATTTGCTGTGGGAAATTTTAGATGTTTTTCCATCAAAAATAGTATTATAAAGTCTTTGAATTTTCAAATTTTCAATTCTAAAAATGGCTGGCTGTAATCTAGATAGCCATGTACACTGGTGTTAAAAGCTCCGCAACCACTAAGGTCTTCCCTGCGACTCCTTCATCTTAACAGCAGCCGTTGTTGCAGCAGTGAATTGTGTGACCTTTTTAATCTTTAATATATATATATATATATATATATATATATATATATATATATTCATACATATGTGAGCTTAGGAGGCAGTCAACAATCCCTAAGGTGAGTGAAATATCGCGAGACAAGGGGTTGATATGCGGTACTAATGCCTCTCTCTCTCTGTTTCATCAGACAAAAAGAAGAAAAATAACTCGCCTTCCACAC
Organism: Polypterus bichir lapradei; assembly: GCA_026402145.1. Classification (NCBI taxonomy): domain Eukaryota; kingdom Metazoa; phylum Chordata; class Cladistia; order Polypteriformes; family Polypteridae; genus Polypterus; species Polypterus bichir. The sequence continues at coordinate 25,105,022 of JANRMT010062856.1, read as the reverse complement.
TTCCGGGTTCCCAAGATGGCTTCCAAACGTCGCTTCCACTTCTGACTCCGGATGATGACGCCACTTTCCAGCGCCTTTGCCATGATGTCACTTTCGTCTGACAGTTATGACATTATCTCCTGCCAACTCACTTCCACCATCCATTTTTCTCATTGTATAAAAATGCCATCTTTGTCATGTACCATTGTAATTACTGTAAAGTACTTTGATCGTATTTTTGCCATTTTTGCATTCATTGTCCACTTGACATTATACGGGGATGGTCCCCAACTCTTTTTCTCATTGTGGAAGATTCTTGCTTATTACAATATATACAGGGCTATTTAAAATGAAAGAGCAGATTTCAAAAAATCATTTCAAATAAACTGTATAAGACAAACACATTCCGCACATCACTGGAGAGAGGAAAGTTCAAAGTTTAATATTAAAGGAAGAGTGTTTGTTCCATCGATGCCCACTAATCTACATCGAATTGAAGAAGCTGTGAATTCAGGTAATAGGGACCAGTTGACTCGTGTGTGGCAAGAAGTGGTCTACCATTTTGATGTTTGTGGCACTACATATAGTGCTTATGTTGAGTGCATGTAACCTCAAGGAGCACAGGACCAAACTTTGAACTTTCCTCTATCCAGTGATGTGCGGAATGTGTTTCTGTCTTATACAGTTTGTTTGAAATAAATTTTTGAAATGTGCTCTTTCATTTTGAATAGCCCTGTATATATATATATATATATATATATATATAGTGATAAGAAATGCACTCCAGACATCGGGGCCGGAAGCAGAAGTGACGTCATCAGGTCTGGAACCGGAAGTGATGTCAACAGGACTGGAAGTGACGTTGTCTAAGGCGCCAGGACTGAAGCTGACATTGTCTAAGGAGCCGGAACCGGAAGAGACATCATCAAAGGTGTCGGAACCTGGCTGGATTTCCCAGGAATGGTCTGCAAGAAACTGAGATAGACAATCAGCACACCCTGCCGCCCCCTGGTCTGATGTGGTATTACAATTACTCAAGCCCTTTAGCTGCCTCCTTATCACACGTTTGTGTATTTGTTATAAATGTGTATATATATATATATATATATATATATATATATATATATATATATATGTATTATTAACATTATATTTAATATTATTAATAGGATTAATAGAATAATATAATAAATTATTATATTACTATTATTAATATTATATTAGTATATTATTTATACTATAATACAAACAATATATATATAAAGTCTGTTTTTAAAGCATCATAGCCTGCTTTTAAATTATCACTTTGGATATTAAACTAACTCTACGGGACAGAAGTGGGATGTGTAAACAGCAGGCACCTGTGGTCAGTAAGTTGAATTCCTAGGGGAGATATGGCTGGTAAACTACAAGTGTTTAGTAAGGTAGACTCACATATATCATCAAGATACACACAAGGTCTTGAAACAATTTATTTGTTTGGGGTTTTCAAGTTGTTTCTATCCAAATCCCCTTGGTCTTATCGTCACTAGTGGATATTTTGAATTCAAAGGCAGTGTGGTGATCAGAGGTGCTTCCAGACAGCAAATGAGCTCTCTCTCTCTCTCTGAGCTCCTTGTTGACACTCAACGTTTACGGCATCCTTTGGATCTGGTGATGGAATAACATGAACAAGCTTGACTCCTCTGTCCTCTACTGTGAGGTCTTTAAGCTCTGAACTTTTGGAATTCACAGAGGGCCATTGTGACCAAAAGTCATTCTCGTTTGGTATCAGGCTGTCGTTGCTTTATAATCCACTCGGCTCCTGGGTTGTTGTTGTACAAGTCTAAGAGAAAAGTGGTAGGATCCACACAGTGCTCCCCTAAAATAACAAAAACAAGCAAGCCTCAGCTCAGTTATACATGTCAGGGCCAGGGAGAGAACTGTCCTAATGGGCCCCGCATCAGCCTCACAGCCATTTAACAAACCTAACAAAACTAACATAACATTATCAATGTGCATTTTGGAGCAATGCTAGCCAAATGCAAAATATTGCCAAAACTTTTTTTTTTTTTTGGAACATTTCAAGCCAAGTGCAAAAGATTTAGACACATTTTGTAACACTGCAAATCAAAAAGAGCAAAATATCATTTTTACAGCATGTAAGACAAACTTTGTAAATAACAGGTTCTATATTACTCTGCTAATTTCTGCAGAAGCGTTTGTATTTGCCAAGTCATTAATAAGATCTGCACAAGTCATTTAACACGCTAGCTCTCATGCAATGGGCTGTTAAACGGTTCAGTTGTGAACGTCATTTTTAATCAGCTTCTGCTAGTGAGGAGAGAAACAGGCAAGTTTCGATCTGCATACAGTTTCTCAAAACTGAGAATGAAAATTAATTTGGCAGCCAGTTTCACAATTACGAAACTCACTACAAAGTTTTCAGGGTTTAAAAGTCTTTTTTGGCAGAAAGCTAGGACTACTGCTCTCCACAGCTTTACTGACACTTGTGTGTTTGCCTTTTATTTCATCTGCAGCTGTGCAAAGCATGTAATCTTCAGCACACTGGTAAAGTCAGTTGTGTTTCTGCCTCTCATTCACATCACTGTAGAGGAGTGCAGCAATATAATGCATATTATCCACACAAAGACACATCAAAATAAATTGCCATGCACATGACTGTGTTTTCTCCAAAGAAAAACTCAGCATTCTAAAAGTCGCAAACTGCCGGACATTAGCTGAGTATGTGCACATTTCCTGTCATCTGTCCCCACTATAAATCATTTTTTAAATATTCAATGACGGGCAGATGCATGCAGGTTAATGTATGAAAACACTTCCAGACAGGAACTAAATGCCTTTCTTCTGTGTGAATGGTACGGATTTCACTAGAGACGAGACATCATTTATTTTGGGATTTTTTCTGTAAAGCAATACACGAAGTTTCTCTACAAATCCAGTTTTGTGCCAATCATTTTGTTCATCTCTATGCTTTCTCCTGGCTTCAGTGACTTGAAACATGTAAGAAATGCACAGAGTAATGTAAACATGTAACGTAAAATCTCCGAAGCTTCATTCCATGTGTAGCAGTGCTACCGTGGGAAGAACTTTACTTCCCAGCAGCCCAAGGGGGTTACCTGCATAGAATGACGGAAACGGAAGTAGTGCCAGCTGGGAATTAAAGAGGCCAGCGGGAAAGTTTAAAAGGGAGGCCTGATGGAGCAAAAGGAGATCTGTGTTTTGTGTATCCTGTCCAATGTGTCGTCTGAAGAGTCGATTGTGCCCTGGATCGTTTCATGTTAGATGAATGGACTGTCTCGTGCCTGCCTGTCGTGTTATAGTGGTCGATAAATTGTTGTGTGTTTTCAAAAGGAGCGCACCTGGAACTCTCACCCCTCGCCGCTCAGGACTACCGGTAGGACTGTTTCATTCATTTTCTACAGAAGCTGTTCTCGGGATTCTTATCTTCACACCATATCATTCCACCTGCTTTTGCTTTATTGGACTGTATAAGGACATTGCCTTGAGTGTTAAATTGTTGTGGTTTGTTTGTGTTTACTGTACATCGCCGTAAGGGGACTGGGGTGGGATTATTTAGTGTGTAGTTATATTTTGTTTATTAATTAATGTTTAATAAATTCTTTAATTGTTTTATTACCTGTTGTGTTTTGTCTCTGCTTGTGAGTGTGTGTGGGTCAGGCCAAGGCTGGGTTCGTCCCTGGATTCTCCACCAAAAATAAATAAATTCCAGATAGGATAGGACGATAAACCAAAAATAAATAAATTCCAGATAGGATAGGATGATAAACCACCGTGCAGAGCAGCACAGGAGAACAACCAAACTCAAAAAGACTCAGTTCAAAGCTGGAGAAAAAAACAGCTAGAGACCACTGTTTACAATCGAAGTTGGATTTGAAAACAGTCACTAAACCTCGAACACAACCTGAATACTGTGAGGAATTAAAATACGAGCAGCCACACGGAAACAATTCAGAGAAGATGCTGGACTCACCAGGAAACAACCAGGTTTGCAGGGGCCCAGAGGTGGAATCGCCTGATCCGAGCTAAAAACAGGTACCAGCCAGGAGTCCACAGGGTCCCGGGAACACCATGATGCAAAAAGGTGAGGAGCCGATCTATGTTGAGCTAGAAAAACTTTGGGAGATCGAGCCAAACAGGCCTCTAACTTCACTAACCACCCGTCGAGTTTACCTTGGCATCTGTGAGGTGGACCTGGAGCATGGTAGAGGAAAGCTGGTATTCCAGGAGGAAAATCTCGTCCTCCGTTGTCGAACTGTACAAGTTTTACAGCAGACAAATGAAGCTCCAGAAGTGTTTGGCGATCATACACCAGTAGTGAGTTGACATTTTGCATGACACACACAAAAATAACAACAAAAACATAAGCAAAATAGAGAGCAATAGACGACATGCCACACACACTGGCACCATCCAGGTTAGGTTGAGTGGTCTTCGACAGTGTGAATCTTAGCGGCACTGGACCGCTACACATGTACGGAATTAAGAAATTCAAGAGGTGTCCATGGATCTTTAAAAGTGGCACAGTATACCTTCATCACATACAGCTGGCACTCAAAGGCAGTTGTCAAATCACCAAATATTGTTATTGTTATATTTTTGCGAAGACCTTCCTGGGCTTCCACCAGCCCAGGGCTTAGGGTCTCATTTGATCCCACATCCTCCCAGAAAACCCCCCATCTGGGTTACATGGCCCAGCATTTATTTTTGAAAATGTGTTGCCTTTCAGGGCAGAGTATCTCACAGTTGAGTCAGTGGATTTTATTTTTAGTTACCTTAACTTTACCAGTATACTAGAACGCCTTGCTGAGCCTGAATGGCTCTTTCAGATAGTCCACAGTGGTGAAAATTTAAGGTTACAGTTTTAATTTCTATATTCTAATGGGTGCTACTGGAGAAAATGTTTATGCTTAGACATACCGATATTTCCACCAACTTCATAAAGGGCAATTTCTGGCTTCTCAACAGATCCATTGCTGAAAGAAAAACATCCACATGTTAACCCGAGAGCTTCATGTTTGACTGCTGTAGCTGTTATGTTAAAGTAAAGAAAATCCTCACCCATTACAGTAACTCTATTTCCTGCACACAAGCAAAGCACTGGCCCACTTACCCACACCCTGTGGCAGCATTGGCCTCCTGCGCATTCAACTGCTTGTGGTATTGTTCTAGAACATCTGCAGCCAGAGAGTCAACATTCAGCTCGATCTTTAAAACATCATTCTGCTGAAGGCCGGTCTGGATCTTCACTGTCCTGTGAGGCTGTGAGGATGGTTCACGCTGATTAGTGGGCTGCATCTAAAACACCTGCTACAGTGAGGGACAAGAGTCAGCTTCCAGTAGCGGATGAAAGAAACTGCCTCCATCTTGGAGGAAGCCACCCAATATTTCAATCCCTCCTGTAGCACATATCAAAAAGTGCAAAATGGTGGAACAATATAAAACAGTCCTTCCTCTAATCCATTCTGCAGGCATCAGGGAAGAGTAAAGCATAGGTGTGGACAAATGTGTTGGCACCCCTCCACAAAAAAAGAAGATCCCACAATTGTCTCTGAAATAACTTGAAACTAAAAAAATGTAATTGGTACCCATCATTGTTTATTCTGTATTTAACAAAACTCAGAATTTGGTTTAGAGTTTTGATGCAACAGAATATTTCAAATAATAACACAAATGAAAATGACATGGACAAAAACGACGGGCCCCTTAACCTAATATTTTGTTGCACAACCTTCAGAAGCAATCTCTGCAAACAAGCGATTCCTGTAGCTCTCAATGAGACTTCTGCACTTGTCCACATTTGGCCCACTCTTCCTGAGCAAACCGCTCCAGCTGTGTCAAGTTTGAAGTGGGTCTTCTCCAGACTGCATGTTTCAGTTCTTTCCATAGAAGTTCGATAGGATTCAAATCAGAGCTCATGGAAGGCCACATCACAATAGCCCAATGATTTGTTCTTAGTCATTCTTGGGTGCTTTAAGCTTATGTTTTGGGTCATTATCCTGTTTGAGGGTCCATGACCTGTGATTGAGACAAACCTTTCTGATACTGGGCAGTACGTTTTGCTCCAGAATGCCTTGAAAGTCATGAGTTTTCATTGTTCACTGCACAGACTAGAGGTACCCCATGTCAAATGCAGCAAAGAAGTCCAAACCAAAAATATAACAATAGGAACGGTGTTCTTTTCTTTGAAAGCTTCATTTTTTTCATCTGTGGACATAGAACTGATGTGAGTTGACAAAAAGCTTCGGTGTTTGTCTCATCTGTCCAAAGGACATTATCCCAGAAGACTGTGGCTTGTCAATACGCATTTAAGCAAATTCTAGTGTGTCTTTTTTTTATGTTTTTCTTTCGACAGTGGAGTTCTCCCAGGTTTTCTTCCATTGAGCCCACCGTCACTCAAAAAGCGACAGATGGTGCAACCAGACACTGATGAACCTTGATCTTGGTCTTCAGCTTGTATTTCTTTTTGAAGTTGTCCTTGGCTTTTTGTCTACCATTCTGACTATCCTTCTGTACATTCTGAGGCTGACTTTCCTGTTGTAGTTGCATCCAGGGAGGTTGGCTACAACCCCATGAACCTTAAACTTCTTAATAACATTTGCAACTGTCGTCACAGGAACATCAAGCTGTTTGAAGATGGTCTTCTAGCCTTTGCCTTTAACATGGTTGTCTATAATTTTCTTTCTGATCTCCTCCGACAACTGTCTCCTTTGTTTCTCTGGTCCATGTTCAGTATGTTACCTAAGATAATGCCAAACAGCAGAGTGATGACTTTTCTTCATTTAAATATGCTGAATGACTGCTTGTAATACTAATTAAAGAAAAAGGCTAGTCTGAAAAATCACCCAAATCCAACTATTTATGATCTTTTCTAGGGATACCAACAGACGTGTCCAGGCCATTTTAGAATATCTTTGTAGAATAAGCAATACTTGATCTCTTTTCACACTTGCTTTGCTTTACTCACTGGCATAATAAAAGCATTCAAGCATACATGGGACAACTGATTTTCATGTAATCACTTTTCAGGAAGCATACAGCACTTTTTTGAGCTAAAAGGGTACCAACAAATGTGTCCACGTCTGTAAATCCAATATTGTCCTATTGGTTAATTTTGGTTCACTATTTGAGCAAAGACTCGGGGGTTATACTGTATATTAGGATAGCTGAGTCTTGTTTTCTGGCATTCACGCAGCATTTGATAATCACAGACAGTGGTGTGAATAACAATCTATGCTCTAACAAGAAGCAAAACTAGTTCATGAAACTCTCCATAACAGTTTTACTTCTAACTAGAGACGTGTGGGTGGCAAAATGGCTAGCAGAAGGTAGCGCTAAGATATTTCAAAAGCACTTGGAGTGCTAACTGAAGCACATGCCCACTATATGTGTGACCTAGTGTTGCAAGGGATTTATTGCAGCGCTCAAATAAGATCCATACCTCTGCTGAGCACTTTTGTGCCTTGTGCCGATCATTATAGATTTTCTTCAGTAGATTTTTAATCCTCCTGTCATAGAACTGGTATCTGCGGCTGCTGTTTTCATTTAGCTTTCTCACCTGAGACATCAGGAAACAGGGAATCTGCAAACATGGCATCAAATCTTAGATAAGAATACATGTAGCACAACACTATCAATTTATGGAAGGAGGAAGCCTCCCTCTGCTTAGCTTACAATGGTGCATTTCAAATATTGTTCATTCAGTGTAAGCTTTTTGTGCACCCTTTTTGATAAAAAAGAAACATAAAATCTGGAAAACAATAATGCTATGTTCTACATATGGCAATTTCAGTATTGTTTCAAAATGGTAAATATGCACATTTAAAGAGATATTGCTGGGTAACAGCATTCAAATTGAATGATGAATGAAATGGAATGAATGAATGAAAGTGCTGTGTGACATGATAAGGAAACTTACTGTCCACAGCAGATCTTGATATTGGAGTAGCAGCCTCATGATGTCTGCTGCCCTCTCCGCCAGCACTTTCTCACGACCTCCACTCAGCTTGGTGTCTACACTCTTATGAAAGAAGAGGTTAGGTGCCATGATGGTGGAGACACTCCACAGGTTCATGCGATTGGACTTCTCATGCAAAACCACTTTCCTCAGAAACTCAAGCAGGGCCTGCAGGGAGACAAATTACACACCAAAGTCATTTCAGAATGAATCTACACAAAGGTGATAATGTCAGTCAGTTGTATCAAGGTGACAACCACAACTGGAATCATATTAAGTGTCAAACGTTCCACAAATGACATGTATTCCTACAGTAAAACATATACTGAAAGGCAGATAACATACAAAGTATTGAAAATAATGTAATAATGCCAAAGCAGAATGGCAGGATTGGTCTCAAAACAAGACCCAACTATATTCCATCATGGGAACATTCACACAGTCATGGTAGAGCCACCAAACAACCTGATCTCTGGGTTGTGTAATAAAAACACCAAACAGATACAATGAGAACTTGCATAGAGGCATGACTCAATCTCAGGATTCTGTAGTTGGGAAATTGGAGAACTAACCTGATGTCATTCAAATACAAATCATGGTCTACAATAATATCAACTCATGTATAAAAATCTGGATTGTTAACCATTAGTTATCAGCATGTGTGGTAAGCACAAAACCAGACAAAAGGTAACTCCTTCCCACACCTCTATAGGCTCTACACAGCCACTGGACCCAGCTTAGGACAGCCAAAAGGAAATGAAGTCAAAAACCCAGGCTGATCCAGATAAGCATCAATCTTTTATCCTACTTCTCTTCTGCCACTACCCACACTAAAGAACTTCTCTTCCAGTACAGGATTAGCAATATTTCTGATACTCATAGCTTGTTCTCTGATTTTACCTTTCTTCTCAGCATCCACCTCCACCTCCAACCTCCTTTATGAAAAGGTCAGTGTCATGAGTGGCCAATTCTCATCACCCCTGCCAATTAGTCTGCTCCATCCAAAACAGAATTACATACTCCAACATCCTCTTTAGTTGCCCCACTACCTGTCATTAGACCCTTCCCCTTACATCTCCACCAGGCAATCTCTCCTTCACTCATTTCTGCTGTCACACATGTCATCAACACCTTGCTCAACTCAGGCTCTTTTCCTACTGTGTTCAAACAGGGCCTGATAACTTCACTTTTCAAAAAGCCCACACTCGCCCCATCTCAAGTGAACAATAACAAACCAGTCTCTCTTCTCTCTTTTTTATCCAAAACACTTGAATATGCCATCTCTAACCAAGTTTCTTCTTTTACCTAGAGAACAGATTGCTCAGTTCTAACCGGTGAAGCATCAAGAGGGGCCATTGCACTGAGATGCCTCTGCTGGCTCTTGTTGACTTGTTATGGCTGGCTAGACCTATCAACATGTCATCCATCCTCATCCTCCTTGATCTGTCTTCTGCCTTTGGCACTATTAACCACCAGATCCTCCTTGCCACCTTCTCTGCCCTAAGAATCACTGCGACTGCTCTCAGATGGTTAGAATGTTATCTCTTGGACATATCCTACTGTGTACCGGGATTGGAAAGATATTTAAGTTGCTTCTGGCAAGCATAGTGGTGCCCCAAGAATTAGTGATGGGTCTTCATCTTCTGTCCCTGTAAACCACCTCACTAGGCCCTGTCATCCAGTCCCATGTATTCTCATACCAGTGCTATGCCATTGATATGCAGCAGTACCTCCTGTTTCCTCCAGAAGATCACATGGCCTTAG
>JANRMT010062856.1:25070797-25085301 GCA_026402145.1 Polypterus bichir lapradei | reverse complement strand
TTGAATACACATCCAGATTTACTTATACCAGGGTAATTTAGAGATACCAATTACAATTGCACAGTATCTCTGGGATACCAGAAAACTCACACAAACAAAGGTAAAGTACACAAACTCTGCACAGACATTAATTGAGCAAGTCTCAGAAGCTATGCAAAAATAGGAACAACCCCTGTAAACCCCATCCTTAACACCCTAAGACCCAGTGAATTTTCTGAATTTTAACTGCACCCCCCTCAAGCAAAATTCTTCTAAACACATGTAACTGCCACCCCAAGAAAGACAAAATTTTCCACAGAGCCCATTTCCTAGAAAATAGTGACTGAGTCTATCTACAAATGGCATGATTGTGTCACTGCCTATTTGAAACATTAGCCTCTTTACTTCTGTGCAGTTTAATATCATCTCTTCAGATTAGTCACTAAATGTTTGCCAATTTCATGTTCTGGAGGGGACAAGACAACCGCAAGTCATTTTCATTAATGCTGCCTATCAGTGCAGTTTTTTGTTTTCGTTGCCCCAAATACTTCCACCCAATTTTGCAACAGACATCTTACCAGGAGAATGCTCAGTGAGTAACATATGCTCAAAGCGTCTTTACACAAGGTAAGAGTGCAGGATAATGTTAGAAATGTTCTGCCCACATACCTTTAGGGTGTTTCTGTTGGGATCTGGCAAGAGAAGCACAAGAAGATTGAGAACGTGGAGCCTCTGCTGCAGATATGGAATGTCTGCAAAAAACAAAAAGGCCTAATGAATGTGTATCCCCAAAGTGAACATAAGTTTTGATGGGTATGTGGATTTTGTTTATGAGCAACATCTCTATCATGTACTCCCTGTCATTCACATATTTCTACATAACGTCTGTCCATCCACTTTTAAGCATACTTGATCCAATTTGGAATTATGGAGACTAGTGTCTTTCCCACAAGCGTTGGGTACAAGACAAGAAATGATCCTGCATCCTTTCTATAGGTCAATTTCACTTAAACTGAGCCAATTAATAGTTACTCTAGTAGGAAATCCCTGGAAACCAGAGGCTCCTGAGCCTGTGAGGCAGCACTCCTTACCAATGTGCCACCATGCACCCTAAAACATCCATTTGTTTACACCATTACAAGCAAACTGAAGCAAATCTCTCTTGCTTACCACCAACAGCACTGAAAGTGTGAAGATACTCTGCAGTTAACAAAGGCACTGGCAGATCACGTATGAATTTTTTGAGAAGTGCAGCTCCATCATTGGGATTCACTTCCTCCCATTTGAAAAGCCCTAAGTAGAAAGTGTTCTCTAGACTCTGCTGCAAACTCTGTAAGAGAGGTGTTACAAATATAAAACAAATGAATCAGTGTGCACATAACTGTATTTGAAAGTAAAAACCTATCCACTTCCTTAAGGTTTCATTTTACGCTCACCTACTTCCATCCTGCTACATATTTATATCCTCTCCTACCAGCAATTTTGCCATTGATTCCTATAACTGTATTTAAAATGCAAACCTGTTCCATTGTAGTGACAGCACTGCCTAAGTGGCCTAAACAGGTAACAAAAATGCAAGCTCATTATTTGGTGATGTATCTGCAGTTTGACAGTGCAAGAGTCTGGCCTCAGTCCTGGGTGAAGGATAAGCCATTTTGGATACTAAAGGCAACAGAATCTTTTACTGTGATAAAGTTAACTGACATTTACATGTAAACTGAGTGCTTAACTTTTCTGCAGAACAAATAACATATTATCTATCTATCTATCTATCTATCTATCAGCCTTGACAGGGCTCTTGACCAATAAATAGAGAGTTTAGGTCTTCAATTGCAAAGTGTGATCCCATTTGAATGCATTTTCTGTTTGTGCATTGTTTTAATATCCCAGAAGTATGTATTTTAAAAACACATGCATGCATTTTGCCCATTTAAGCTAATTGGATGGCATGATGTGTAGATTATGTAATATGAGATTTTTTCATAGACATTTTTGATCTTGTTTGCTGTTGTCCAGTGGTGGTCTCATGCTATCAAAATCTTTGTATTTGCATTCTCAATGAAAATATTAAATTAAAAACTTTACTCTGCCATCACTACAAATCACATGGGGTAAGTCCATCCATTATCCAACCCACTGAATCCGAACAGGGTCACGGGGGTCTGCTGGAGCCAATCCCAGCCAACACAGGGCACAAGGCAGGAACCAATCCTGGGCAGGGTGCCAACCCACCGCAGGACACACACAAACACACCCACACACCAAGCACACACAAGGGCCAATTTAGAATCGCCAATCCACCTAACCTGCATGTCTTTGGACTGTGGGAGGAAACCGGAGCGCCCGGAGGAAACCCACGCAGACACGGGGAGAACATGCAAACTCCACGCAGGGAGGACCCGGGAAGCGAACCCAGGTCTCCTAACTGCGAGGCAGCAGCGCTACCACTGCGCCACCGTGCCACCCATGGGGTAAGTAATATATACAAAATCATTTTTGGTGGAATATTCTTTTAAAACAGGAAATATTTGCCTGTGTCACTTTTGGGTGAGCCTAAAATATAAAAAAGAGTAGTAGTTGTAGTAGTATTAGTTGTAGTAGTAGAAGTAGCAGTAACCCTAAACCTAACCCTTCTGATGAGTTAGTTAGAATTGCCAAGTCTGTATACCGTGTTGTCTGCCAATGAGGACATCCATTCAGTGTACGTTTATGTAAACTTCAAAATCTAGTCACAAACACTGAAAACTTGCTTAATAAATGCAGAGAAATACAGGGAAATCCTGGAGAAAAACCTGATGCAGTATGCAAGAAAAGTGCTTTGAGAGAAGATTTGATTTCCAGAAAGACAACAACCCCAAGCAAACAGCCAAAAGTCTTAAAAATGACAATGTTAATGCCCTGGATCGGCCAAGTCCAGATCTCAGTTCAGTTGAAAATTTGTGGCTCTATTTGAAAAAGGCTGTTCACTCATGATCTCCATGTAACCAGACAGAGCTTAAGCTATTTTGCAAAGACATTGCAGCGTCCAGATGTGCATAGCTGGCACAGTGAATCTACTAAATACTGATTTGAAGGGCATGAATAGTTATACAATCAATTATTTTGTTTTTTGTATTTTTAATTAATTTAGACAACTTTTCCCAGATCTGGTTTGTCTTTGACATTAAAGAGTCTTTCTGTTGATCAGTGTCTAAAAATCTAAATTGAATAAACAGTGATTTAATGTTATATAACAATAAAATGTGAAAACTTCAAAGGGGTGAATATTTTTATAGGCCCAAGAGTTGGTTTACTGTTGTACAGCCAGGACATTGGTTATCCTGATGTTAGGTTTAATTATCAGAAGAAGTTTTTACTCCAATACTCAAGTGTAGGTTCTTACATTCTGGAGCTTTCCTGTAGCCTGTATCCAACAACAGGCCATTCCAAATGTTTTATGTCAGATTTGAGGGAATTCACTCTGTAATGTAGCTATTTAAAAACCTTTTTACTAAAACTTTAGGCGGGAGCTTTTAATCTTGCCATTAACCTTGTACAACGATAAAACTAAGAGGAGGAAGATAATCTGCAAGATTTGTCACAAGTTTGTTAGGACATAATGATACTAATCAAACATTACAATCTTTTTAGACAGTAGCATGCCATGCAGTAAAATGTCTCTGAACTGCTTCAGATAAAGGATAAAATCTTCCTAATCTGGCTATAGGAGAAACAGGCCAATGCAGTTCAAGGCTGCTTTATTCAGGTGACCCCTTTCTTTAGTCAAGGATACTCAATGTATTTAGGTCTCTAAAAACAGAAAGAGCCTAAAAGGTGCCACACACGTGTGCACGGGTGGCAGTCGAGCTTAACTAAAGAGAATGATAAGCCAGAATGGGGGTTGACGATGAGCACTAATGCCTATTCTTCTCCCTCTGCAGACCCTCACAGAAAAAGTCTTCCTGATACCTTCACCCCAGCCTCCAGTACTGACCCCACTTCCAGCCCCAAAGATGATCTCACTTCCATCTCTTAGCCTAAAAACATGCCATTCTTCTATAAAGCCAACATACTGCCTAATACAGTTAAGGTCAGTTGTGGATTCTGGTAAACTCAGTCTGTTAATACTACTCATTCTGTTGTTTTCTTACTAATATTGTTCAAGTAAACGGAGTGGCTATCCCAAATGTTTTCTTGTTATTACACAGGATATGTAAAATTCCAAGCAGCATACCTTAATCCTGGACTGGGAGCCTGATACTCTCAGAATGCCTTCTGAATCCAGGGCTTTTTCCTCCAGGAAGGACAGCATCTGTAAGATGAAAAGTCTCCGTCAGAGTCACTGGCGGCGCTTGAAGTGCTAACACAATACCAACACTTTCTTGAACAGTAAAGCCTATTAGCCTAATAATCTCTAAAGTCTCTCACTTAAATGTGTCACCTTTGACCATTAAGAGTTGTGAAGGATGAGGATTCTTTATCATATCTAACAGGCTGCTTCAAAAGTAAAACTTTGTGCCCCATTATCACTTGACTTTCAAACTGTAGTCTCTGTATTGCTCAAAAAGGATGCTTGGGGTTCATAATGGATGCAGTTCAAAGAATTAAGCTTTCAGTTTTAAATGCATTTGTTCTGTCATTCCTGTACCTTTTTAGGTGGTTTTGTATTTAATGTGTGTAGCACCTACTGTGATAGCCATGTCTGTCTGTCCACCTGAGACAACTCATTTCCGCGTTGATCAATTTTGTTCAAAGGTGGCATACTTATTCTTCATGGAAGTTTGTCAAGACAGTTCAATTTTCATTGTGACATCTCAAACAGAACACCCTGTACAAAGTTTTGAACTTTCAAAATCTCTCATTTAAAAACGAGGTCAAATCTGCAAATGTGTCTATCTTAAAATGGAGACACATTCTGTGCAACTTCAACTACGAATTCCTTTGCTGTTTCAGTTTTACCTTGACAGCAGTTACACCAACTTGTAAACTTCTCATACGTTCCTCTTTTAAACCTAGCTTTATAGCTTCAACTGACAGCAAACAGATCCCCAATACAAGTTGATGAAACATAAGCAGACTGCGTGCACAGGTAGAAGGCACTCTTATGAGCGGACACAGACGATCTGGTGAACAAGCATACCTGTGATGGCAAGTCCAGCTGGGTGCCTGCAGAAACCTCTGCATCAGCAAATTGTTTCTTTTTTTAAAATTTGTAATAACTTTATTTCAAGAAAGCAACATAGTATACAATCAAGCAGATACAATTTGCAGAACATATAACAAATACAAACAATAACAAAGTAAGAATTCAACTCCTAGCAAATTGTTTGTGCTTTCTTGCAACTTGAGCATAAAAGGAAGAAAGACAGTAACTCAGCATTTTACTCCTCCTAATACTTTAAATTGTACAGTAACAAGCAAATTAAGTGAACTTCCTAACTGTAAAAGTATAAAATGCAGGTAAGGATAACAAAAGGTTATATAGATACAAATAACATACGCTGTGGCACGTAAGCCATTATGCACAAAAAGAATACACAGTTACTCAGTTACCCTTACACTAAACCAATAAACCACATTATCTGCAAATTACAATGATGTACAATTTCACCGACTCTATCATTTACCAGGCTGAAGAGCCATCCCTGTTACAGCAACAGTCCCAATTTCAGGCTATGCGTCTCAATAAATAACTGAAGAATATGAAATTGTAATGCCTTAGACAGGCTACTAATCTAATAAAGTTTTTCAGTGTCACAAATATTACCAAACCAAATATTTTCACAGTGTTTTTGGAATATCATTTACAAAACCAAAGGGGAGACCCCCTGCGAGCAAGAAAGAAAGCAAAATCCAGGAGCAGACTTTGGTCATGCTACAGGCCACACCAATACCAACATGTAACTTGTAAGGTACCAGCATGTAAGAAATCCTTGGTGTAGCTGCATAGACTTAAGTCTTTGATGTAACTAAATTTCCATTGTTCTTCATATGGTTTTGAATGGCAGCATTAAAGTTACGGAAATGCTTCACATTCTTCAAATGGTGTATGAAATATAAATCAGGCCAAAATGTAACCATTCCATGTGAAAGGTTATTTGGATTGACCATGCACACAAGAAAAACAGCCCCCTTCACCATCAACGTGGCTTGGTGTTACGGTTACCTAAAGTAACATATTGTAGGTCTGGTGTTAACATAAAACTTTCATTACAGACTTTGACAGTGTTTTACTTTATAAACCTATAAATCTTTCCCTCTTATAATACGTTTAACTTGCAGGCAGTGAAAACCAATATCTCTCTGATGAATGTGTTTATACACTTCCAAAATGAAGTCTGTGCGGTGAAAGTAATATTCTTCATCAATGAGAAATTTCCAATGAATAATAATATGCTTTTTCTATTACAAAACCAATTGAAATTTCAAATATGACTGAAGGAAATTGTGTGCTACTGACAAAATTTTCTAAATTTTGAATCTTAAAGAAAATTAATAAATGTAGCAATCACTTTTTCCAAATGTAAAGGTTAGTGAGTAAATGGGTAATAATAAGACTGTCAACTGAACTTTTCAGTATATAGAATTTGGCAGGGTAGAGTGATTGCTTTCACAATGCACAAATTTCATGAGCAGTTTCATTTAAGATTTAAAAACTGAAAAACATCTCCAAGGTGTTTGGTTGAAAATATACTACTCAAAAAAAATTAAAGAAACAGTTTTTAATCCGAGTATAGCATCAAGTCAGTGAAACTTCTGAGCTATTGATCTGGTCAGTTAGGTAGCAGAGGGGGTTGTTAATCAGTTTCAGCTGCTTAATGAAATTAATAACAGGTGCACTAGAGGGGCAACATTGAGACGACCCCCAAAACAGGACTGGTTTAACAGGTGGAGGCCACTGACATTTTTCCCTCCTCATCTGTTTTTTCACTAGTTATGCATTTGGCTACAGTCAGTGTCACTACTGGTAGCATGAGGCGAGACCTGGACCCTACAGAGGTTGCGCTGGTAGTCCAACTTCTCCAGGATGACAGGCACATCAATACATACCATTGCCAGAAGGTTTGCTGTGTCTCCCAGCACAGTCTCAAGGGCATGGAGGAGAGTGCAGAAAACAGGTAGTTACTCCAGGAGAGCTGGACAGGGTCGTAGAAGGTCCTTAACCCATCAGCAGGACTGGTATCTACTCCTTTGGGCAAGGAGGAACAAGATGAGCACTGCCAGAGCTCTACAAAATGACCTCCAGCGGGCAGGCCACTGGTGCGAATGTCTCTGACCAAACAATCAGAAACAGACTTCATGAGAGTGACCTGAGGGCCGGACGTCCTGTAGTGGGGCCTGTGCTCACTGCCCGGCACTGTGCAGCTCGATTGGCATTTGCCACAGAATACCAGAATTGGCAGTTCCATCATTGGCACCCTGTGCTTTTCACAAATGAGAGCCGGTTCACCCTGAACATATGTGACAGACATGAAAGGGTCTGGAGAAGCTGTGGAGAACATTATGCTGCTTGTAACATCATTCAGCGTAATTGGTTTGGTGGTGGGTCAGTAATGGTCTGGGGAAGCATATCCATGAAGGGACGCACAGACCTCTACAGGCTAGACAACGGCACCTTGACTGCCATTAGGTATCGGGATGAAAATCTTTGGACCCATTGTCAGACCCTATGATGGTGCAGTGGGTCCTGGGTTCCTCCTGCTGCATGACAATGCCAGGCCTCATGTGACGAGAGTATGCAGGCAGTTCCTGGAGGATGAAGAAACTAATACCATTGACTGGCCCCCGTTTTCACTTGCCTGACCTCAATCCAATAGAACACCTCTGGGACATTATGTTTGGGTCCATCTGATGCCGCCAGGTTGCACCTCAAACTGTCCAGGAGCTCAGTGATGCCCCGGTCCCGATGTTGTCATGCATGCATACAGGTACGTGATGGCCACACAAACTACTGAGTATGATTTGGAGTTGCTGCAATTAAATTTCGGCAAAATGGACTAGCCTGCTGCATGATTTTTTCACTTTAATTTTTGGGGTGTCTTTGAATTCAGCCCTCTGTAGGTTGATAATTTTCATTTCCATCAAACGATGTGGCATTCTTTTGTTCCTAACACATTACCATATAAGTCCATATCAGTATGGATATCCAGCAGGATTTTTTTCCCATTGAGATCTGATGTGTTTTCAAAGTGTTCCTTTAATTTTTTTGAGTAGTTTATAATCATCAAGAAGTAATCAAAGCAACCAATATATTCTTTTAGCAGTGATACCACCTGAGCCAGATCCCACCATAAAACGGTTTTGGATTAGCCAGGATCTGAAATGCATGAACTTTGGCATACTGATTTAAAATCCTAATCAGTATTCATTATTTAGGACAGCAATTAAATTGTTGCCATGAGACCGCAGTCTTGTCATTATCTATATATATAATTCACTAAGGCAAGACACCCATGGAAAGGCAAGACAACCAAGGAAAGCACGCCGGACGGGGCATGGATTCACTAAGCCGCCGACAAGTAAGACACCTATGGCGCACGCAGGAAGGAGTCACGCCCACCAACTCCAAGACCATTGGATACAACGACAACTCACAGAGCCACAGCCACCAACTCGGACGCGACAACACAGAAAAACCAGCGTCATTTATATTCGTCTGTCGTAGAGGTCACAGTCACATGCAGCTCCGACGCACGTTGACTGTTAATAGAGGCATGTTTCTCGCGGAGGTGAATCGCCATATGCAACATGTAAAACTGTTTGCGAGGGCTATCCCATGGGATCCTTAAAACATTCCTTTACAACTGAGGTTAAAACACAATGAAGTGAGCAGTCTTTAAAAAACGTGTTTTCGGTTACGACGCACGACCGCGTGCACCATAGCAAACTGTTTCACACGCTACATACAGCAATTCGCATCCGCGACAAACATGTGTCTTCTTAGATGCTCCTGCAATTTGTACACACCCCCCTCCCACCTTGCTACCACCGTGGTCGGGTGTCTTGGTAGATTATATATAGAAAGGCAGCCAAAACCGCACAGAGCAATGAAAAGTCTACGTGAGTCACAGGTGCATCTGGACTGTACAAAGACGACAACGACTCGAGTGACGAGTTGGAGGTGGGCACATGAGCAGGCAGTGTATACTGAACGAGAAATCAGCAGACTAGCATGACAGAGGGAGCGGAGTGGACGTCCTTCTCCTCTCCTCCCGTTCCACCCTCCGCGCCTGAGCGCTGCACGGATGATTGTGTGTTGGTTTGTTCCGTGCATTGTTACAATGTTGCTTTTCTTGCTGACTTATTACATTACCGATTTTTCAAATGTTAATTTTCTCCCTGTGCTTAAAAATTATTAAAAAACCGGCCTGATTATGCGGCGTATGGTATGCCGCGGGTTGGCTAGTTGATATTATTATTCATCTCAGGGTGAATACACACACATGCTCCACAGGGCCAATTTAGCATTGCCAGTTCACCTAACTAGCATGTCTTTGGACAGTGAAAAGAAACACACAGGAAGAATATGCAACTCCACAAAGGGAGGACCCGGGATGAGGTCCCTGGTCTCCTTACTGCGAGCCGGCAGTGCTGCCGCTGACTGCACCACCATGCCACCCATTTTCATGGTGCTTTTAGAACAAAAAAAAACATCAACAGTTTTGGAAATGTCTGCTTTGGCAGAATGAGAGCACCGACATGCCATGGTATTAAAAAACAGGTTTAATTAACAACAAGAACCAACCTCTAATTAAGATGGATGGAGTTTGAGGCCCTGATTTAGCTGGTCACCTGTTGCCTCACTTTACATCTCAGTTTTGTTTGGCTATCTTTTAAGGAAAAATAAAGTAATTCAGAGGACTGAGTCTTAAAAAAAACAAGGCAACTCAAATGAAGGCAAAATAAGTCAATTAACAGCAGAAACAGGTCACTTATGGAGAAAGTGGCAGGAAGAAAAAACTGTAGCCACTGCAGCTCTTAATGATCGGAGTTAGACCTTTGAAGTATTTACTGAGTTTAGCAAATGCCAATTTTCTAGATTTTGTAAAATAAATACATTTTTAAATGCAATGTGATGCCACACTACTGTATGTTTTGGCTGGTGGAAGCAATTACATGATTTAAACTTGTCTTTAAATCTTGTTCTGTTGATAGAGCATGATTACACAAATTAAATATTTGTATTGTTAAAGAATTGCAAACTAACTGCTAACAGAGTTCTAACTTCATCTGCAGTATAACAGTTAAGAATATGATGAAATGAAATTGTCTCTTTCAATGCTGCAGAATTTATTAATCTTTGGACTCTGGTTTTAGTAGGCGAACATTGATTCTGTTTATAAATGAAATTCAAAATTACAGGATATGAAAGTATTTATATCATTTTACCCAGGCAGGGTAAACCATCTCTGAGACTCGAGATGAAACATTGACAAACACATATGACCTACAACTACCGTAGACCATTCACTGAGGACTGAAAACCACAAGGAGTTCCACCATCCAATACTTTATTATAAAGCCATTATCATTTCAAATCACCTGCCTGTGCTGCTATGTGTAAAGGTATGCATTTATAAAATCTGTACTGCGCTAGGTTGATATTCAACATAAATGATGCAATAATGAATAGAATATCCACCACCGTTTCAATCAGTACTAAAGGTAAAAAGATAGAGAAATGTTTATAATTTTCATAAAAAAACATGCAAAAATATACCTCTTCTAAGAGGAGTGGTATGGTCGCATTGGAATGGATCTTTTGGTCATTTTCCAGCAGTGTGGCCAAGGGAACACCAAACAGGCAGCCCTCTATAGAAAATGAAATAAAAATGAGTTATCTTCTCCATGCTAAAAACCATTTACTGTAGGTGTCCTTGGATTCATTTCACTGTGACTCTACCCCAACAAAGTGCTAAGGGAGTGCAGGTCCTCCTTCAGCAATTGTCTTCCAGTCTGAACCTTACCAGAGATCTTGTTTCTGCTGCTCTTGGATCTCTTTAGTTCCACTTGCAGAAGATCACAGAGTGCAGTCATGTCGATGAGAGCCAGCTGACGGATCTTCTTGACATCTGGTGAAGACAAGTCCCTGATCCGTGTTACCCCCAGCCTGTACTTGGGAGAGACTAGCTTCTAGAGGCAGGGAGAGAAGTACACATTTATTATTGCTGTAGGCCGGACCTTTGATTTGCTTGAACGGCACATCTGAGTATAGCGCTGTCCACATTTGTCTTACAAAGTTTTAGACTTGTTTGGTAACACTGTCCAAATAAGCAGACATGTAAGGCATTCTAAACCAAGTGGCTTGAGATGTTCAGCATCCTAAAATAAAGCCATTAATACATATTGCGTATAATATAGAATTAAAATTTGAATTTAAATCTTAAAGCAGGTGCTGTTATAAAATTCTTCATTGTAATACAGAAATGGGTATGTCCTCTGTTTAGCAATGAGCTAAATATTTTTGTACTAAATGTATTCTCATTAAGCTGCTCTTGTGATATAAACTCCCACAAAAAATACATTCGCAGACGTCATTATGATTATTAAAAACAAAACATGGCACAAAATATCATATTATCCATTTTGCACATGTGTATTTATGAAAAATTCTATGTTAATTCTATTTGCTTCATAATCACTGATAGGTAACCTACACAGAAGGTGAGGCCAGCGGCAAACATCTTAAGTATAGACCACCATACAGATATCCTAGTATTATTATTAAAAAGATAAGACATTTGGAAATGAGAATTTCAATTTGTATAGCTCAACACCTAGAAGTGTGCTCATAAGGGACCTGTGAGTAAGGGAGAGGATTTTTCCAGTGTATTGCATGCATTGACTCTGAGTGCAAATTCCATGAATATTTCTGCACCGCTGCTACTGTACATCCAAGTACTACTGATAGATGGAGGTCCCTCACACTTTCCTTCAACAGCCTCTGACTTCATTCTCTTTAGTTGGAAGTGGTAAATAAGAACAAAAGTATAAAAGACACACTGGTAATGGGGCAATTCAGTGGGGCTCGAAGTATGATTAGTTGTTTTAAGCCCAATATCATCTAAGATCAGAGTATGGAGAGTTCACACACTAGTCAAGGACAGTGACCCCCGGCTCTTTGGAAGGCAAAAGAGATACCTGAAGTTAGAAGAAAGAAAGACAGAGATCAAAACAAAGACAAGAAGGAGTTCAACAATGGGGGTTCAACTAAACATTTAGGTACAAAGAATCTGTTGTAATAGACCTGCACAGGGTCACTGTTAGATTTAGCTTTACAGCAGTTTTAGTAAATAATTTTAGTCAATAAACAAAGAGATCTGGATGGTGAACAAAAGGCAAGGAATGCATATAAACAGAACAACTAGCAGAAATCACATGCAACAACCATGTCAGAGTTATCTAAGTGATCATAAAATTTAAATCATAACCATGCTTGATATACTGTATGCATTTCCTATGTCCATTTAAAAGGAAAAATTGAATTTAAAACTTTTTTTTCTTTTTTTGCTGGCTTGTAAGATCTGAAAATCTCTGCGTGAATAATGCAGGTATAGTATATATGTATAAAAATTGTGGTTAGACAATTCATACTCGTAAGGTGGCACAGTGGTAAGCCTTGCAGTAAGGGGATTGGGGTTCACATCCCAGGTCCTCCATATGTGGAGTTTGCATGTTCTCTCTGTGTCTGTGTAGGTTAACTCCAGGTGCTCCAGTTTCTTCCCATAGTCCAAAGACATGCAAGTTAGGTGAACTGGTGATGCTGAATGGGCCATAGTGTGTGGGGGGGTGTGGGGTATGGGTTTGTGTGTGTTTGTTTGCCCTGCAATGGACTGGCACCCTGTTCAGGATTTGTTCCTAACATATTTCATATGCTAGCTGGGATAGGCTCCATCTCCCTGTCCCACAACCCTGGTCTGGATTAAGCAGGTTTGAATATGACTTTAAACTAGTGGTTCTCAACCATGGGGGCCACTGCCCACTGAGGGGGTCTCTGTAAAGTTCCAGAGTGGACCCCTAGATGACTGAAAATAATCACACAATAGCAAAACACTTAAATCTCTACAAGCAAAATACAAAAAGCAAAGGAAAGGAAATTTGTCCCAACAGTTCTTAAATAGGTAAAACCAGGCAGGAGTTTCAAAGACTTATTGCCTAGCAGTAGAATCCACTGGCACCACAGCAGATTTGAACAGGGAACTACTTTCATAAAAGATTCATGGAATCTATACTAAAAAAGGCAAAGCCCTCACTGACTCACTGACTCACTCATTTACTCACTCACTCACTCACTCACTCACTCATTCATCACTAATTCTCCAACTTCCCATGTAGGTAGAAGGCTGACATTTGGCAGGCTCATTCCTTACAGCTTACTTACAAAAGTTGGGCAGATTTCATTTTGAAATTCTACGTGTAATGGTCATAACTGGAACGTATTTTTGTCCATATACTGTACTGTAATAGACTGCAGCTCGATAGCCGTGAGAGGTGGAGTTTCGTATTAAAGCATTTAACCAATCACATTTCAGCCATCATTTGTTGCCAGGCAGAGAGGCTTTCACAATCCATTGTGTAGGCACTCTAACACAGAATAAATGTCAATTAACCTGTTGCTTTAACCAATCAGATTTTGAGTTGGTGTCAGTAGGGCCCTCTAGCAGGCATGTGGCAACGTCACCGTATTCAGACCCATTGATTGGATAGAAGCCGATATGAGGAACTCTATGAGGCCACTGAATGCACCGCAAACGCTCCAAGCGAAAGATCGTCGCGCGCACTACGGCCAACTCCATGGCAGGATTCTGGACAATATTATTTGCCAGACACAGACCAGATTTCAAGACCACGAAAACCTGATGTTTGTCACGCTCCTCGAGCCCCAGAAGTTTCGGGAATACAAGAAAAATTTCACGCATGCAGCCTTCTCCAGTTTAACACAAGAGCCACGGAGAGCTTTTTGATCTATCTCGCCTAAAAACAAAACTGACTGTAATGTATGCCATGGATGATTTTTTAGGAAAATCTCCCACTGATCTCCTTGACTTCCTTCATCAGAAAAATCTGAATGAGAGCATGGGGCAGCTGTTCACATTGGTATATTTAGCGGTGAGCATTCCCGTGTACATTGCTTCTGTCGAGCGGACATTTTCAGCCCTAAAGCGAATTAAAACTTATGCCAGTTTTAAGTTTTTTTTTTTTTTAAGTTTTTTTAAGCAGGTTCACCTTTCAGCATTAGCTTCGATGGCAATAGAAAGGGACATTTTGATGGAACTGAAGCGCACGGATAATCCGTACGACAGAGTAATTGAACTGTTTTTGAGGAAAGAAAGGAGGATGGATTTTGTTTACAAATAATCCAAATTTTTGGTGAGTAAAATGTTGCGATTTTCCTAAATAATATTGCAAGTTTATGAGTTATTATAGATGTTTTTTATGTGATGTCGCAGCTGTGGCTGCAGTAGAAAGGAACTTGTTCACCCCGGTTTGTCTATTCAATAAAGGCATTTATTGTGGCCACAGGAGTTATCTTATATATATATATA